>VYXD01012670.1:0-163660 GCA_013397195.1 Hylia prasina
AAAAATATTTTTTAAATTATTTTTAAAAAAATTTTAAGTACTTTAAAAATATTTTTAAAAAAATATTTTAAAAATAATACTTGCCACTTCTGAGCTCAATGAGATGAACAAAGGGTTACCTCTGGAAAGAGGTTCACCTCAGCTGTTTCTCTGGATTCACTTGTTGTTTCTTGGTACCATCTGGTTTTGAGGGCAGCTTTGCTCACATCTGCTCTTTTTGGATTTGCAGATCTCCCAGCAAGCTCTTCCATCTTTCTCTGTCTCTGTGTCTGCTCCTTCCAGGCACGTATGTGTCAGGTTCGTCATATTAATTCCTCTTTTGGCAAACCAAAAAGAAATCATCTAGAGTAATTTAATCCACTGCTAGGTGCCTTTGCACAAGAGTTTGTCAAGTTCCTATGACAAATCACTCCGGAAGCACAGCGTGCTTGCCTTTTGCCTTTTTTACATTTTCCCCTCGACAAACACCAGGAAGAATTCAGTGGTGGTGCAGCTGAGTATTTCTTACAAGTTAAGAAAATAGAACTTAGTATTCAGTCCCATCCTCCTGCTGGCTGCACAGCCACACGCAGGTAAATATTGCTGTATCCTTTCAGACAGAGGTGTGAGTGCCCATGCAGTGTTACATAGCAGAGAGGGTTCATGTATGCTGCAAAGCCGTGAAGAAAGTAAGCAGGAACTCGTATGTCAGGATAGGACAATGGGGTTTTTTGTTAAGAAAGTCTAAAGGTATGCTTCAGCCCTTCCAAGGTATCACACGGGTCACTGTTACATCACTGATGATTTAAATTTTCTGCTGTGTATCGTTTTCTGTTTCTGGCTTAGAAAAGCAAGTTAAAGCTAGATAAATGCAGGATGTGCTCAAACAGTGTGCATTTAGCTT
The DNA here is from genome assembly GCA_013397195.1 of Hylia prasina. NCBI lineage: Eukaryota > Metazoa > Chordata > Aves > Passeriformes > Sylviidae > Hylia > Hylia prasina. The sequence continues at coordinate 884 of VYXD01012670.1, forward strand.
CTAATAGCTTGATTACCACTTTCTTCGCTCTCATTTGTCATTATTATGTGGCTGTTAACAAGAAACTGTTCAGCAGAATCACAGAAGAGCTGCCTAAAGCTTTACTACCAGATTTGTGAGAAGGGAGAGAGTAGGACAGTGAGGAATAATTTTTAGAAGTGAGGAATAAACAGTCTTTAAAATTCAATTTCTAGCTGTCATCATCCTAATTAGGAATGGGTCTATTTGATGTCTCAGTTCAGAGAGTGAGAATAGTGCTGTTTTCTGTCTGTCACAGTGCTTTACATCTTTTTTGTTAATAACCCAGTAGCATGTGCAGAGTCGTGTACTAAATCTATAGAGTATGCTGTCCCAGAGCAGTTATATGACATATACCCAGTTACATCAGTGGTCCTGATGCAGATACATGTCCTCTATTTGGATTGCTGAAAAAGCAAACTGATGACAGGGTGTCTGGTGAAACAGAATTTACAAGTGACTCGATAGAAGCCATAGCCCTGTGAATATACACTGAATTTAATAATAGTTTTTTTACCTTCTAGTTCCTACTCATTTTGGTTTGTTTTCCTCATCACAGGAGCCAGCTTCCCTGAACATTCCACAGGGCAACAGGAATGGAGGGACAATAAAATCACAGCTAAGTGCATCATATTTATCATGTAATATCTCTTATTCTTTCCTGGAACTGGTAAGAGAAATGGGCTTTATCCCACAGAATTCAAAAGGTGATTTTGTTCATATTACATGAACAATGGTTATGAAAGGCAGATATTAAAACAAATCACTAAATTCATATTAATTTTAGTGGGATTTTGACCAGCTCTAAGCAGAAGCCTGTGGCTTTGAGGAATTGATATCTACTTTCATTTCACTTTTAAACAGTTCCAAGACTCCCAGCATTCATTTCTGATATTGCCACAACCTTTCTCAGATGTACTTTCTCTCACTATGCAAACGAGAAGGTGGCTCTGAGTTTCAAAAGCAGATGAAAGAGAACATTATCCACTTTCTTCCTAGAGGAGTTACTTCTTCAGCTGATCTTCTCTTGAAGAAACATTTGCATTGTTTCTGTCTGTGAAGGAGAGCAATCATAATTAATATCGCAGCTGACACCAAACTACTGTGCAATATCTTAATTTTTGCTTATTCATTGAATAGTTAGTAGAGAGTTAGACATGTAATTGAAAACTTGCAAGATGCAATAGATAATTCCCTGACAGACATTACAATTCACACCAACAGCTTTCACCGGACCAGACTTGTATGGTCCAGGTTTCATTTTGAGAAATGTAGCAGTCTGAAACAACTGGAAAGTGATGCCAAATATTAGTCCTAGTAAGAAGTATTGAAGATTTATCATTTAGAAGGCATCACCAACACATTCTTCTCTTTTGACTTCCAAGTTAAAGTAGTTTAGGTTCCTGTGAGACTATGACACCCTCACACTGAATAATATAATTCCATGCTGTGTTAATGGAAGTCAGTGCTAATGTATTTGTGTGCTTAGAGTTATGGAATTAATAGTATTTAAGATTTGCTTTCCACACAAGTAGCTGGAGCACTAAGCTCTTTAAACATTTCTATGTATAGTTGGCATGCATAGCCTCTGCTTTGAGAAATTAGGGAGGCATTGGGTAGTCAGGATCCCACGATCCCTGTAGGAAAGTCAAATACAGATTTTCATTCAGCTGAGTCCTTAGTGCATTAACCCCTGCAGAGCACTGTTTCTCGTTGATTTAAGGGACACATGTGAATTGTATGTTTTTCCTCACTCAACGATAGTTGTTGAACTTTCTGTGCATGGCTGAAGATGATGTACATAAAAGGGTGCAGGTTTGCACTGATGGCAAACATCTGTACTGGTTTTGTTTCCCTATAAAGGGTGCACACACAGGTTTCTGTGTTACTGCTATGTTCCTCAGAAAACATGAAGTTTGACTTTTGCACAATATTTCTTAGGCTTTGGCACGCATGGTTTCACAAAACTGTGCCTCGGTGACAGGAATGAGATTTTGATCTGCTTCTGGCAATGGACCTACTAGAGCCAGGAGATCACAGTGCTGCTGGAGCAGCACTCTTTCAGGAGAAGAATTATCTTGGTTGTATTTTGTTACTTTTTCCCCTCAGTGAAACATAGGCATGCTAATTGTAAGGTATGTATCCCTGGTTAAAGGAGAAGATAAGTCCTGCTGGTTGTCCTTTTTATTTCCTTGTTTGGAAGTGGGAGTGCTGTGCAGAACTGTGGATGATTTTGCTGATACATGCTCCAGTGCATCGTATGTACTCTGAAAAGTTCATTAGAGCTGAAATAAGCTCCTCAGGTTGACTGATGTGAGTTTGAAGATCCTGTCCTATCTGCTGCTGATTGGATACACAGGGGGTTTTTTTAAGACCAGTAGCATTTGACCAATCTTTGCAGATTATTTTGAAAAACTCACACCTTAAATTCTAACACTGCAAGCTACTTGCTTCTTATTTTTACTTTGATCTTTGGTGTGTTCAGTCAATACAACTTGGTCTCACTGTCACTTTTCACAGATCTGTGGCAAAATGTGGTTTTTTTGTACAGCCTATAATGGATCAAAAGAACTGATGTGGTTTACTTTTGCCTAATATTTCACCTGTTTAATTAAATAACTAATCGTGATTGAAAATTCAGCAGAGACACCCAGAAATTCTTGTTCTCTCTGAAATAATTGAGAAAACTTGTAACTTGCCATCTCACCCAATGGCACCTCATCAACTAGTCTTTTTTGAATGTAACATGAATGCTGTAGGTTAGGAAACCTATTTAATATGTACTACAGCAGCAGCTTGTTTCAGAAGGAGGAAATGCATTGTTCAGGAAGACTTTCATGTTTGATGTCTAAGAAAGGAAGTAGCCACCATGAATTGTGGGCAGTGCTGACTAACTCCAAAATGTAAAAATTTCAAATGTAAAAGTTTAAGTGATAAACTGTTTTTCCATGAATTTGGTGAATGAGTATATAAATTTAGTATGATGAATTTTTATGCCAAAGTCACCTGAAAAGTTTTGGCCTCAGACCAGCAAGGCAAAGTGGAAAGAGAGAGAGTGAGCTGGTTGGGTTTTCCCTGTGAGCGAGAGGATGCTCTCTCAGTTTAAGGACAAAGCAGGTTTAATTTCTGTTTCTGCTCCTTCCTTGCACCACAAACTCATTCCTGGACATTAACATTCTTTCCTCATTCTGCTCGGTGCTGGCTAACAACTATTTATGGAATGAACAGGCTGAGTCTTCTGCTTGACTGATGGTGGTCTTAAAATGGAAGATAGATTAGGAAGCTGATGATATCATTGCTTTTGTGCTGGTGAGTGTAGCTAGCCTTGTACTTTAATAGCTTGGTGGGGAACAGTTTAAAAATTATTTTGGTTGATCTCTGGGTGCCATTATGAACTTACTTAACTTCTATTCCCTCTTCCAGACCGTTTAGTTTTAACTCTCTCATGTGGCATTTGTTAATCAGGATATATATACAGAATCAGAAGCAAATGAAAATTAGAATAATGAGAATGGAGTAAAAAAAAAAAAATCTGTGATTTTTTTATTTGTACATTTTTGTTTTTATTACTGTAATGAAATGCTTAATAATGTTCTCTTCAGCTGGTGTAATATATCTTGAGATGGTAGAATTAGAGCATATTTTGGAAAACCCCAATAACAATAGAAGTATACCTAGTTTTATGACTAGGTAGCAAACTGGAATATCACCTTCATGGTAAGTGCAGCTGAAATAACCTAACTAATGAGATAATATGAGATAACATATGGGACTAAATAAAAAGGTGTTGGATGGGTGAAGAAATGCCATAAGTTAAGTCCATATATAGTTCAAAAAACATTGCAGTTCTGACTCAGGCTCATGAAATTGTGGAAAGTGAGAGTTAAGGCTGCCTCTCTTAATATGCTTTGGTGCCTTTCCAGCAAATATTTTATTATGTGAGCTGTCCCAGTGATTTTGGAACGTGAGAAGCATTGTGGATGTCTCTCAGGGTTCAACAGTGAATTTTTCCCATAGATCTACAAGCAAGGACAAAAGTCCATAGAATGGGGAGAAAGTTCTCCAGTTCCATTTTGGGTCTATTGTAGGCAAATAACCTTTCTGTGCAGCCTGCCCCCCTCACATTAAGGCATGACTGAAATGTTTTATTTACAAATTTGAACTGTGGTTAGAACTTGGACAGAGGACCTTCATTTTATGTCCCCAGAAAATGTTTTAGTTGCATAGAAAGTTACTTCCCCTTCAGCATAGGCAGTCAGGCAAACCTGTAGTCAAAGCTCTCTTCTTTCTGACTTGGATCAAGAGCTTCCCCCCAAAATTTTTGAAATGCAAAGGTGAACTCAGTGTAGGCTGAGCTATTCTGACATGATGCTGTGAAAATCATTGTTTCCTTCTCCTATGAGACAAAAGCAACAATCAAAGCTTTTAGAGCTGGCATAAAATAAAATGGCTGGTCTGTGCTTTGGATGGTGATGCTAAGAGAAGATGAGGCTTTCAGTCTCAGCTCTTACATGTTCCTCCTTTCTTCAGTATCTGAGCCTCTTGCACACCCTGATGAACTGGTTGTGTAGCTGTCTATTGTAGAAATGGGAATGTGAAAGTGGGAAAATGCATTGCAGAGCTGGAAGCTGACTCCTCTTCATGCACGTACCTCATCCAGTGCAATGCTCCCACGATGTCCCTTCTCATAGCTCCAACTCTTCTGCATGCAGCCAGTTGGGTTACTGATTCATACAGCATTTCCTTCAGGTTGCCATTTTGTTCCTGTCAATTTTTCTCATTAAAATCAACAGGAATAAAAACAACCCTCCAATTTCTTTACTTGAATTCAGAGTAAGAGGTACAAACCAGTGTTGCTGGCATCACTGGCTGTTCTGTAGGGATCAGAGTTATCTCTCTTCAGTTAGCTGTTAACTGTACTCTGAAAACAAATTCTTTTGTTTTCAGTTTTCTTTTTCTTCTTAGGTTGAAACAAAATACCTTTATACTTACCACCAATATCTCCTAAGACTTAGGGAAAATTAGCAAGGTTATAAAATCTAGTGTGTGTGGTTTGCTGTTGCAGCTGCACGTTAAAGGAAAAGTAATATACTCACTTGTCCTCCTTAGAAAAGCATCTATAAATTAGCACTCTTTGAAAAGTTCTTGATGCCTAGCACAATTTCTATATGTTACAGTCAAAATGTAGGCATTCCATTTTTAGCACTTCAATCAATTAAAACAGCCTTGCTGAGATCTGAGTGGTCTCTGCTCCAACATTTTTCTTTATAACGTTTTCTGACCTTGTCTCTTTCCTCTAAGGGTCAGAAAAATGGGGTGCCTGAGAGGTGCAGAGTCCCCCCAGTGACTCAGTGCCTTTGCAAGGGTCAGTAAGGCCAGCTGTCCTTATGGCAAGGATGAGTGTGACCTGGCTGGATGTCCTGCATCCTGAATGGCTCCACCATGGCTGGTTGGGCTGAAGACGATCATGCCTTCAGTAGAGACGAAATTGTCTCCTGCTGTGTGCCTTTGGAGGGTTTATGTCTTCACTGGAGAGCCTGCACCTCTGTTTCCATCCATCTCACTAGAATGAGTAATTTCTGTGCTGGAATAATTGTTTATCCAAACCTGTTCAGCTCAGCTGAGGGGTTAAGGTCATACTTCAACATGTTTCTGCCTTCTTGCAGTACTAAGAAATAGGAAGAGAAACTTAAGGCATGTGAGAAGGATTTGTGTTAACTGTTGCCAAGGAGTTTTTCTTAAATTCTCACCTTCCATAATATCTGAGTAAAAATAATATTGAATCTATTAAATCTCCAAATTTCTTACATTTTCTTCATCAACGCTAGGATGAAGCAGTTTACAGTCACCCAAAATGCACACAAGTGAGGCAGAGATATTAGAGCTGTTCTTGTCCTTCCATGCCCTGTCCCCTGAGTTTCTTAATCTGCATTTGCAAAATAAACTGGAATTAAACTCTTAATTTATCACCATGTTGTGGTGACAGCAGGCAGGATCAGAACACTTTAAAAACACGTAGCACCACATTAACATCAGAAAGAGATTCTTCCCTAGAGAGGAGAGAAGATTTTAAAGAATGCAGAAAGATGCCACAGGGCTGTAATCCCTGTCGCTGCACAGAAAACAACTGATTGTTGTCGAAACACTTGGAAGGGGAGGTGGGTCCAATAATCTGCAGAACATATGTAGGATAAGGCTTTTCCACTGGAGATGAGAACTTCAAATAAACAACATTAGAGAAAAAAAAAAATGGCAAAAGAAAAAAGAGAGGAAAGATGTTGTATGGTAATACCTCAATGTGACTGCCCATAGAAATGAACTGCTCCAAGGAGCATCCCTCTGGACTCAGATCATCTTTGCTACAGAGGGCTGCACACTTCTACCCACATCCCTAGGCTCTCTTTGCTTGCCATGGTATGCTTTTGCAGGGGTTTTAGCAGCCTCCTTGTCCCTTCATGGAGTACTATCAGGTATCCCAGGACCTGTGAGGGCCATTTGTGAAGATGCCTGTGGTCCAGATTTAGTAAAGCTCTTAAACACGTGCTGAAGGGATTTGCTGATTTGGATGCTGGACTCCCTGCTGGCTGCCTCCACCTCTTCTGGCTCACTGGCTGTTTGGCTCTGCAAGCGCTTTAGGATGCTCCTGCCATCAAAAGCTGGGCTCCCTCTTCCCTGCAGCATTAGAAGTGGGGCAGGCATGCTAGCCTTGCCTCGGCAGGTACGTCTTTTCTCTGTTAATTCCTGGTGGGGGATGAGCTCGCTGGGCTCATGCTCATCCCAGCAGGTAGGAGCATGCTGTGCATGTGGGGCCACGGTGGACCATCCTGTCCTGCTGACAGTCCCATAGGGCATGGTCCCCAGCCCTCTGCCTGCCTCGTGCCTGCCAGTGGCACTGCTCTCCTGGAGGTGACCGCCCATCCCATGGACTCCACTCCAGCCCTGTCACTCCCTGCTCACAACAACCTCCTGCTGCAGAGGGTCCCCTGCAGGGCTGTGCCTTCTCTTGGTGGCAGTGAGGAAAGGCATGGGAAAAGGCTCCACTTAAGTGGTTGTGCTTTAGGGACATTTCTGCCTTAAACTTACTGCATTGGAGGGAGGTGTCTTTCCCATGATGGGGGCAGGAATGAGATTTCAAAGCCTTTGCAAATATGACAGTTTCAAAGCTTGCTGTCTGGATGAAGGCCTTAGACATCACTTTTAAATGCTGAAATTCCAGATCTTTGAGAGCACCAAAGTGATTTAAAACCCTAGGTCTAAGGGCATTGGCAGGAGTAATTTTCAGGGCTCCTAAGTCACTGTTCTTTTAAATTAAGTTCTATTGCCTTAGGATCTTTTCAGTATGTTACCCTTGTTTTTATATTAAACTTCAGATTACAGAATATTCTTAAATGTTTGTATTCCCACAGAGACTGGGTAAAATGAGTTTATTTTTCTGCTCCTACTTTGCTTCATCCAAGTTACCCCAACTGAGAGAAGCTGGAGATCCCCATTTGTTGTGTTTTGTCCAGTCCAGGGCTGCCCCTGCCTGCAGCAGGGATGCTCCACAGGGAAATGCAAACTTGCCAAGCTTTGCTTACCTCAGCTCAGCAGTGTGGTTCACCTCACTGAGAGATGCACAAGCCTGACACACTTTGGAGATTGGCCAGGAGAGATGTATTGCCTGGCAGAAGCAGGACACACGTTCCTCCTGCACTGCTTGTGATTTGTGTGCCAGGGCAGGGCACACAAAAGAGCGCCTCAGGCCCCTTTGCTGAGACAGGTGCTGGTGCTCTTTGTACAGCCAGTGCTCCTTCCTTCATGGGAATAAAGCTAGAGCAGAGCCTGTGGCCATGCCAAAGCTTCTTTGGAGACACTTGTACCAACAAGCCAAGGTGCAGTTATATTTTCTCCACAGGGATTGGGATCCACACAGGTTTGTGCACCAATGGCTGAACTGTTCACTGCATCCAGACTTCCCCTGGGAGAACCTGATTTTGGGTATTTGGAGAACCTATGCCCACAAGCTAGCACTGTGGCCCAATATGCCTTTAAAACTGGTGTTTCAGGCCATGAAGAGGTTGATAAGGAGTCTGAAGTAGTGGGACTGTTTTGTTTAGAGGTTTTCTAATAGGATTGAGGAACTTCATAAGGGGCAGACTCAGGACTTTTGTTAAATCAAACCTCAGATTTGTGTTTTCTATCAAATAGTGCTGAGGCAGGCCAGACAATACAGGGTTAAGTGCTGCAGCAGGGCACTGTTGCCTAGCACACTGCTGCATTGGAAAAGGGGGGGAGCAGAGAGAAAGCTGTGCCTTGAAACTATTCTGCAAACCAACGTTTCTGCTAATTCACCTGTAAGAAGCAAACCACTTCAAGGGATTCCTTGAAGAAAGAAATATTTTTCCCTTAAGAAGCTTTAAAAGAAAGGGCCCTCTTGACAGAAAAGAAATCCTGGTGATTCAGCTGAGCAGAGTGCAGTGTACTCAGCAGAAAAAAAGAAAGAAATGAAAGTGTTAGCAGAGCCTTGATTATTGGTGACAGAGGAGCATTAGCCAAGTTATAATGGATTGTCAAACTAGGCTCATGTTTGCTTAGTCTCCCAAGTTCTTTGCACTGAGTCAACATCTAGCCATCTGGGATGGGAGGTGGGGGGAGTAGGTTTTTGTTGAAAAAAAAAGTGAAAATCAGTTGAATTTATGTTTCTATTCTAACGGAAGAAGTGTTTAAAAGGAAAACATACCTTTCAGAATGAAGCATTTGTTTTTGTTCTCTACAAGTGCTTGTTTGAATTCACGTTTGTTAAAGGGCTTGTAGCTAGTAAATCATGGAGGTTTCCCTTGGTAACATAAAAATAGGTGTGATTGGAAAATTCGTAGCAAGAAAATAAAACTGCCTTTTACCCACTTGGACTTCACTTGACATGGTGAGATGTTTGTAAACCTGGTTTGACTTAAAAGTACATTTTTTAAAGAAAAAAAGTACCACTAAGACAGAAATTTTCCAGGAAGACACAGAAGTTGCAGCAACAACACTATGAATCATGTGTCCACCCAAGGACACAGCCATTCCCAAGTGGTGGTGCTTACTGATGAGGGAAACACAAAACACTTGAATATGAAAGCAAGAACAGCTTGGGAAACAGAGACGGATTTTTCTGTAGCACATTTAATTTTCCAGCCTTTTCTTTCTGTTCACTAATTCAGTCACTTCTTATATTTAGGACCCCTTGGCTTTGATAGGCACAGCCACGGTGACCTCTTGTCATTGTATTTGTGTGTGAAAATAATTGTGCTCAGCTTTATACCACACTGCAACCTGTGCTGGTCAAAAGCCCAGGGGAGCAAACAGACAGATAACAGCCAGCTTGAGATGGCTTTGGGTCAGGACCCTGTGGTAATGAAAAAAGGAATGATACTTCTGAAGGCAAAATTTTGTCTTTGTCCTGAATGGCTCCCTAAGGGAGCTGGGTGCAGTGCTGTTATTTTCACACACTGACAGGAGTGCACAGGTAAGAGGGGCAGGAACAGCCACTTCAGGGATGGAGATTTGACTTTTGCCCTCCAGTCTCAGCTGAAGCTTTTTGAGGGCCAGAGGTTACCATGGATGACTCTGCAGCACAGCTGGTAGAAATATTCCACTGAAGGTGCATCTGATGATATCTTCACAGAATTCTGTGCCTGTTGGTTTTATCCAGATAACCACCAAGGTTAATTGGTGGGAGGGGTTAAATCCCAAGGGATTTCCTTGAGAGTTACTATGCTACTGCATCTGTCCAATTTTGAACAGAAATTCCTGGTGGTGACAGAGTTCCAGCATTTTGTTTTGGTGTTGTATATATGGGAAGATTTAGTAACTTGCAAAATTCAGTACATCATAATCAGTTTCTGGGTCACTGAAGAGACTTGGCAAGCTTTTGTTGTACTTTGTAATGTGCTTTTTTCTGTTTTAAGTCAAACCAGAGTTAGAGCCTTGACTTTGAGTGTTCTGATTTATTTCATCTGCGCTAAGAAGATAACTTTTGTTTTGTTGCACACAGGAAAAAGATCACCCTGGTGGAACATTGCATCATAAAACAACAACAAAAAAGAAGAAACAATTATGAAACAGGAATATTTGAAGACACTGTATGTCAGTCATTTAATTTGCATTCAAATTAAACAGTTTTTTAAGTACCACATTCTTTTGAATTCTGATACACTAATAAAAAAGGTTTATTCAGCAAGGGTTAACTTTCTCTTGTGCACAAGGATCTAATTCATTTAAATCCCTGTTGAGTTTTTAGCACACAAACGAAGTGTTATGTGGTTATGCTGGAGCACTTGGCATTGGGTGACTTTTTCCCATCGTAATGTTGACTTATCAGACGTGCAAAGCCTGTCCACCTCGCTGTGCCTGTGCATGTGGAGCCAGAGGCAGTGCTGTGAGCAGCCCCAGAGTGGATGGAGCAGTCCAGCTCTATGTGCAATGAACCTCCTGCCACTGGGGAACACAGTGCATTTTGCTGGTAAATGTCCTGACCCAAGGTACTCTGCATGTAAGGAGTGTACAGGTCTTTCAGACCTGGGAAGACTAAGAAAATGCTTGTGAAATTTAAACAAAACTGAGCATCTTTATATGCTGTAGCTAGGGTCTTTGGTGCGTGTACATTGCTTTTGGTAGCTGCAGGTGCTTTATGCTGTGAAATATTTTAGAGTGATCACACTCAAGACCAGGATTGCAGTTCTAATGTAAGGTTCACACAGATTCAGGAGTAACACCAAGCCTAGGCTGGTTTTGTGACACATTTGCAGTAACTGAAGATGAAAAGTTAGTGTTTGCATGTGACATGTTGAGTCCTACCCCCCTATATGACATAATAATAGAAATGTAAACAATTCTGTAATGACAAGGGTGTATGTTGGCTTCTTGTGAAAATACACATTATTATAAACTAATCCCTTTGAGTGAGAAGGGAAGAGACACTAATACTTCCTATACCAATGCTGGGCTGGTTTTCATTTACCAGGCCTTCTTTGTGCTCTTTTGGCAATGTCTTTGTATGGTTGAATGTATAAATTGCACGTCAGGAAAGGCTTTTTTTCACAATGCCAAACTAGCATGAAAGAGACTTGGTGTAGAGAGGGCCAGATTTATTTTTTGCCTTTTCTTGGCCTTTTCTCATTAACATAAACCAGCTTGTTCTGAAACGATCAGTAGATGGACTGGAGTTATAATTTGGTTTGGATTTCTTCTTTTGGAAGGAAATGTTAATGTTTCCAAAAGAGAGTGACTTTCTTAGGGTGTTGAAGCAACATAGCACTTGTCTACTATGATGTTCTTTATAAATGTGCAACCAGGTATTTACAGTATCTGTGTTTAGCAAATATCTCTTTATTGGGAAATTTTTGCCTACATGGTTGTGCTGCAGGCATGGGAAGTCTCTAAAGATGTTATGTTTAAAAAAAGCATTGTCATTTGTGAAATCAATAGAAATCTTCCTTCTGGTTAAATTTTGGGTTCTGAAAATTAAATAATGAAGACAAGGTGGTGTTAGGTCATAGGTTGGACTCGTTGATCTCAAAGGTCTTTTCCAGCCTAGTTCATTCTGTGATTCTGTGAAGATTAAAACATAGTTTTTTGTGAGACTTTTAGGGTGGGTCCCATGTTCATTGCATGTTCATTTGAATACTCAATAAACTGAATTTAGCCTGAAAACCTATCCAGGAGCAGGATTTAATTCTCAGTGGTAACATTGCATGCAGGAGTAATGTGTAAAGTAAATGGAGTAAGTAAAAAGTAAATGAAGGAAGTAAAAATTACATCTGTTTTTGACCAGAGAGTTCTGTGTTTACATCTAGTCACTCATCATACTTGCATTTTCATGTGTTTTGTTTTCAGTGTTAACTTGAAAGAATATGAATCATGCAGAGGGCAAAGATTGAGGTAATTTTCCTGACACTGAATATTTTACTGTAGTATTCACAGACTGCTTACCCTCAGCAGTATGAAAATCTTCTCATTGCCTTTAGGCTGTTGTGTTGTGAAAGGTTGCAGTATAACGTGCCTCCTATATCCTGATTTCTCCATGGAGTAATCCAAAAAGTCCTTGAAAATTTTGAATGCTCCCTTTTAATTCTCACAGTACTTTGGAGTCTCTGTCTGCTTCATAAATTTCTGTCCCTCCGCTTACTGATAAATTACCAGTGTTTGACATAAAAGTACACCTTAACTGTTTTTGATTTCAGTAATTTCAGTATAAGCCTATGGAAAAAAAGGAGTGATGCTTTGGATGTGGAGCAAAAAAAATAAGAATAGAAAATCCTGTGACTTGTTATATGGCAATATTCACCTGTTTCAAGATTTTGCTGTACAGTGGAAATGAAGTCTCTGCTAAATGGGCAAATGTTCCCAAGTTATGTAAGATCAAAACGTTTTAGAAAAATGAATGGCAGCAAGCAGCCCAGCTTAATTAAATTACATTGTTGATGGTGAGGAGGGTGCATCTAGTTTTCCTTCTCTAAAAGGTAACTGCAAACTGATGTGCTATTTTATCCACTAAAAGCTTCTCTGAGCATGGTATGTCTTCAAGCTGCATTCTCTTCTGAAACAGGCTTATATGTAGATAAACCTCTTTGGCTGGGGGTACGTACACCCAGACCCATCAGCACTTCAGTGCTCAGCATCTCTACATCTGATTTATAAGGTCCTGTGTTTCCCACAGGAAACAGAAAAAAAGAAATCCAGCCTAGAGACTTAAGTCCCATATTCAGTGAATTAACAGAAATCAGCATATGAGAATGGGATAGTTATTACAAAATAAATGTCAGTAATGAGAATTGCTAAGAACTACGCAGAAATAACATAAATACAAACCGCTTAGTAGATGGAAAACAGAGATGCTCTACAGACATATCCAGAAGGCTTGGATTTTGGAACAAACTCTGTTGGGAAGTAGCCGAATTGCTGTCACCGAGGTCTTTCAAGAAGAGATTAGACAGAATCTAGGAGGGACAGTCTGGGCACATTAAAGCTTGATTCAAAAAAAAGCAGCACACGTTTCATGGGATGAAATCACAGAAATATTATGCTGGAAAAGATTTCAAAAGATTAACTTATGTGGTCCTGTTATGGACATACTGACAACGTGGTTGCAGTAACAATGGGCTCTAGCTATTTTGTGAACATGCTGATATTAGAAATCCATGAGCAATTCAAAATAATTGTGATGTTTTTGAAACCAAATGTCAATTTTGTTTTCATCTGAGCTAAAAGAGTAATACACCATGAATTAGTGGTAAACTCCTTGCTGTACAGCACCTTGTGAATTTTAGTGTCTCTAAACTGGGGAGGAGAATGCTGTCCTATTGAACTATTATGGAAACAATAAATATTAACATACATTAAAAAAATTACCAAATTTATGTCTAAAAAGGTATAATTACAGGCTAGACTGCCCTCAGCTAGTTGTTATGGACAGAATGTCCTGTTGCATCCCTTTTAAAATTAATGTATTTCTTTTTCAGCTGTATGCTTCAGATGAGTTCCACATGTACTGCAGATTTAACAGATTTATCACTGGTGTCTTATTATCACTTGAAATTGCTTCACAGTTAGGTCAGATCCAGAATTCTCATTTGTTTTTCATAGCATGGATCACATTTTAGTACCAAGTGTCTTGTATGTATCTCTCTTCTTCCCATTCTACATTTGTGAAACACCTTTGTGGCATGGATAGTTATTACATCCATGGAAAAGTGAAGTTAGGAAAGTATTTCATGCAACTTTAACTTCCTAACAGTTTAACAGCTGGGACTGGGAGAGCCAGCACTGTGAGACTGGCCAGTTCTCCACTGCAGGACATTTCTGAGAACATCTGACAATATTGTTTTATTATTGTACATTAGAGTATATTACTGGTTGTTTCTAAGGATTCTGCCTTCCTTGAGTGCTCTATCCCTTTCCATCTCTCTTGTCCTCTCTGCTGACAAGACCAAAGCTAGAAAGCAGTGTGAAAGGCAGCACCCTCCAAGTCACAGGTTACTGACACTATCTGTGAGTTCAGGGGCAAGAGGAAAGAGGCCACAGGCCAGTCTTTTCTTCCAGGAAACTGAAAGGAGGTCTGCTCAAGTATTCCTCACTATCCCTGCTTTTTGAAAAAGGATTTAATTTCCAACCAAACACTACCTCTAAAAAACTGGTTGTTTTTCTGGAAATTACCAGTACAGAGCTGGGGCTGTACCTCTGTCTATACTGCTGTCCTACCTGCACCCCAAGAGAGGTGTTGGTGAGGGAAGATGGGGTACATCACAGGAGGAGGAGTCTTCAGGGCTTCCTTCCTCTAAGAGACTTCCCTGGCTACAGAGGGGTTGTGCAGCCCCAGGGGATTTTTCAGGGGTGTGTAGGGACTTCCCTCTTCTTTTTCATACAGTTTATTCTAGTGGGTTTTCCACTCTTTTGAAGATGACCAACAACATGGGAGACTCCCTCCACGCCCACTTAGAGCAATTTTCTGACTCTATTCTATAAAATATGCTAGCCAGGATGAATTCATTTTAACAAGAAAATTTAACCTGTAGGGTTTGTATGTTCATTTAATGTTTCTCTCCCTTTTTCCTCATGAAGAGGTGCTGCCTGCTCATTGTTTGTAATTAGAAAGACTTTGAAGATGGCTTAAACAATTCAACTGACTGTGTTTGGTCATTAGCATTGTACAGATCACAATATAAATTTGTGCATTATCAATCCAAAATGAATGTTCTATTGAAATGGTTACAACAGTAATTGAGTAAGCTCTGCCAGATATATTACTGCATTGGTATTTGTACACTTATTTACAGTATAGCAATTGTCACAGATAGATTGCAGGACTGGGTGTGGGACTGGTCTGGCCCCAGAGGGCATTTCTCATGTCCCTGCCTTGTTAAAGCCCTCAGAGGCCCAGGAGCATTCCTGCATGGCTTGTACCAGGGCATGCCTAAACAAAGATGTGCTGCCTGCTCTACTTGCATGCCACTGTCAGGTGAGGCATCTCTCATGGAAATATAGCTCACAAGCATGCAGTTTAATTGAAATATAGAACATTATGGACAATGGCTAAAAATACACCATTTTGACCAATATGATACAGAGGTTCTATTGGGATGTCTTGCTCCCTCAGTCTTTCATAAAATTCCTATAGGAGCTAAAAGTAAAGGTTCTCTTGGAAGTGTGATGTGATGGGAAAAAAGCATTCTGCATTTCAGCTGTTCTTTAATGTGGGTATTAAGAGAGGAGATGCCATTGTTGGGTAGAAGGTTCTTAGAAGGCCAAACACACTGTGAAAATCTGTTTCAGTATGAACATGGAAGCATGAATTTAGTTGCTCTGTGGTCACTCACCAGTTCTGAAGAAAACATAGAAATTGTTTCCAGGTTCAAATTAGACAAAACAATGTGCACTGTGTGACACACTGGACCTCAATTTTATGGCAAGAACCTCCAGTTTCTTTGGCAGTACAAAGCAGGGCTCTACAGTGCACTGAAATTTTGTGGCAGCTTCATAAACATTCCCAAACTCTGCAATATATTGAGCAGTGAGTGATTTGATTACACATATTAAGTGGATTGAAATTGCTCCTTGTATATAGCTTAAATGAGGCTTGATCTGGGGTTTTGGCATGGTGAAGATGGAAGAAGTTTGAGACAGAGAAAGGAAGATCTTCTGTATACACTGAAGCCAGAGGAGTTGGAAGAGGGGTTTTGGGGATTTAATGAATATAAACTCCCCCTATTTTTTCTGTATTTGCTGTGAGCACTAGTTTTGTCTGTGGGATGATGGGTGGACAGGAAATGTAGAGTGTGTTCTGCGTGAGCTGGAAAATGAGTGAGTGCTCTGCAGAAACAAAGGCTTGGGCCCAGGCATGTCAGGTCCAGACAGGGCTGTTCTACCTGGATGGACCTCTTCTGGGATGCTGCAGCACATAAGGTAAGGTAGTCATTGAAACAGTTTCTGGGCAGTGTTTGCTAACATAGATACTCAAAATAACAAATGTGTTGAAATCTGAAATCTGTATTGAAATGGTTTTCTTCTCTCTTTTGGACCAAGTGGGTTTTTTTAGATGATAACTGTCATATTAGCTGGTGCAATTCCAGGGCAAAGAACTTTTAAATTTGATTATTTCTGAGTACTGGGATCTTTCTGTCATGTAACTCAGTGCCATCAATGGCTTATCTGAAGTTTTTGTTGAGGTCTGTAACTGGAGACAAGAGCAATTTCAAACTTAATTTATTTCGCCTGATTAGAAACAGGGTCCAAAAACATCTCTTCTTCTCCACAGTCAAATGAGGAGAGGAAGAAGATAAAGCTAGTCCAACTATTATCTCAAACTAAAGAATACTTTGCTTTTGTTTGATAATGAGACTATATTTTGTCAGGAGGATTTTGGGAACAAAGGTAGTCAGGAGTAACTGTGGAAGTGCAAATAAGTTTGTCTGCAGTTGAAGAGTAGCTGGATAATGTCCATCTCTTAATAGTCTGAGATATGGCAGAGGAAATTGCAAGTCTGGTAGAAAGGATTTTTCATAACCTGTGAACTCCAGCACTTTATGGTTGGGGGATAATGCCTATAGCACCTTCTGTTACAGAAAGGAAAAAATAATCTGGGCAGCTCATTGGTGTCACCTCTGTTTTGTGTAGAGATTTGAAACAATGGAGACCAAAGAAAGGCAAGTGGAGAATGTAAAAATTAAAAGCAACGGGACTTTTTAAAAGGTGAATTGTACCATGTTAGATGATATTTCTCTTTTACAAGGTAATTCCTCTGCAAAGTAAGTAAAGTGTAGAGATTCAATATAGCAGGGCTTCAGTACCACTGAGCTGTGCAGGAGTCTGAAAGAACCTGAGGGAGATGGGAGTTTGTAGGCAGACTCTGAAGTGGCAGGGGACAGCTTAAAGAAGAGGCCACAGAGATGCCACCTGAAAGGGCCAGGGTGGAGCTGGGGGAGCCACAGTGTTCCTCCTGGGGCATGTGGAAAGTGTTCCTGTTTAATTGTGCCATTGATAACTGTGTCATCAGAAGTCACAGCATGCTAAAGCACAGACTGAGGAGGCCAGCTGGGCAGCACTGTTGCCTGCTGAAAGAAGGTTTGAAATGAAATAATATCCTGGCAAAACCAGATGGACCTTCCGGACAGCGTGTGAGCAGTTGGACAAAACAAAACAAGGCAAAGGGCAAGGTGAAGGAGGTTAACATCTCAGTAAGCATTCCTTTGATGAGGCATCCTAATGTAACCTCCTATGCTGAGTAACAGTTGCTTGCCTTATTAAGCAGTCTTTAATTAGGTGACCCCAAGCTCCCATTCCTCACAGCATGTCAGCAGAGTTTCATGTAAAGGTGTCTGGAGTTACTCCAACAGTTAGAGGTGGATGAGGCAATTTATTCTGGGGAACACTTGCTTTTTCTTCTGCAGAAGTTAAAGATATGGATTGTATGAAGGGCAATGCAGAAAGATAATGGTTAATGCATATAAGCACTGTTGAATATCTGCATCAAGAGCAGGACTTTCTGTCTCTCATGGCAGCACTGCTTAAGCCAAAATTTCTATTTTGGGAAAAATAATAACACAGACTTTAAAAAAATATTTATGAAATTTTGGAGAAAGTGAAATCTGTGTTTGGGAATGTTTTGGTTGGCAAAAAAGTTTGTTTTGTTGTTCTACTGCTTCCTAAAAATCTGATTTTTTAAAAATTAAAATTTCTAGATATTTGGAGGGTAGCTTAATAAACACTGATAAAAATATTTCACTATTAAAAATACAATAATCTTATCTATATGCATACATGCTGGATTTATATTGTCCAGTTAGTACTATTTAAAGTTAAATAGAATGGTGATAAAACATTTGATATTATCATGTCTCTATTCTCAGGTCGAGCACAGGAGGTTTTTAGAGGTAGATTGTTGAGGCCTACTTTGCAGTGACTAGGACAAGTTTCTGTTGGGATGGAGAATCACTTAGAGAAAGTTTTTGAATTTGGGTCACTCTAATTAACTTACAATTCCAAATTAATGTGTCAGTCTATGTGGCATAAGTTTCAGAGAGCCCAATGAGCCAGTTTATACTGGCTTTGGGAGTAGACATACAATTTTTTTTTAAAAAAAGCAGATTTAGACGCTGAACATCAGGCATCTGATTTTGAGAAAAAATAATAGTACTTTTAATCTGTCTTGCTTTAGTTTCTTCTCAGTGTGAGATCCCAAGTTGCAAACCAAGATTATCTTGACATTTTCCTTTGCCTTTTTCAAGGAAAAGTTCTTGCTGGCTTCCATTCAGCAGAGCTTTGGACAGAGCAACAGCTGAGAATAGAATGATTAAGCCATGGTCAAAACCTCTCTTGCTTCTTTGTGACTTCCAGAACTCCATTCTAAGTCACCCAGATGCACCTCCAGCACCAGGAATTAATCATCTGCTGACAGAGGGAGAGTGAAAAGCCATTAGTTTTATAGGAACTTTTCCCCCTTGAAATTCCATTGCTGTTTGACTCTTTCTGAGAGATGATGTTGAAACGGAGGATAAATTCAGTTTCAGCATTTTCATATTTTTTGCAGTCACTGCCAGGAAAGCGCTCAAGTCTTATGCAATAATGGCCTGGACTCCTTTCAACGTTTGCTGTGGTCGTCACGACACTGTAATGATCTCAGCTCCATACATCCCGAGTGCTGGCTGCAATCTGCCTGGAGAGGCTTCTCTGCACAGGGCTGAAACTTCAGAACTAGTCACAGGATCATAGAAACCCCTGAGCTGGAAGGGACCCACAGGGATCTTCAAGTTCAGCTCCTGGCCCTGCACAGAGCCATCTCCAAGAGACACACCATGTGCCTGAGAGTGTTGTCCAAACACTTTGTGGACTCTGTCAGGCTCAGAGCTGTGACCACTCCCACGTGGAGCCTGTTCCAGTGCCCAAACTCCCTGTGGCTGTGAAACCTTTTCCTTATACCCAACCTCCCCTGACACAGCTTCATGCCATGCCCTCAGGTCCAGCCTGTGAGTTGTATTTGCAGGGACCCTCCTGTGTGGCACAGGACCAGGGGGATGGAGTGGCTCCAGGCACAGCACAGGTACAGCACAGGTGTTCCCAGCCCTGAGCTGCCCCACCTGGCACCACTGGCAGCCTCGCCCAGCAGACAGGCAAACTGCTGCAGGCTGTGGACTCCAGATTCAGCAGCCCACAAAAGCTTGCTCACCTGCCTTCACGTGGTGCAGCCTTCCTTCCCACCCAGTGTCCTGGTGCTCCTGTTGATCCTACTGCACACGTGGGCTTTTTGTACCCCCACATCTCCTGGGAGATGCAGATGTCAAGAAGCAGGATGTTCTTTCACATGAAAACAGCACCATCGAAGCGCCTGACTGGTTTTGTTTTAATGTAGAAAGACACAGTGTGATTCAGAATTCACCTTTGGCTCTCCAGTTTTTAGGGAAGGCTGCCTTGTGTAATAATTTTCAAGAAGTTGCAATGATTTCCCCATTCCCCTCAGACAGCCAGGTTACTGACTGCTCATTCCAGGAGATGGTGTTGCATAATGGCTGGAACACTGTAACCTTGTCACCTTGTTTATAGCACCTCTCTCTTACTATCCATACGACCTACAACACGGGCGCTAAGCTATTTCTTTATCATTTTTACTGTCTGTGAAAGAAGGTTAAAACCACCAACTTTGTGGGATGTTGTAAAGCTTTAATGGCTCAAAAGTACTTTGAAATTATCAGGTAAATGATTGCAAATAAATGCCCAGACAGTTATTAGAATTCTCTAATTCTCCTCTGACACATGATGTCTGGTAACTTTGAAGTGTCCCTTCTGTGTTTGTTTGGGGTTTTTTAGTAGCTAAATTGCCTTAGCATGGAGAAACAGGAATAGTTTGTGCAAACACAAAAACCCCTGAAGATGGAAAGAAACAGTACTTATATGAGACAGGAAAAGAATGACTCAATAATTAGTTTTTGGAAGAGAGCATTTGATAGGGAAAGTGGATAAATTTAAAGGTCAGTCTTGGTTACAAAATAATATTCAGATTACTTAATAGAATATCAATTTTTCTGTTATTTCATCCCTATGAGGGAAAATGCTTGCAGTTATTCAGGCAGCAGACTCTTCCCTTAAGAAATTCAAGCAATCCAAAGCATATTTCCCTCTCCCTCATTTGAAGGCATATTTCCACAAACTCTCACCTCTCTCTCCCCAACCGCAGGGTTACTACATGGAGATTATAATGAGAAGGAAACTTGATATATTCTTTGTCTTCAAACTTGTAGAATTGCGATACCCAAAGGAATCAGTACTTTGTGATTTATGACTCCTCTATTTTGCTATGAAGAAATGTTAAACATCTTTAATACGTTAAGTATCATGTTATCCAAGTTTGGCTGCTGATTGCAACATGCTTGCCCTTTATTCTCTAGAAGAATTTGCAGAATACCTTTCTGTAACTTTCCACATTGCTATCAGCTTTGCAGAGCTGTGCCTTATTTGTATAATTGGAAGCTTTTCCAGTTGTCTGGGTAATTGTAGCATCTGAGGGATATTACCCTGCTTTGTAGCATGCAGATTCTTCTGAATAATTTCCTAGGTTAATAAAGCCCTTTATTTTTGTATTAAAAAAATCTCCAAACCTGATTTAAACTAAATGTATAGTATGTTCTTCTCTTCTCAGAGGGGTCCCACGCAGCCCTTGACTGCACTTCCATTAACACCATGAAAAATTCTTTTTCTGCTTGAAAGGGAGTAAGTGATAAAGTGCTAAAGTGCTGTTGGGGTGTTGGTGATAGTATCAAGCTGCGTAGCATTTTTAACAGATAATACTGAAACACGAGGCAAACCTAAAAAAAAAAGAAAAAAAAAGAAAAAAATAGAGAGAAAATATAGAGAGAAAAGGCTCAAAATAATTTAAACTGAAATGTTGTGTAAGCCAATGACAGGACACCAAGCCAGGAATCAAACAGGTCTGTGCTCTGTTCTGCCTTTTGCTTGGAAATTATGTTCTACCCCAAGTCGACAGTTTAGCCAGGATGCAAAACAACTTTTTTCTTAGGAGGCAGTGAGAGAAGTTGTAAGTACTGCAACTCATTGACTGCAGGAATGTTACTTGATTATCTCAAGGTGCAAAGTTTTTAAGCATTATCTTTACATTATCTATAATTTAAAATGCAAAGCTGACTGGTAAAAAGAACATTTGCTTCTTGGTCATGTCACTTCATTTCTTTTCAATTTGCATTTGGTTATTAGAGCAAAAATGAATATTTTTGGAAGTTTGGGGTGAAGACAAACAAAATAATCACCAGGACTGTACTATACTACTGAATCTTAACTTTGCTCTTCCAGGAGGGTTTGTGGCAAGAAACGGACATGTTACTCCAGGGAGATGGCAGTGGGATGCCTTTCTCCTTTCCTTCATCTCATGGAAACACACTTCTGTATGCATGGTAGGTGTCAGTCTCTGCAAGAAGGAAAGAAGTCAACTGAACAGAGAGCTGAGCTGCAGCCTGGCCTGAGAGTACATGGGCTTTGTGCAGCCTCTCAGCCTGAACCTTGATGATGTGTAAGCTCGAGCATTCGCAGCTGATTTCTTCAGATTCTTCCACAAATGCAAATTCTACTGGTCAGAAATTGGAGGTCTAAAAAGCCTGCTTCATTTTGCTTAGTCTGAATAAGTGATCTCTTTCTTTTCAACAGCACTTGTGACTTGTCATCCCAGTATGGTAAAACATGTTTTGCTTTTCTCTAAAGGACATAAAAAAACCTGCAGTGACCTAAAAGCCCTGAAGGTGACAAGTTCTATGAAAATGAAAAGATGAAAACAACAGAGTATGGCAAATCTCCTTTTGTTTAGTTGAGAAAAAATATTTAGGAGCCAGAAGGTGCTGTAGTAGTACTGAAGGCTTAGATTTCAAGAGCAGAAGTTTTACAAATTTACAGAAACTTTCAGCATGTGCTTTTGTCCCATTGGAACGACCATTGGTTTATGTGTTGAACAGGGATTGGATTATATATGTTCTTTAAATTAAGTGCATGCTTAACTGCCTAGTTAGATCAGGGTCTTAGTGGCCTGGATACGATGAGAAGTACCTCAGATCCAGGGATGTGCAAACAGGCTGGAGAATTATATTAAGAAATCTGAATTTAGGATGCAAAAGATTAAAATGACTCTGAAAAAAGATATGCAGAGAACAAGTGAAAAACCAATGTGACTTCACAGGGGACTACTCAAAAAACCTGAGGTTAGCAAATGAACTCTGGAAATGGAAAACAGAGGTGGCAGCTACACAAGAATATAATCTAAGTTACTGCTAGCAGGAAAAAATGAGAGTTAAAAGCCATGATGAGCTAAAACTGGGCAGGGCACAGCAATTCAGGGATGAGGAGGGGCATTTATAAGTATTTTAATGGTACCACGGGCAAATGTGAAATGGCCTGATAATGACTGAGAGGAAAGTAACCCAAAACCTTCCACACTGCAGATATTCAATTTCCTTTTCAACCTATGTTAGCAGCCAGATTTCAAGTAAAGTATCTACTGATTGAAACAGAAGAAATATTTCTCAAAACCAATAGTGCTTAAAAATCAGCAGACAGAAATGTGTGCATCACACAGTCTCTAGCATACAAAGAAAGGCAGTAAGGAAAATCATGGGTAAAAATGGTGAAGAGCACTTGTACCTTCTCAAAGCTAGGGACCCCTGAAAATTTCACTCAAAAAAACGTCACTCCTACCAAGGCTGGTACAGCCTTCCAAGAGTACTCTTCTGCCTAGCATGGCTATGGCTACAAAATGAGCCACAAATCTGTGGGGAAATTGTTTTCTGACCACTTGGAATATGTGTCAGTGAACCACTTGTGACAGCATTTATGTCATTCACAGCTCTGAACTCACAAAGCCCTCTGAAGCATCCCTGGGATCCCACACCTAATGTCCATCCACTTTTCTATTGTTTTCCTTCTCTCATGTGGCCCTCAGCGTGAGCAGGTTTTCCAGATGAATAGAAAAAAGTACATGGAGACCAGCTGGGAGAGCAAAACTTGGTATGTTTAACCCTGTGGCCAACCAAAGCAACAGTGAAACATGATCTCTGCATAGTTCATATGCTCATGGCCTCAATGGAAATGTGTGTCCTGGCGTTACTTCTCCTTTCTCTGTTTCCTGGGAAGACTTCAGGCCTGGCAACATGCAGACAGCCACACATCCACCCACCACCAGGGAATGAGGGAACTGGAAACTCTGGGGCAAGGAGGTGACCCAAGAGAACAAAGACTAAACAGAAGGTGGCTGAGGTCGGAAGCGCCGTGGCACGGAGGACACCAGGAAGGGTAGGCTGGACAGGGAGGAGATGTGGGTAGGTTGACTTGGTCTCCAGTTCAGCTTGGGTTGGGAGCCGTGCTCATGTTCCACAGGACTCCTAGATCTACACCAAGCACTGTGGGCTTGGGGAGGTCCTGAGAGGGTCTGGCCAAGGAGGTGGAAGAGACAGACCTGGATGAAAAAAACCTGAATGAAAACCTGAACCATGGCTGTGAGAGAGACCCACAACTGCCATAAGGATCTGCAGAAGAGTGAGATTTCTGAGTTCACAATTTCTCTGCTGCCAGCAGATGCCTGGGGAGATCATGGTCATATGTGCACATCCCTGGAGACCTCTGACAGCCTACTCAGACCACTCTTTGCTTCTCCTTGCTCAGATGCAGAAGGCTGGTGATGCTGTAGACAGTGGAGATCAAGATATTTTGCTCCCACTGCTCATTAGGTAGTGCCATCCACCCTGTGTGTTGAGACACAGAAAAATGTACTATGTGGTAAGGGCATTCAGGGCCCATATGTCCCTGGAAGATGTACTTGCAAGGGCTAAAATTAAACAGCCTGGATGACTTTTATTCTGGGTTTCTTCAGCAGTGTTTTGGGAGAAACCTTAATATCCTGTTTTGAACAGAGTTTTCTGTGCATAATTTCCTGGCTTTACTTCCCTACCGCACTCTTTATGCAGGCTACTTTTGTGGAAATATTTCGTCCTGGACTTCCTCCTTGCAGCTGTGCTACTCTGCTTTGGAGTATGATGGATTCTTCCTTCTCAGCACCTGAGTCCCACAAGAAGCACCAGCAGGGCAGAGGAGACAAGGCAGGTGTGTGGTCTTGTATGTCAGCTGTGCCCAGCATGGGCAGCATCCCTGAAAAGCACAAGATGGAGCTGGGACAGAGCATCCCTTAGTATCTGCAATCCATACTGTTTCAGAGGTTTTCCATTAATTAAATCTCAGGCAGATTTGTAACATGGGAGAAGGTAGGAGTAGGGATAAGTAGGATAAATGGGGGTATTTCAACTGTAGATGTATTGACTTAAGTAAGCAAGTGTCTCTTGTAAAATGCCAATAAATGAGAATATGTCATGTGAAGCCTGATGTTCTTACCATGTATGCTAATAACAGAGAAGGGCTGCCTATGAATATTTGTAGAGCCAGAAAGGGCAGGGTGTTTAAATTCAGGCTCTGCTATGTAGCATGCTGCTTCCATGGGCTTTTGTTTCAGCATCACCATTCAGTCTTAGGAATGAGCATATGGCAAAAAATTAATTTAAGAAATCCAAGAGTTCGTGGATCTGCAGCTTGCCTTTGGCAGTGCAGCACATTGGTGGGGACAGCAGCTCTTGGTCACTCCCCATTTTGGTCTCAGCCTGCACTGTGTGCAGGTGATGGGCCCATTCAGCTCACATCCCACCACTAGGCAGAAATAACTTCTGGTTCTCTGCTGCAGCACTTGGTCACCTCTCTGAAATGCAGGTCCTGGAGCCTGCAAAATATAACCCTGGGTTTTATACATTGCTGAGAGGTTTATGAGGCCATCTGTCTTGAACCAATGACATGGCACAAAGTTGTTTCTTCAAAAATTAGGCAATATTTTCATAAATATAACTTGTGGTATGAATTTCTGGATTTTGCTATTTATCTGTTCTAGTGAATAATGGAAACAATTTTATATAAGTGACAGTAGAGGGAAAATTCAATGCCATGAATTAAGAATAGTTTTGAGTTTCAGTATGCATACTGAAATGCTGTTAACTGGAGCTTGCAAATTATGAATTGTTATTTGAGGCTTTTAGTAGTGTGTTTACATGCTGTCTGTCTATCTATCTATCCATATTCATCTCTGGGAGCCAAAACAAAGCTCATCTTGTTGCTGCTGATATGACTTCATTTTTTATTTCACTTTGATCTGTTTAAGATATCTTTGGGGTCTTCTCTTGCCCAAAGAGTGGCATTTAAAGGACTTAAGGAATATTATGTAAAATTTATTAAATAAATCCTGAGAAGTACAGTTCTCCTAGTTATGATTAAGGAACTGAGATGTTTATGTAGAAATAAATGGGATTCAGGTGCTAAATAGTTTCCAGAGTTGGCTTGAGAGGTTTTTAGACTATTGGGACTGGCTGATATGCATGTTGAAAAGCATTGCAAGAAAGCTGTGTGAGCAATGTGTTTTGAAATGTGATACTAAAAACTCATCCAAGGACCAACGTTCAACACTGCAAACATTATCCCATTCTTATTTTAACATTTCAACAGACATTGTGGTTTTATTTGGAATTTTATATTTGGCTTTCTTTGGGGTTGGTTTTATCTTGTGCTGTCTTAAAAACTGTCAGCTTAGTAAGTAATTAATTCCACTCAGTGGATTTTACAGCGATAGAAGTATCAACAAGGACTTTTCTGCCAAGACTGTGGTGGTGTTAGATGCTGTGTAACTTTCAGGGTGAACGTACGTGTCGCAGCAAACTGAAAAACTGGGATCTAAAGGTAAAAATTAAATACATACGGAAGCATCTGGAAAGTAACTTTTTTCAGACATGCTCGATATTTTTCAGGTATATGTCATACAGAGAAACATATTTATCTCTTGAATCACATGCACATATTACTGAGTTTACCAATTGCTTTGGTTATGTAACTTCTCTTGTGAGAAGAGATTGTTCTAGAGGTTATTTATTTCATAGTTACTATATGTTCATTGATAATCACTAAAAGACCAGGAAAGAGGTGAAGTTTTGTACCCTGGGGCAAGCGCACAGGACACGCCTAGAATAAGGTGGAAAATTCACCAGCTTAGAAATGAAAGCAGCAATAATAATAATAATAATAATAATAATAACAAAATGTCAAGGTGCTAACATCTTGTGGCAGTATTAAGAAACAACCTAAATCAGGACCAAACATGGGTGGTTTTTCATATAAGATAATGCAAGTGAAAAAACTTTTTACCTGTTCATTTTTATTGAGCAGTTGAATTTTGGCATTGGTGTGCCAATTTATTTCATTGATCCAGTTACAAGCACAGTGCAAAACTGTGTTAAAAAGCTGTAGAGACCAGGTCATGGAAAATGTGTAACTAGTTCTTTGGGAAGGCTACCTCTTCCAGGCAGGACCAACACAGCTCACAGGGATGTAAATGTGCAGCACTGAGCCGTCAAAAACTTAAGGGATTCCTGAGAGCAGCCCAGCCTTCGGCAATTGGCATACTAAGTAATCCAAAACTCTTGGGCTTGCAAAAGCTACTTTTTAAAATTGGTCTCATTAACTGTCTTTATTTGCATGCCTCAAAAAATAGTTGTTTTACGCGAAGAAGATGTTAACAGAGGTTCTCTTCTTTGCTGATTACAGATTTATGATTTTGGATATATGTTACATTATTTTGTGGTTTTCTATTTTTGGTTTCTTGGCTTAACCCAGGCCAATCAACTCAGTCTCTTGAGGTAACAGAGGAACTACAAAATATCACTTAACAGCAAGCAAAATGAGTGCTATACAATACCATGGTGGATGATTTTAGTGAGTTCCCATCTATGAATTCATCAGACTTATTGGAAGCAAAGCAACTTTGTCCTGAAAACAAAAATATGTGTCCACAAAGGGCACCAAATCTCCCTAATCTGGCAATTTTAATTTCATTTTTATATTTTTAATAAATGTTCACAGAGTAATAGTGATTGAGTTCCTTTATACTTCAGACTATAAATTTCTCAGAGAACCATTCTCTGGCGGTGTTACAGAACGGGTTTATTTTAATTGAAAACCATGCTGGGAAGTGTGGGATGTTTATGTGCTCAGTTCAGATTTTCTGCCTGCAAGGAGCCGCCGTATCCTCAGGATAACCTCTTGCCTTTCTCCTTCCCCATCCCTGTGGAGGGCTGCCCTCCTGGAGGTTCTTTCTCACGCAAGGATAGCTGTCCCTGCAGGGCTGGTTGCATCTCCTCACCCTGATATGGCTGGTCCCACTCACTAGTGCACTCCAGAGTCTCTCAGCTGATTTCCTTGTTATCCCAGTGTGCTCCTCAGGGCTGTCTGCCTCATTTGGGCTCCCGCAGCTGAGCTTTGTGCTACTGTTTAAATGTACAGAGGCAAGCCGAATGTCAAGGCCAAGAAGTGTCAGGAGCATAAAGAAGTCAGAGGGATCTCTGTGCACAGCAACATGCAGCCTGAAAAGGCATAGAGATCTGTCAGAATGCTGGTTCCTGGGCTACAAACAACTAGCATACACAGGAGAAGGAAAAATTTCAATCTTAAAAGAAAAAAAGGTATCCCGGGAGTAGGAATATATCAGTCTGCACACTGATTTTTTTTTACAGACTGGTATTTGTAAGCAATGTTTCTGACAGATTATTGAAATCTCATCTCCCATTGCACATCCTAGCTGTGCTCCTCAGCTCCTTTTCTGCCTGAGGTGCTCGTGGCTCTGCAGTGCCTGGGGCTGGGGCTGCTCCTGCTGCACCAGGTTTGGTTTTGGTCTCAGTGCCCTCCAATGCCATGAAGGAGAAGCCCACCTGCCCCCTCCTCCTGGGTGGTGTCCCTCGGTGTGCAGGCAGGCCCTGTGGGCAGGGCCCATCTCCCACTGCTGCCCATGTGCTCCCTGGGGCTGGCACTGGGCAGCCCTGCTCCAATCCCAGCAGGATGGGGACTGTCACAGCTGGGTACCAGGAGCGCTGTGGGGAGAGCTTGTCACACTGCTAGGAGGGATTTCAGGCTTGGTTTTGCTGTGATTAGTTATGAAAATAAAACAAAACCAAACGTTTATTTGCAGGAAGGAAAACAAGTCCATGCTGAGGGTTGCTGGCCCTAGAGTCCCAGTGGGTAAATTCCCAAGTGTTCCTGACTCCACAGGGCTACCACTGGTCCCTGGTGCCTGCGTGGCTCAGGAGCTCATGGTATCACTAACCGAGCACCAAGACTTCCCTGGGATTTGAGAAAATGTCTGCTTCTTGCTGAGATGGAAAATAACTGGGATAGCCCTTCAGGTGTGATCATCTGGACATTACATCACCCCCTCTGGCTATGGAGCAGGGCCACAGTGGGTCCCATGGGACACAGATGCTGGGCCAGCAGCTCCCCTGGCCAAGGTGGCAAGTGCCCAATCAAAATGAAACCATTTCATTGACTGACCAGAGTTCAGCGGGACCCCTGTTGGGTTTCCTTTACTTAGAAAGGTCCTGGATCACAAATAAATCCATATGGAGGGAGGCAGATCACTGGGGAGTGATCCAAGGGGCTTCAGGGATGAGCAGGATGCTGCTGAGCCCTGCTGCTGCTTGCTGGGAGCCAGGAGCAGCCAGGAAGGAAGGATCCACACTGAACTGATGCACTATGGGGTCACCACCCAGATCCAGCAGCCTATTACCAGGAGAAGGAAAACACTGCAAAATTGCTTCTGATCTCTCCTTGTCGGTCCCAGGGTGCCAGCAGCCACCTCAAGCAGTAAGTGCCTTCTGCAGGTGCTTACAGAAAGGTGCAAATGGAAAGTTAGTGTGTGTAATCAGGAAACCCAATATCCTGGGTGGAAACCACCAACCTCAGTTATAACCCAAGCTGGATTTTTGTTACACAAAGAGTTTAAAATTATGGAGCAGTTTCCAAAGTCAGCAATAAAATGCTGCATATCAGCTGAAGAGAAGGTAGGGAAATTTATGGAAAATGAGGAAACCTGAGACATAGCCACTGGCTGGATTTATGTGGTTGGGAATAGATGCTGAGATATCAATGTATTTTATGATTGTCACAAATGCAAGGTTAGATGGACCATTGCTTCTGGCTCTGACATACCTATGCTTTAGTAAGAAGCAATTGCTTCCATAATACAGGAAGAAACAATGGATTGATAAAATCTAAGTATATTGGAAACAAGCATTCTGTATGAAACTTGTGGTTTGCTGTCCATTTCGTGAGACTTAATCTTCTCTCTACAGCAGGGATTTTTTGGCAGCTCTGGTGATTCCACATTACGTTTGTGTATGTTTTGCTGTAGGGTATAACCTCATTTTGTTCCTGGTTTCGACACAAAGGATGGAATAAGTAAATATGAGCGCATGTAAAGTATACACACAAAGATGCAACAGATACACACATATATGTGTTTAGCAGTAGGTATTTGTGAAATCAGATAACAGATGGTTCTAGGGCACTGTGAACGTCCTACAGACTATGAACAGAATTTCCTAGTGTGTGTAAACTTAAAGGGTTTTGAAAAAATTTTTGAGGACTCTAATATACTATTTTTGGGTATATTGAGTTTCTGATTAGATATCATTGTCTGTTATTTTTCAATGCAGCCTGTCTTATTCCTTTCCTTTCAAGCCTTGCTCTTGGGTGACAGTTAATGAAGCAGGAACTTACTTGTTCTGGTCCGTCTTTCTTGGGTAATTTCAAAGCACTGAGGTTTTTGGTGCTCTGATCCATTTTAAACCAGTCCTCCTGCTGCAAGGAAGACGTGAGATGTGGCCCTGGCTAGGCCACTGGCCAGCAGCAAGCAGTCAAGAATAGCATATCTTGACACGGCACTCTGTCTCTTACCTCAGGCTCCATGTGAGCTGTTGGTGTCATGCCTTGGGAACAAGAGGGTTTGTGTTAGCAGGTCTGAATTCAGACGAAGCCGTATGCACATGTGGAGAACCAAAGGCACTGGTATGCACTCGAAATTTTCATATAAAATACCATGAAAACAAGGAGTGATTCTTGGGATGAGTGTGGATATTAGAGCTGGGGAGGTCCTCTGAGATACTAAACCATAGCATCCTTTGGAGGATGCTTACAAATGCTCTTCAGCTGAGATGTAACACAGACCTTGGTTTTTATTATTTCTTGTTAATTCATTAATTTTTTTTTAAGATAGAGATTATGAAATCACATTGACTGATTCCTGAATATTGCAATACATGCCGTTTTCCATCCAAGACAATAAAATGTATTACAAGTGCCTTTTTAATGAAAGAGAAAGCAAGACCTTCATCCTTCATGTCCTGCAACATCTGCTTGGAACATAACCTAAATTGAAAACGTATGTTGTTCTTGTGGGGAGAGAGAGTGAGAGGTCTTCCAGTGACAGGAAGTATCAAAAAAAGTTAATGCTGGAATCAGTAAAACCACCATGCGTGACAGGAGGAAAATCAGCACAAAAGTGTTTTTTGGGTTTTCATTTTTTTGAGGGGGGGAGTTGGGTTTTTTGGGGGGGTTTATTATTTGGTTGAGGTTTGTTTGTTTTTTTTTTTTTTAATGAGGTGGGAATGGAGATGGATAAAGACAAGAGAGAGATGGGGAAAGTGGGGAGTTGGGATTATCTGTATATTGACAGAACTGTTTATTTGCTCCTGGCAGAAATAAATCCCAGCATATATTCCCTCTAGCTTTTTCCTATTTACAGAGATGGAAAGCCTAATCTGTTGCCAAGACCCATTATCCTTCGATTTCAGTCGAACAGTACATCTTGCTTATTGAATCAGGGGGTAGTGTGTGTTTTATGAATACCGAAAGGAAAAGATAAGTTTACTCTTGCAACCTTCTCCTGTTTATTAGTGTTTATAGTTACTACCATTACCATAATGAGAGAGCTGTATTTTAGACATAGCAAAACAATGCAAATAAATGACTTCTATTGAAAAATAGTGAATTTGTGCTGTACTCCACCACTGTGGCTATGTGGGATGGCTCTGTGATGAGGAGCACAGCATTTCTGAAACACTTCTGGTTTTGATGTGTCATCTGCTTATCTTGATTTTACCTGTGTTAAGTTTGAAAACTTTTCTTATGTGTGTTTTATGCTTTGCCTGAGCTCAAGCATCTCTAAGTACTTCCAATCTCCTCATAAATACACCTTTGTATTCTGCCTAATATATAAACATCACGACCCATGTCTGAGAATGTTGGGAATTTTATTAGGTTCATAAAGTTTTAGTTGCGGTCTAGCCCAATGGGTCCAAAATAAATAAACGCAGAGAGCAAAAAGAGTAACAATTTTGTACTTATTTCTTCTCCTCTCCCCTGAGAGTTTCCCCAGTACTGGTGAAGTACTTGCTGCAGTGGTTTCTGTGGCTTGCTATCGAAGTATCTGCAAGCTAGTAAGTGAGAGACAGATGCAGAGTGTGAAAGTAACTGGTAAGTGGAGAAAAGTAACTGAAATGGTTCTATTAATGCACTTCACTGATTTCCTTGGTCTCTTCCCATTTAAAGGATGGAAAGAAGTTGTGAATAATTGTGAATGACTTGTGACAGCCATGTTCCCTTGTTGCTGCTCTGAGTGAAGGTGCTTGGTCGGGACGGCTTCCTAAGCCCTATGGATGGAGCATGTAAAGAATCAGGATGGCAGGATGCAAACCTCTCTTTTAGCATATAGGGAGACCTGATTCTTGGACTGAGATCTTTGGTCTGGGCTGACCTTTCTCTGGCTCTGGGCAGAGACTGTCATTGTTCCTCCATTAACAAAGAGCTGGCTTTGCCCACAGCATCCACTGTTGACAGCTAAGTTTGATGCAACAGTACAGAAAAATCTATCAACAATGCCAACACCTTCACCTGAACTATGGGTGAGTGCAGTCTTTGCTTTAAGGTATTACACTCATAGATATTTCAGGCATCTCTCACCTGGCAGACCTGCTGGGTACACAGGGTACACAAGACAGAAGCTTCCCGTCCCTGCTTGAGGAAAGGTCTTGTCTTATCTTGAGACAAGCCTAAGTGATGCAGCCATCATGCCCTTTAAAACAATTCTGTAGTAAACCTTTAAAACAATTCTGTAGTAAGCCTTTAACCTGAAGAAAAGTGTAGCCCTGTAAGCTCTGTAAACCCAAGAAATCAGGAAGCCATCACTTATGTGGGAATCAAACCCATGTTTTGGGGCAGTTACAAGGCTAAATATATGAATTTTTGCACATCCATTGCAGGAGCATCAGAGCCAGAGACACCACTTTTGCAGGAAGAATTGGGAGGTAAACCCTTAAGGATCAAGCCCCAAAGTACTTTGTTGTTCATATGCACTACACTCATTCTGTTTTAATGCTATTGGAAAATTATTTCTGGAATGTGTCAAATGGTATAATACACATTACGGATCTCTTTCCTAGTTAGCTACAAAGCTTAGACTGCATTTACAGTGGGGATAGAGGCAACTTTTTATTGTTCAAAAATTTTAATGAAAGATTTTTTAGAGCAGATAACTAAACTGAGCTACAATTACAACCCGAGTAAGACCATGCTACTTTTTTTTTTCTTTTTCTCAACTCACAGTTGCACAGTCAACTCTTAGATTTCCTTGGAAAGTTTTTAGCAAGTCAGAATTTTGTTGGAAATATCTACCCAGCTTTCATAATGCAAGTTACTTCAGGTTTTGAAATGCCTTGGATTTGACAGACTTCTGTGAGCTCAAAGGTGAGTTCCTGCCAGGTTTGGTCAGAGGCAGGAGCTGCCAGGCCCGTAACCCAAAGGCAGTTGTTGAGAAATCCATGTAGTGCACGTAGTTCAGGGTGCAGCTGTGGATTGAGCCCTGGGTGAGGACAGCTCAAGGCAAGAGGCTGTGACCTGGTGCTGCCTCTTTGCCCAACAAAGGCATGAGGACCTTGGGCATGGCCAGGTGACCAGACACTCAGAGGCACAGCAGGAAATGAGGACTCAGGTGGAAGACCTGAGTCAGGGTCTAAGAGATGGTCTTATACCATCAGGGTATAAGAGTCCAGTGTTTCCTTTGTTCAGGGTCCCTTCTCCAAGGCGCAAGCTTGAGCTGTTATTCTGTTGCTACACTGTGATAAAATTACTTAAAGGATCTGGAGGTCTGAGCACCCGCCTTGGGAAACCTGAGATTGAGCTGCTAAGGAAATCTTGTTTGTGTTATGTGTAGGGAATCAGGCAGGGCACCTGTCAGGTCACTGGAGCTGCCTTCTGTGAAGGGGCTTTGATCCCAGCATTTAAAGTTGCTGAGAGTGGGACTGTGATTGCCAGAGTGCTCCTGAATGGTCAGAGGGAAAAGTGTCCTTAACAGCAGATGCATCTACGAGGCAAGGGGATGTTTTAATTTGGGCTAAGAAATCATGAGTCCTACCATTCCTCACAGTGTTTAACTGTTCTGGAAAAAATGGGTTGTAGGAGACCAGTCTATGGAGCAGCTCTAAGGGGACAATGAGGGGACATGGAAGCCAGATGGAGGTAGGTGTCTTCCTTCAAGTGACTCTGGATGTTGATTGGACCCTGGGCACTCATGTCACTGCTGTGCACTGGCTGATTTCCATTGTCTCCTGCTCATTCTGCCAGCTCCTGACCCTCAGGTTTGCATGGGAGGGAGATTGCCAGTGCTGGATGAGGGCAGGGGCAGTGTGTGTGCCCTCCCAGGCTCCCTCAGACATGCCACTGAGAGAGGCTGCACTTGCCTCGGCTCAGCTCCCAGCACGGAGGAGGTGGCAGGGGAGGGCAGCCACTGTCAAGTCCCAGGACAGGCATTTCCCTTGCCCCCACACAGCTGGCTGCCAGCAGTCCAGGTGACCCTGTGGGTCCAGTAAGGCTCTGGCTGCACGCCCTCAACAAGTTTTTAACCGTTGCTAAGACTTTCTCTAACTCCCATCTTTTTTTTTTTTCTTTCTTTTTTTTTTTTTTTTTTTTTTTAAATACAAGTGCAAAAGCCCAAAATTACTAGTGTTCCTTCCAAGGCAATGACCACAAAACAGAGAATCAAACCCACAGAAATGCTTTCTTTTAGAAATTACTCACATTTCATCAAGCTTTGCTTATACTGAGGTGACACAGCCAAACCCACTGACAGTTCAGCTATGTGGCCTGAGAAACTCAACTGCATTAACAAAGCTACTCTCAGATGTAGAGCTACACTTTTCATCTTTGTTAAAATACCACACTGCTACTCCATTCCTAGCCTGTCAGCATCCCTTTTCATTGGCCCTTCTGCCAGTCCCACTGGAAATTTGGCATATGTTGCCAAACTCCTTGCAGCTATATGAGTCAAATATTCACTCTCGAATGCCTTAGACATGTGGGGAGAACTGCTTCTTTGCTCTTCCTTCTGCAGAAACCTGACTAAATCTTCCTATTGTGTGAGTTACTTTTTTCTTTTATTAAGAACACTATATTTCATTTCATCCTACAGTGAAACAGTTGCAGGCAGCTGCCCAACACTTGTACTCTTAAAAAGGGAAAACAATGCGAAGAGAGGATGTCCCTGGAGGAAGATCGTGCCCTGCCCCAGCTGCTCACACATGCAAGACAGATTTTTTTTTTTCAAGGACAGCAACCAGTCAGGAACATGACTGCTGTTCTTGCCCTTGCCTTGCAGTCCTTGGAAACTTGGCTTTCACTACTGCAAGGGTAGCTGGGGACTCCAATGGTTTTGAGCACTGGCATTTCAAAGGAATTATTATGTCAACGGCCAGTGGCCTGCCACACTCAGGGATGGGACACATGTGTGTGCCTGCAGTGGGCAATAAAATTGAAGGGAAGGGCCAGTTTCTTCTGCCCTGTCCTGTCTGGAGCTGAACAGTCTCTGATGGATGAGATGAGACTTGCACAGTGAGTAGGATCTGGCAAACAGTTTTGTTGTTCTGCTTTTGGCAGTTAAGCAAAAAACCTTGGTTGTCTGGTAGAAAGCTAAGCAGATAGATTCTTGCTCAACATCTGTGTCCTTGGGCTTTCTTTCCTATTGAAATGGATAACATTTTCAAGCACACAGCCTGTGTGACAGCTTGGAAAGGTGATGCTGTGGTTACTAGCAACTGCTGCAAGGTAATTGGTACAAAAATAATGGCCAGCCACAAACCCCAGGAAATTCTACAAATACTGCAGATAAGTGGAAGTCATTGGGCACTGCGGGATGTGTGCCATAAGGACCAGAGTCCATACAGGGAGAGGCAGGAGAGATGTAAGATGCTGTCACAGCAGCTCATGACTTCCCTGCAGATGTGCTAGCCCTAAGCCTCTTAGTGCAAGATTCTCCCGTCACAGAGGGGTCTGTGTAGAGTCTGCCAAAGTAAATGCATATGGTTGTGTCCTGTTTTAAAGTGTGTTATAAAAAGCATGAACAACACAGTGCATAAGGAGGAATTTGCATGACAATATATTTTTGCATTGAATACTTTAGATAGCTATGACAAGAACATATCAAAACCCTCTCACTGGCAGAATATTAATTTTTTTTCTTTACTGATCAGAATAATCAAATTATAGATTGCAAAGGACACTTGGTGGTCATCTGGTCCAACCCCATGCTGAAAGCAGGCTTGACTTTGCAATCAGATGGTGTGTTCCGAGGCTCAGTTTGGTGAAGCTGTGCATCTCTCTGGGAGCAGGGATGCTGCAGTCCCTTTCTATGTTCCTGTGCTCAGCTGCACCCTGTGACAAGAATTTTCTTCCTTCTTTCAAGAGGCAGGTAAGAAAACACCTGTTTCCTGTTTTCCAAAAAAAGACCAGGTGTAAACTGAACACTGCACTCTTTAGGCATAGCTGTGCACATGCCTGGAGACAAACACATTTGCTTTTCAGAGCTTTGACCTGTTCTAGTGTTGAGCAGCTCCTGACAAGGGCTTGGAGCAGTCTCTGCATTGATTTTCTCAAATATTTGGTGACAATTTTATTTCTGTTTGTGATTTTTAATGATAACTCAGTTGTTAAGACATTAACTGCTTGCTTTGAGGTTTGGGGCTCTGCTTTTTTTTTTCTACTGGGGTGGTGGGTTTTTGATTGTGAGATTTGGCTAGAAAATGTACTTGATTTTGCTTTTAACACTGACACTGGGGAAAAAAAAGACTTTTCCTGTAAGGTCTCACAAATAATACAAATCTCACAAATCATGTTATTCTTGACAGGCTGTAGTGGTTTGGCCTTGGCTGGTGAAAGTGCCCACCCAATAAACAATTGCAAACCCAGTACGCCCTTGTTGACCTGTGAGTAAATTTTTCAAGTAGGACAACATGCAGTGTGAGATAATATAGGAGATAGTATAGAAAACCATTATAGAAAGGGTAGGATAAGAGGAAAAGTGGTACTGTTATGGTGGCTTATAATCTACTGGCTTAGGTTATCCCTCTGTTTCTGCTGTGGCTTGAGAAGCCGTGGTGCCTGTTCATCTGTTTTCCTTCCCCTCTCCCCAGAAATGCTGTACAGTGATGAGCAATGTCCAGTAGGCAGTAGCCAGGGCCCAGCAAACTGCACAAATGAAATGAGACTGTGAGCAAAATTTTAGTAGAATGAATGTGAATGTTAAGTATGCAATAAATGTTAGTTTTCATTTTACATTGAATAAGAACTTTATGATCATATCCAATTGCCTTCTATAGACTTAGATATTTTGTGTTGCTGAATATGGTAAAAAGTGGGTATGTCTCCATGATGATGCTCCTCTGTTTGGGGATGCCTCTTCTTTTATCCCTGTGTTGTAATTTTCATCAACATTTCAAGGCAAATTTTTATATTGTGGGCAAAGGATGGCATATCATCTGAGACACACAGGTGTGTCTTGTGTTCTTCTGATTTGTAAGGGAATGGTGTGCAGTATCATTTTAAGGTCTACAAACAGAAGCTCACTTTAATATAAATAAAAAGTAATCCTGATAATTCCTTGAAAAATAGCATTAATTTCTGTTTTTGTGGGCATCAGTCATCAGCAAGTTCCTGGATACTACTTAAGCTGCAACAGCATGAGGGAAGGGAAAGTTTCTTGTGTCACTTTCATTGGCCTTCAGTCACAAGTTATGAATGCATTACTTTCTGGTCATTGATTTTATGATGTATAAGGCTGTCAGATATTTTGGGCCTTGGTGATTTATGTTTTAGGAAAAACATAGAGCTTTCAGACAGCTGGATTTTTGGAGACTGGAGTAGCTAATGTAGCAGAGAAGGCACCCATCTGGGGAGAAATCTGTGAGAGATATGGTCTGCACATGAAGAGGACAAGCTACTGGCGCAATAATTGTAATATTATGGATAGCTATATAAAATAACAGATGTGGAGAAGTGGGATGCCAAAAAAGCCAACAAGATCTTGGTGGGAAGCTTTTGGCATGTCAACTTCAATGATTGAGCAAGATACCATGAGAAAGGAGAATTTTTTCCAGGAATCAAAACCCAGGGATGTGGTTGCTGAAAGCAAGAATTCCAGGAGAGTGAAGAGAGAGAAAATGTCAGAGAGAGATGTACAATGCATTGCTGGAAGGTTTAAACCTTAGAGTAAAGGCATTCCAATTTAGAAGTCACTGTGTAAAAGGACAATAACCTAGCCAAGAGAATTGTGAATAAGTGGTAAGTAGTTGTGTTTCTCCACTTGTGCTCCAGCACTACTGCCCTAACACAGCAGAGTCCCTGTGGGAAAGGAATGGGTCAGGAGGTCATTTGTGAGGAATGCACCTAACTCAGAGGATTGAGGCAGGTATCTCAGCCTTTAGTGGGAGACTGCAGTAGTCTTTGTGCTTCACAGGCAACTACACACAGGCATAGCTAGAAAGAGCAGGATGTCTTCTGCCTGTGGCACACCACTAAACGGACATCTTGGCTTACTCATAATTCTCAGTAATGAAGTACCACAGGGATATTTTTGCTGGGATAACCATGTTGGCTCTGAAATGTTACTTCTTTCTGGAATGAATGATTCTAATGTACTTAAGGCAGTCGCTTTTCCCACACTCTAATACTGCAGCTCTACATTTCTGGTATGAGCCAATGAGATGTGTTATAAGTATGAATCAGACACTGGTTTTAAGGCTTGCAGACCTCTCTCATAAAGCTTTAATTTCCTCAACGATTTACAATATTCATACATCTGTCACATTTGCAAGGTATGTGGGCAGGGTAGTGCCAATGGGCAAGGCTGTGCCAGGCACAATACTGTGTTAGGTCTGTGTATTGTACCTAGTTAAGCCCTAAGTAGGGCCTGACAAGTCACTGGCACATGATCCAAGTCCTTCTTATTTATCAGGGGTACAAGTGGTTTGTGGTCAGTCAAAAGTTGAATTAACTCTCTGGAAGAGCTTTTTTCCTACATTTTTCACATGTTTCTTTTACAATGAGACAGTTCTCAGTCTGCAGAGCATGATTTATATCATCAGCAAATGTCTAGGAGCAGTATGTAGCAGCCCTACCAGTCTGACCAGGTTGTAATGTTGCAGGTGGCTCTGAGTGGTTACAGGAAAGGAAAATTATGTACTTCAGGTAGGACTGCCACTCAGTTGAAAACGTATTCTTGTATTATATTCAAATATCAGGTGATTTCATTTTCCAGGAGTTCATTAGAAGGATATATTGCTACCATTCATAACTCAGCCTTCATTTCACTTTGACATAGATTCAGGAGTTTGCATTAATTTATTACTTTCTTAGGCCAATTTACCCTTCCTCAGTCTGCCATAAAGCCTAGTTTTCATGTATGTTATCTCAGTGGTTCAGCTAGTTTTGATGTAGCCCAGTGTTTATTGCCTTTCAGACCCAAATACCAAGTGTCTCTGGAAATCTAGAGCGGCTTTTATCATGTTTCTCTTCCCAATGGCAATAACCCAGGACTTTGTCTGTACAAGCAACTATCCCTTTCCAGGTGCTGCAGTAGCTTTGTCATTTCCTTTGGAATATATTGGGTGCAGTAGCAATGCCAAAAGGAAGTCTGTGGAAGGATTACCATCCAAAAGGCATAATAAAAGTAGTTAACTTGGCGCCATCTGGGTGTAGAAGCATCTGCCAAAAAACATTTGCGGCATCTAAATGGGGAATAAAACTTGGGCACTCATCTTGGAAAGATGCTGTCCACTGCGAATACGACAGTGCTTCTCCCAAGCACTTTGTTTTGTTGATGTAGGTCAAAGGATGTGCTGACTTGGCCGTTTTTGTTAAGGCCTTGTAACCGCTGGTAAATGCTGTTCAGTGGGTTTGGCTATTTCCCTGAAACACTGACAGGGCCCGGGCTGTCTGCTCCTGCTTTTTGATTGGGAAGCACTGAACTGAACACATTGTGACTCTCTGTATGCTGTAGCGAGCTTTATTCCATTGTGTAGTGGGGGGTGAGCTTAGTCTTTCCTGCAGTGCTTTTTTGTTGTTTTCTTTAGGCTGATATAGCGATGCCATCAGCATATTGTGTCGAACGGTCAGTTTTTTAACCTCTGGGAACAAATACAGCTCTCAGAGTATCCTGTAATATTGCAAATTACTACAGACCTTACTGGCATGTGTGCTCATCCATGAGTGCAAGTGGTGGAAATGACCCAGTCACTCATTATTTGTTTTTAACTGGCTCTTTCCCACTTCTTATTTCTGAATACTGTCCTATGACTCCTCTCAGGTACTTTGTTCTTGTCTCTCCTTTGCCTGCAGACCCAGGAGACCTGTTTACCTTCCTCCTCCAATCTAAAATCTGAGAGGTCCTTACTCAACTTTCCCCACCCAGCTTACTTTCCTCCATTCCAGCTGAAGTGGGCACCACTAGTGTTGTCTCAAGTCCTCTATTCAATTAAGTTCTCCTGTATCCTCACAGGGATGTCCTTCTTTCACTAGAAATCTGTCCTAATGTAGCAGAATATGGAGGTGTGAGGGCTCATGGGATTTTTAATTATCATGACCATCTTAAAATCTAAGTTTAAATCACTGAAAATTGAAAATAAATCCTGAAAATGCTGACTTAAGCTCCTGCTATTATACAAAAAGCATCACACACTCATTGTTCAGGGAATGAGGCCATCAAATACATGTGTGTTTTCCCATTGTTTTCCCTGGCAAAGAATTAATTCGTGTTGCAAAAAACTACTGTAAAATTTCTTCCATTCCCTCCTGTCGATTTATCCTATTGACAGGAAGGTGGCTAAGTTGTGAGTATGCACACTTTCAGCTGAGACTTCACAGCCAATAGTGTTGCCAAAAGCCAAGCACCATCATGGTCAAAAGGTGGGATTTAAAAAAGTTAGAGCTGATATTGATTGCCCAGCATTTTATGTGGCTGGAGCAAGGGGTCTGGTTTTGAGAAATCATCATGCCCCTTTAAAAAGATCAGGCCTCAGTCTCATTTTAAAGCACTTAAAATTGAAAATAAATCCTGAAAATGCTGACTTAAGCTCCTGCTATTCTACAAAAAACATCACAAACTCATTTGACCCTCAGAACTGAAATTTTCCTCTTTCTCCAAGTTCCAGACCCATATCCTGCACACTTTCTTTATATCCCTCTGTTAAGTACTTCCAGTTGGACTTTGCAATGAATAAGGGAGGTAGAAGTTGACTGTATCTATGCCTGTGTGTGCTCCTATCTGTATCTGTGATCAGGATTTATGTGGTTCAGTATATATGTGTATATTCTTGTTAATTCTGCCTTTATGAGCCCAGGAACTGAGATGTTTTTGTTGCCGAAATGAGGAAGGAAGATGAAATTACTGTAGCCAAGTAGAAAAGTTTCCCTCCTGAAGAAGGAGGGATGAGAATATGATGCTAGAACACACATAAGAATATGATTCTAGAAAACAGAGGCAAAGCTAGGAAATCTAAGAGGCACTGAGATACTTTGCTCATATTTTGTGTGTTTTGTTTGTCTGTTGTTGTTATTCTAGTGTGACAAAAGAAGGAAGGGAAGAAAATGTGGCCCATTCTCATTTGTAAAATTCTTGCCTCTCATAAATCACATGACTCTGCACCACAGTGAGCAACTCTGAGTGCAAAGTGCTGTAAGTAATGTAAAATATATGTTAAGAGAAGTGCATACTTTTCAGGTTTTGTACATTTCAAAAAACATGAATCATTCATTTCTATTTTCCTGCTCTACACAATTAAAATTGAAAATTGAATAAGCAGAAAGGAATAGATAGAATAAATGTATCTTTCTTTTTGGAGTTCCTCTTAGTAGAGTGTGATTGCATCATGATTTTTCACATCAATAAAATGCAGTAGGTTTTTCCAGAGAAAGCCTCTTGGGATTAGAGATGAGATTATTTTTCCCTCTGATCCTCTTTGATGGGTATTTATGGCTCAGATGAGGGGTGGTTTTGGAAGAAAGCCCTCAGTTCTCATCTTGTCACAGTGGCAGTTAATCTTAGTATCTATAATTGTCTAGTCATTTGTATTGGCCATATGTTTTTCTCTTTAGCTCTGGTGTTAAACTGTTGAGGGGTCACTGAATCTGGCACACATGCTTTTTCATTTGACTACACCTTTGATTATCAGGAGTCAGTGTTTCTAAACACTCAAACAACTTAATGAGGTTCAGATATTTAAATAATTGAAAAAAGAATAATATCAATAAAACCCATCAAGCTGCTTTTAATGATGCTTTTCTTGTTAATGAGTGGCTTTGCAGGTACAATGCAAAGAGAGTCACAGAGAGGCACTGCTGGGAGAAGCCCTGTGCAGATGGAGGTTCTCTCCAAGTGGTTCTAACAATTGCCACAGTCAGAATAACATATTTGTAAAATCTCTATAATCTGCTTGCAACTGTAATTAAAGGTTTTATGTGGACATGTGCACTTGTGCAGCAGTATGGCCTTCTCCTATTTATGGGCTGTGTAATTGTACGTTTAGCATAGGAAAGCCGCACCATAATGTGTAATTATAACCTTGGTGAGTGTAACACCATTAAAGTTACAAGGAGCAGTGTGCGCAGCAGAGGAATGATAGGGTGATGACAGAGTGACATGCTGTAACCAGCGTGGCATAATAAGAAGAGCCTTGTTGATCCTGCTATTAAAAAGGCTGTTCTCTGTACCAGCTAACTTGTGGTTCCCCAGGAGAAGGGCGGTGTTGCTAAGCCTCACAGAAGCACTGGCTGTGCTTGTAGCCGTGCCCTTTGCTGGACACTTACCCCGAGGCTCTTAAGGATCCCTTCAGGGCCCTGGGAGTGGCAAAGCCTCAGGAGGTCCTGGCACACCCTGGAAGCAGCAGCACTGGCTGTGCCATGAGTGGACCTTGCTGGGGTGGTTACCTTGGCTTGCTCATCCCAGCCGAGCCCTCCCTGAGCACCTCAGCCTCAGACTAGCAGATGCCCCCAGTACAGCAAAAAGCCTTTTTCACGTGCCAGTCTGGGGCTTGCTGGCTGCATCAGGCACAGAAAAACTGTCCTTCTCTCTGTTGTCTCTGTCTTCCTGTAGGAGGGGGAGTGAACCAGCAGGTGTTCAGAACTGCAGGGTGCAGGGAGCTGTGGCAGGCACCGTGGTGGGAATGGGGAGGACCCACCAATGCCCCATCTCACTGATGGCCGTGGTGGAGAAGTGATGTTGGTTTCACAGGGAAGGTGAAACGCTGTAATCTGCTCTCTGACATGTCCTGCAGGTGGAAAACAACCAGCAGTGTCATGAAAAGCAGCCTGGAGGGACTTTACCCTAGAGAGCACCAATGTTGCTTGATTTTTTTAATATTGCTGCCAGCAATAAATTCCATGCTCATCTCTGTGCTGGGAAATTTCCATACTCTGATACTGTGGGATGCTATTAGGCACATTGGAAGTGCATGCTGATTAGCGCCACTGAGGAAATTAAAATTCTCAGTGTGCGTATGTGGCCTAAACTACGCTGCAAATTGAATTAAATTCTCAAAAAGTCCTGCCAGAGAGGACAGTATTTTATTAAATCCCAGCCTTGCAAGCACTTTTATATAGGATTGCAGAGGAGAGGTTTAAAATGGTCCTTACGGCATTTTTAATGGAAGCAAGTCCCAGGGCTGGTTCAAGGCAGCTGGTCCAGTGTTTCTCTTTTTGCATTGGCAGGAGTACATCACTAATCTGAAAGCTGTTGAGAGTCTTCTAGTGATGCCTTTTTTCCATGTTTGTGTTTTGTATTTTCTGGCTGAGTTAGACCGTATCCTGTAAACTTACTTATTGTACTTCGTGTTCATTGCAATGACATCTACTGTGGAAGGGAGGGAGAAAGCTTATTAACCACAGGCTCGCCTCCTGCTGACTGCAGCCAGAGATGGCCTGGGACAACACTTGCAGCAGATGTTTCTGCTTTATAGATCAATGGAAACTTTACAGAGATATTTCCCTCTTCAGTCCAAAAGCAAATGCCAGCAAGTCGGAGATCCACTAACTTTGCGCTG
Organism: Hylia prasina; assembly: GCA_013397195.1. Classification (NCBI taxonomy): domain Eukaryota; kingdom Metazoa; phylum Chordata; class Aves; order Passeriformes; family Sylviidae; genus Hylia; species Hylia prasina. The sequence continues at coordinate 44,179 of VYXD01012670.1, forward strand.
GACAACAACAATAATTTTGTTTGTTTTTTTTTTTATATTTTTTATATGCACACAACATAGCTACCAAAAAGTTGTCTTTAACATGGCTTTAAATGGCATCTCTTAGAGCAATAAAGCTGCTCTCCATTTGCAAAGGGCAGTCTTGCTGTCTTTGCCTGGAAATGAAACATCAGTGTAGGCTACAGCCTGGCAGGCTGGCATGCACAAGATACAATCAATCAGCCATCATCATGGGTTGGTATTTTCTGGTTCTGAATCTCCATGGACTCTATGGAACAAATATGTATTTCAAAAAATAAAAGAGAAATATGCCATTATATTCAAACAAAGGGGAGAAATGCATCTTTCTTTCTGCAAATTATCTTCTTGCTTTGTCAAGGAGGGGCTGACGGGAATGCGGGATATGGATTGGAGCACGAGGGAAGGCTTAACATCTGTGCCCACTCATGAATACACAGGGGTGGGAACACATGATCCCTTTCTCAGCACAGCACTCCTCTCTGCTACAGCTTTGGGTGCAGTTGTTCCCAAGTCATTGCTAAGAGGAAATAAGCACTTCTAATATTTTGGCCAAGAAACTTCATCTATAGTTTCAGATCACCAGTGTGAAATGGGTACTCTCCAGGACTTCTCTTTGCTGTTTGTGTAAAGAAAGCAAGATTATTGTGACTGAAGGAGCTACTTCATTTCTATGTGTGTATTTGCTGCAAGATTGATCGCATCTTTGGGAAACAGACTCTCATACATCCCACTCGTGTTACAGAGACAAGGGGAACTCTTGGCTCTATAGATGTCTGCAGGAAACTGTGGATTCAGAGACACATCTTTTAGTGATGGAAACCTCAGCTGTGTTGAAACCTCAACTGATATTTTGGTGGTAGAAACATCAACTGTCCTGTCAAGAATTACAAGTTACTGGGAGTATTTTTTTGTAGGAGCAAGTAACAAAATAAACTCCACTGATTACTTGCCATAAGGGAGCTAGAGATGTCCTCTGACTGAACCAGGCCATAGCTGGAGATTTTTAATATTCCTTTCATGTTTAGGAGTCTGTGTATTTGGTGGGATATCTGCATGAAGAAACTGCTGTGCCCTCTCTGAGCATCATCTTTTCTCAAAGACCCCAGAAGCATGTGCACAGTTGCCTACCTTGTCCTTACCCAGCTAAGCTTCATTGTTCTAATAGCATTTAGCAGGCAGCATTGAGATTAGAAAAGATATGAAAACTTCTCATTTTCTTGTTAATCAAAGTAACCACGATCATCCAATTTACGTTACAGCTACTTCTGGCTTCCCCATGAGTACTGGGCAGAACTAAACCATCAAGTGCTGTGGGGAGCTCAGGCTACTACAATTATCCTTTCTAGTCAAAGTTTCTGTAGTCATCTTCCTCCTCCCTAAGGTCTGGATAAGGTGTTCGAGACAGTGATTTCACAGATGTGCAGAACCACCTCTGGTTTCCTGTACAGATGTACAGCATAATTTCCAGTGCACAGCAGCAGCCTTCAGGATGGCCCATTGTGTTTTGTTATTGGCTTCTCTTTAAATATTTCTTCATGCACCAGCAAGTTCCTGGGCTCACTTTCTAATGGCTAAGCAATCTTGATTTCTCATTTATTTCCAAAAAATGTCTGCAGCTGACAGCCCATATGCCCCTTTTGTTATTTTATAATTTGAGAGTACTACATACAGATCTGATTACGTCTCTCCTTTTCCAATAGGTGCTTTATTACACTGATGGCTTTGCTCAGTGACCCATCATGCTGGTATAAAGGGGACTAGCAGCCATGTGTCTGGGACTCCACTGCAATTTATTTAAAACTCTGGATCACTGGTGGGTGCAGCCTATGGTCATGTACCATTATGTGAAGAGTGACATGCTTAGTACAGCAGCTCCTTGTTTAGTGGTGCTGTCTCCTGCTAATCCTCTCTCCAGGAATGAGGGGGTTTGAGCTGTAGGAGGACGCACTCAGCCACTGCATGCTCTGTGCCAGGAGGTGGACTCTGCAAGGGCAGAGCTTGGAGTGGGTCACTTTCACAGGCTGGGGCTTGAGGTATAAAAGCAGGGCAACTCCTCTGTCCCTGTGAAAGTCTGTACCAAGAGAGCATCCTACGGATGGCTGGTTGATCTCCCCTCCCTGCCTTACTGGGAAGGAAATGACAATTTTCCTTGTAATGTGAAGATGTGTCTCTTGCTCCCTTTGGCCTGTACTGCAACCCTTGGAGGAAGACTCAGCTCTTCCATTCACTAGAGGCCACTGCAGCATCACCTACCTCTGGTGTTTTCACCTGCCTTTTAAAGTGTTGCTCTAGGGACTGTGTTTATGACTATGATCTCTCTTCTGGGTTTTTTATTTGATATACTAATATTCTCTCTTAATAACAAAGAAATCTTCACTGTTCCCAGGGCAAGTTTGTCATGCTCCCTTCAGCAGTAGCAGTAGGTGACAGTGTGCTTTCCAGCTATTGCAAGCAACCAATCCATGGAGACATGAAAGCTTTGACATCCAAATGCCATAGTCAAACCTTGTTCTCTTTTACAATATACTGACACTTTTATTAGACTCTGTGAGACCTAAACTCATGCCTTAGGGAGGACCTCACAAGTAACTCTCATGGAAGACTCCAAGGCTTTCTCTGTTTTTCACTTACTCTTTTAGCAGCTCAGGGCTGAGCTTCTCCAATAAAGTCCTCTGATTAACTGCCTCAGACCTTCTGATGCTACCAGCATTTTATGGTCCTATCTGCACAGATCCATTTTTCAGACTCTCAGGTCAAGTAGCTGGATTAAGCATAAATTTCCTTTATTCATTTGTAGTTTTGAGTTACGGCTGTCCTTTTTTACCCATCTCTGCTGGCATACCTAGACAGTGGTGCTCTTAGTCCTGTTACCCCTCTGGCCCTTTTGCTCTGTCCATTTCTCTCCTAGGAATGTAATTATATTACACAATAGGGTATTTTTAATTTTTCAACTTTAGGCCAGCACTCTGTTTCTTTTCAGTCTTGTGCAGAGTCTCTATCCCTGGTATTTTCCCTCTGATCAAAACTTTGTTTATGTAAACCTTTGCAGGCTTTCCACCATCAAAAATGTAATGTGTTCAAATCATCAAAGCCACTGAACTTTCAATCCCTGTGGAGTAGAGATCTTCTCCTTTGCTACATGAGCACAAATCTGTGCTCCATTTGTGCACTGGAACCTGCCAAAATCTTGTATCAAGCACAGGGAAAGCATTTGGCATCAACCACCTCCCCAAAGACTTCTCCCTTGAGAGGGAAAAAATTCCATTTTTCTGTGTTACATTCTTTCAATAATCTACATAAGTGAGACTTCTAAGGATTTGGCCATATTCTGCCCCTCTTCAAAGTCTATGCACTCATTGTTTCTGCTCTCTCTCTGCCTCCTTGCCTCTCCTTTCTCCATTTGGTAGGACCTGTGCTTTCACTATTAACACCCTGTTTCTTGTGGTTTTCTTTGTAATGTTAATATTACTCTTCCAAGCAGGCACTAGCCTAGTCTAGAACTTGAAAGCACCAAGGAAATCTTATGATGGATCTGGCCTCTTTATCCAAATGCCAGCTCTCCGTTTAGTTTATGCCACAGAAAATGGATCTCCATGTAAAATTCCTCCTGAATTCAGGGTATGCATAACTTTCTGACCTAAGTGTCTTCAAATGAGATCTGTGGCTCTCTGGGGTGGCCAGAGCATCAGGAGATTCAGTCTTGGAGCATGCTGGGGTCCCCAGGTGTCCTCCTATGGTACTCCATTCCCAACTTGACAACTTAATAACATCTCAAGACACCTGAGAATATAAATGGACATTTTTCAAGAGGAAAGGCTGTCAGTCTGATCTGAAAAAGTGTGGATTTCAGTACAGGACTGAGCACCTTCAATTAGGATTATGCTTCTGGCTCCATCACTGTTCATTTTTGGATATGACACTACCTTTACCATGACTCAGCTGCCTTATGCATAAAATTAAGGTAACAATCTTCATCTTATTTGTACAGAGCCCTAACCAAGAAAGGAGTTGCGGCACTGCAGAGCTTCATTGACTTAGTGATGGGTGAGTTATTTTTGCTGAAGCCTCCAGCTTCTCAAAATCCTGAGGTAACTGAAGCAGCAATTAGACAACTGGAGAAGTAACTGGGTCAAGGGCTGTATTTGTGAACAAAGGTGGGGGCGTGTTACTCATGTGAGTAATTCATCTGACAAAGACATATAGTTTGCATCATTTTCTTAAAACAATGGGCTGTAAATATTGCAGTCTTCTGAATTATTTGAGGGATGAGTCAATGCAATTTAAGATCCAATTATTGAATTATTGAATCCCTTACTCCCAGACACTTTTTTGAACAGCACCAGCTGCTCAGTGAGTAGGTTCACGCTCACTCGAACTGGAAGTTTCCTTTGCAAACTGGGTTTGAGTACTGGCTCAACATGGCTGAAAGAAATCTGGTCCTTCAAGGATCATGGGCTACTTGCTGTTGCAGGCAGTACCTCACCAAGTGTTACCTGTTGCAGTAAAACTTGTTTTAAACAATGGGGACTTGTGGTGAAACCTTGCCTTTTGCTCTAGGTGGCTAAGGGGCTCTTGGCTTTGTCTTTGTATGACACTAAAGCTCAGGTATGCACACTAACTTCTGCTCACATGAACATTTCTGCTCACAGTGAACTGTGAACTCCACAACAGTTAGCCTTCGTAAGGCATCATTCTGAAATTATCTTAGGCACCCTTGAAAACTTTCAAACCTTGTGTTTGTTGGTTCCTGAACTCTTACTGTCTTCTGGTTAAATAAGCCTTTGTGGCATGAATAGTGCTCCATAGTATCTGTTTGAATGTGTTTGAATGAATGGCCTTAGTAGTTTCTGAATGTTATTCTTTCATTCATAGTTTCAAAAAACTGCCTGTATCTCATGGGGACAATGACAACCACTCCCTTCTGTCAACTCCTCTCTTCCACTGGATTTCACAAGATGAATGGCCATCTGTTTTCTGTGGGACCTGCTAGAAGTGGCTTGGAAGACTGCACTTATGCTGAGTCAATTCTCTGGAGGGGAAAACAGCATCACTGGCAGACAGGACCTTGCTGGGGGCTGCTGCAACACGTGGCTCTGCACCCTGTTTTGTTTGTTTAGACAGATAATGTTCCAGTGAGAGCAACTACGTCTTGTGTCCCCTTGATCATGATGAGATCTGTGCTCCCTTCCTCCTCAATGGGTCAGAGCTGCTCCTTTGCCTGGTCAGTTGAACAGCAACCCTCACAGCTTGGGCAGATCCACCAGATCTATTAGTTCATGTCCACATCATTGTTATCAACTTCCATCTGCACCCTCCTTCCCCTTCCAGACAGCAGGGAAAGCAGAGGTGGTGGTCCTTACCAGAGAGGGACAGGTTGAACTCTCATGAAATCCCTTGTCTGGGAGAGGAGTGCCAAGCAGATACTTCAAGTGGAGAAAGTAGCATGGGACAATGAGGAGAGTGATTTTCTTAGAAAAGAGAAATTCAGTCAGATAACACATAAAAAGAGACTAAAAGTGTTGGAAAAAGAGGGGGTAACCAGCTTCTTAAATGCAGCTGGCAAGGGTAAAGACTCTAATGTCTTCCCAGATCTCTCACTGCCTTTGTGTTCACCCTAGAAGTAATTCCTTCATGGTTTTGGGGATTCAGGTTTGGTGCATCAAATTTAGATTTTTCAAGCTACCTTTTTCATCTCCAGGTTAAATAGGACACAAGACATGGTCTATTATGTGGCATTTGGAGTTAGGGAGGAGAAGACCCTCAGGGAATCATGGACTGCTTGCACTGTTAATGTGCTGCCCCCTTCCTTACCCACAGACTAGCAGTGAAAATACGGGTATTCAGCCCTGCCATGGCTGAATACAGAATTTCAGAACTGAAATTACTGTCCTTAAGTGAACGCTAACCATGTGGCCAGACAAAGGAATGCATTTGCTTGGTCAGTAAACATCTTTTTAAGGGCATTAACATAATTTGGCTTCCAATTTCTCCTCACCAGGCAGATTTTATTTAGTCAATACCAGAACTATCACAGGCTGTTCTGTTTTATTCTGCACAAGACCACTGTGCTCCATGTTATTGTGCTGGAGCTCTTCTTAGGGGTGCTTCAGGACAAACCCAGGCACAGGGCACGAAAAAGCTCAGCTGCTTTACTGACAGTGTAGCACCCTCAGTAACCTACTCAGAAAGCTTAGAGCTGACTTTGCAATTTTTGGCCTTGATGTCTGGCACTAAAGTTAATTGGGATAATTCAGAGTTCACACCCATCTCCCCGAGGGTTTGGTTTAAAAATACATGTAATGTGAGTTTTAAAATAATTTCTTTTGATTGGAAGTATTTGGAAATGTTTCTCTCCACTGGTTTTAAAAGGTGTCATTTTTTTATGAATGCTGAGATGTTGATTAATAAAATTCCGAAAGCATTAACTCAATTGAGTGGACTCCAACTTTTCTTTTTTTTATTGTTATGATTTGTGAAAATAAATGCAATAAAAAAAAATCCCAGCAGCTCTGTTAAACTGTATCCTCAGCAGTCTCCCTCATGATAGCCTTACCAGATGTTTTATGATGTTAGACACAAGGCTGTTTGCTCTTGGGGGAAGGTTGAGCAAAGCCTTGGCTCAGCACCATCAGGCTTCAGCTTGTGACCCTCTGTCTCAGGCACCTTGGACACCAGCCTGTACCCTGGTCAGGAACCAGGTGGTTTGGTCTCCCTGCTTCAAGGACTCCCCAGGGAGGAGCAACTACCTTTGGTTGCCCTCTTCCACCCTCCTGAAGACAGCTTATAGGACCTGGTGCTCAGGTCCATCTTCTTCATGTCCCACCATTTCTGAGGCTGGTGGATGGAGGCTCTGGCTGTACCAAGCCAGGGCCACCTCCCATGCAGGGATGGCTGTGGCCACCCAGTGCTGGGAGGCTGGAGGAGACTCTTCTCCCTGGAGGATGAGCCTCTGGTTTTCTTCTTCCCAGGTGTGCCATGAGTTATGCCCTCTGAGTGGAGCTGGAAAGGCTGCAAGCCTTTCTGTTTGGAAGGGACGAGGGGGGCTGAGGGCTGGGGAGGTGGAGGCAGGGACTGCTCATGCTCCCAGCTGCTGGCCAGGGAAGGATTTATTGCCCTGGCTGTGTTTGGGACACAGACTGCTCAGAATAGCCATCCATCCTACACGTCTGAGTGAGCTGCCATGGGAGATTCATTTGTAAGCCGGCCTTCCTTCTTCCTGAAGTTTCTTTCTCCTTTATGCTGCAAAGGCTAATATATTGTTCAAATTAAAGTGGGCCTGGGGACTGAAGACGGAGCTGGTTATTGAGTGGAATGGACTGATGAGGAGTGGGTAATATATTTAAAGACTGTGTAGGAGCCACCAGGGATGATATAGTCTGATTTATTTGATTTAGCATAATTTATAGTACGCTAGACTGTGTTGTGATTCTTCAGGATTTTTATCAGGAAATTTGCATTCAATATTTAAGTATCTCTGAGCAGAAACATTCTCATTCTTTTATTATTTTGGCATTAAGCATATCATGTACCACAGAAGAATTTATAAGTGTATGAAGGGTTTTAATAAGTTCAGATAGAAAGGGGAAAAAGGTTTGAAATCTAAGATCAACAAGGGAAAGGGATTCCTGCTTCACCCTTTCCCAAGGGCATGGGTGGGTTTGTTAAAAAAAGGCTATACTGTATCTGCATTAATTTTGGCGGGGTTTTTTGTCATTAGGATAGAGCCAGCTTTGGTAGAGTCACTGACATCCAAAAACTAGTGTCTCATCTGGTGTAAACGAGGAGTGAAGCTCTCTCTGCCCACTAAAAATCACAGATGTGGTCTGTTGTGCACCACCTTCTTTTCTGGAATGTTCCTTGATTTTCAGGCTGGAATTTTTACTTAGTTTAATAGATGATAGTCCATTTCTTTGATCCTCTAAACATGTGCATGGAAAAAACATTGTATTTTGTAAGTTAGTTTTCTAATAATTTCATCCCTTTCAGAGATCATCAATAAATGAAGATACCTCAGGTGAAATTGGGTCTGTTATAAGGGCAGAAGTTTGGTGGCACAAGATCAGGTCTCTGAGCAGACCATGGGGGAAGACTCCATTTTTTTTTCCTGGAAGTTTAAACTTTCCCTCTGGAATTTTTCCTGGAAGTGGCGGTGCCCAGTTTATGCCTTGCTGAAATACCTCATGATGCACTGAATGCACATATCAGCAGATGCCATATTCAAAACATCTTAAATGTTCATAGAAGGATCTCATTCTTAAATCTGTGACATGTCATGGTTTCAGCAGCTCTGCTGGACCTTCTCCTAATGTGATTTATTTCTAGGCATGTTCCATGTTTTTGTGGTTTGCATCTCATTAAAGCACAGTGGACTGCAGCCCTTGAGCCCTCAGCCTTAAGGTGTTCAGCTGGGAAAGTTGAATCCCTGGTGATCTGCAAATTGCAACACTATATAAAACCTTTGCTGACAGTCAAGCACACTTGAGTGTTTAAAGTTTTAATAGGCTTAGAGTTAATTCTGGAGTCCACCAACATCTGCACACATCTGTAATTTCAAGCACCTCTTACTTGGTTGATTTCATATATCATACCTGAAAGTGTTTTTGAAATGTTGGCAGCTCTGCGTAGAGTTTCATGATTCATCTGTGTCTTCATGAACTGCTCCAGTTCTTCTCATTTTGTTTCTTACTTTTTTTCTTCACCCCTTTTCCCCACTGGAAGACATTCTTAAATACTTAATCGGGACTGCTGTTTGGAATGCACTTTATCACACACCTTTTCTGTGCCAAAACCCCTTACGCACTCTATCAAGATTAACTTTCCACATACTAATGTATGTATTTGCAAAACGGCTTTTAAAGATGGTGTAGATGGTGGAAGGCAAAGTGTGATGGGCTAAATCCACATTTGGAGGGAGCCCTGCCCCTTTCTCACAGCTTACACCCCTGCTGTAGAAGGCAGGGCTTGTGATCCCGCAGTCTGCCCCTCCTGCAGTTCCAGCAGCAGGGGCAGGGCAGTGCCAACTGTCTTGAGGGGGAAAGCGATGGACTGGGACCTGTGGGGGGAAGGTGTGGGTGGGTGTGCCCCATTTCTGGCAGGTCCCTGAGGTGTCATTGGGTGCCTGATTTCTGGCCGGGGACATTTGTTTCAGCTGGGAGGATCCTGTTGAGAAAATACAGGACGGTTGCCTGGAGGCGGATGGAGAACACTGAGGCTTCCAAAAATCCTCTTTGTACCTTTGCCCTGGACAGCATTTAGGGCTGGGAGCCGCTGGGCTGGTTTATTGTAAATACAAGAGTCAGCCTTCCTCGCATGTATGAACCTTTTACTTCCTGGCAGCTCTTGTCAAAATAATCCTGTTTTCCTCAAAACGTGTGTCTCTGGGCTCTTGAGAAGGCTGAGTGCCTGTACTTGTCTCTTCAGGCAGCTGAAGAGGTGGCAGGGGCACAACAGCGACGTTTGCTGCACTGGCGGCTCTCAAAACTTCCCATGTTATTTTTATTGTTCCAGCCCCCAGAGTGCTTTGATTAGGTTGGAATCCTAGCTTTATGGGGCTTTTTTTCTTTCTCTTTTCTTTTTTTCTGAAACAAGTTTCTAGCTCTTGTGGCTGTGGTAAAAGGAGCTTGAAAACATGCTTTGGATGTGCTAAAATCAGAAAGGGAACAAAGAGAGCTCTGCTGAGACTGCAGGGCTGGGACATATCTTTGTTTAAACCCCAGATTTTTTCTCTGGCTTGCAGTAGTTTCAATCCTTTTACGAGGTTTTTAGCAGAGGTGTGAGGCCATGGCACAGCTTGCCCAAGGTGACATGGCAGGAAAGGAAGTGAAGAAGGAGCTCGAGGTGTCGTCGCCACGTGCTATGCTGCTGCCTCGCTGCCTCTCATGGGCATTTCCCAAGGTGTGGGCAATGGCCATGTTGAGAACAGCTGGCAACAGAAAAGCAAAGATTTAGAAAAGGAGTGCTTGCATCTCACAGCAGGCCAGCTTGCTTCCACAGCACGTTTCATCCCCAAAACACTGTAATGGTGCACTTTCACTGTGGCAAGTTTTGGTACCTCCAGCCTTATTGGCACATGCCAGCAAGACCCTGTGCAACAGTTCTGCTGCAGTTGGCAACTCAGTAAAGTTTGCCTTTTTTACTTGAACTTGGCAGCATTAGTCTGAGAGCATGTGCACTTTGTCCCTCTCAGATGTCACTCCTTTCTAAAAGAGTGGAGCTTTTGGCATGTCTCATGGATGAGCAGTAAGGCAGTGAACATACAACAGGATGTTCCAACCTCCTACAAATTGATGTGTAGGAATTACTTTGTGAAAAATCGTCAGATGTGGGCTGGAGAGGCACTAGTTGTCAATAGCTTGTGCTGTTATGACACTTGGGCTTGGTTTACAGTATTCCTATGGCAAAATAGGAGTGGCTGATGCTATTGTCCTTATGCTGGTTGATGTGACTGAGGCAGACAGCTTTTCTGGACTGACAAAAGACATTTTAAACTGCAAAGGCATTTTAAACTGTAAAGGGTAAAACAATATACAAAGTAGAGCCAGTCCCATCTTAAAAAAAATATTAAGTCACAAAGAGTAAATCTGAGTACATTTATATTTATCTATCAGATATTTGTCTTCTATCTGATATTTGGTCGATACTAAAAACTGGTGTCTACTTTCTCAGCAACAGTATTTTATTATTATTAATAACTACTTGTTAACTCTGGCATCTCTAGTATGCCAGGCACTCTGTAAAACCCAAGGAAAGCACAGTGTCTCCCCAGAGAGTTTATGCTAATCTATTCTATTCCAACAATATTTTTTTAGTGCCATGCATAAATCATTTTTGTAGTGGTATTTAGTGCAGAGGTTTACACTTCCCCATTTGTGACAAACAAATTTGCCACAGTGAAAATACTATGCAGTACAACCTAGCTGTATTTTATGGAGGTTTTTTGGGGCAAACTGTTGAAAGACATTGCTGCAGAGAGGCCCTTAACACACATTTAACTTTGAAATCTGCCTAAGCACCATTAACTTTAATGGCCCTGAGCACATGCTTCAGGCTAAGCATGTGCTGAAGTACTCTACTGATTGTGGACAGATTAGGCCCATAAAATTTTGGTGAAATGTGGTGTAAACCATCAGAGAGATTAAAATCCCCAGGGATTCTCTATAAAAGTGATCATCTTCACATCACCTGTCATGAGGGACTGTGTTCAGATGCTCCATCAGGCAGCACAAGCTGACCCTCCCGTTCAGGACCACTTTTCCATCTGAGGGTTACTGAAATCTTCTTCAGTCCTGGAGGTCATTAGCAACAAGGAGTCTGTTTTGCTACGTGGAGAAGTGCTGTAGTACTGCCCCACATGTAGGAGAATTGACTCCTAAGACAATAGAAGAAATCATGGTGGTCAGTAGTGTGAGATTTGAAAAACAGCACTCATTGAGTCTAACTAGAGCTAAATTGGTAGTTAAATAAGAGAATATAATAATGAAAAACAAGCAAGAAAAAAATTTTTTAAAGTGCCCTAAAGAAAGAGTATCATCCAGTCTCAAGGGGAGAATAACTGAAAAAGTATAACATTGGAATAACTTAAAAAAAATAAAGTAATCCCTAATGAGGTCTATGGGGACCATTAATGTAGACTGTATAAGTGGCTTGATTCGAAAGGGTGCTTTGCCCACGTTCAGAATCATATTCAGTTCAGTCTTACTTATTTAACACCTGAAGCCAACTTGCATCCTCTGTTGAACTGCCATCAGAAAGCACTGGAGGTGCCTGATATTGCCCCCCTACCTCTTTGGGAATCCCAATACAGTGGATCCATGGTAACACTTGCCTGATGGCAGAAACCTTTTGATTCTTTGCTTGGTCACTACCTCAAAATTACCCCATGTAGACCTTTTGCGAGCCTCTGGGGACTCAGTGACAGAAATCCTTCCTAACATAGAGAAATATCTGAGCTAACCTTCTTTTTCCACAGGACCACAGTGCAGAAAAATTAGGGAGGTGGGGGTAGGGAGCACAACCAACCACAAGATCCTTGGTTGACTCACCATATCTCATATAGCTTCACCTTAAGTTTCTGAAGAGGTACTATTGACTGAAGAGATTTTCCCATTCTTCTTCAATACCAGACTTTGTATCTTGAGAATAAACTTGAGTGGGCTTTGATTTTTCTTTATAGGGAGCACAGGCAGAAATGGACTGTTTCTTAGGAAACCATCTATGTTATGCTGGATGTTATGGAAAAAACAATATAAACCAAACCATAGCAGATTCTCTTTAAGGTTTATGAATGACTATTTTTTGGCTTGTGCTTGAGAATTAGGTCAGGTTGGCACAAGCTGTTCACTGAAAACTTCACTGAATGCATGAAAACCCTCAGAAGAGAAAGACTGCTGCAAGACTGTGGCTGTGAGAGATGTGTGAAAAAGCAATTTCTATCCCTCTGATATAATTGTTTTTATGTAAATACAAACAGACATAATTATAAGTACATCCACTTGGAGAAAATATATGTGTGAGGGCAACTGCATTCATTTGTTGTGGGACTCTAGAGTTAGGAGGTTTCAACAATTAAAGTCCTAAAATCCCAAGGTGGTTACATTGTGAATGTCCTTTTTTTTAAGCTCAGTGAAAGTCGCCTTGTTTTTCTGTTTAGAATCACAAAGAGGAAATCTTAGGGAAATTAATCAGCCACAGCATGGCTTTGTGGACCTGCTTTAACTTGTGTGAGACGAAGAATATGATTCATACAGTAACAGAGCTCGAACAGCTCTGTTGGATTGTAAAATTGTTAATTAAACAAGCAAGAAAATAGTTTATTTAGATGTCCTAATGACAGGACTGACAACTGGAAACTAGTAAGAAAGAAGTGAGCAATAAAATATTAGGCAGCCAAATGACTGTGGCTTGACATATCTTGTCTCAGCTTTTCTTTGATTTTTCCCAAAAGAAGTTGGCAATGACAATAGTAAGGCTGTGAACAATGTAACAATACAATATATTCATGCCAAAATGTAAATACAAAAGAAATGTTCTAAAATACGCTGTATCAAATTATTTACAAGAAGCAGAAGAAGATGAAACGTTTTCTGTTCCTTGAAAACACAGAGAAAAATCAAATGCAGAGCTTAAGATTTTATCTTTACATGGGTATAAATGCCTTGTTAAAAATTTGATCCCAGTTAGAGAAGAACAAATGAATATGATGATATGATGGATGGGGTTTGTGAGTGATATGTTTTATCATGATCCCAATAAAATGAATAAAAAATCCCAAAGCTCTGAATATTTCACACGACTCTTTCTCTAAAAGTAAGGGTAAATGAGGGTGTATTGATTTTCTGATGAATTTTAAATTCCACAAATGGGAGCTTTTTAGGATCAAGATATTAGGTGAGCATGCACTATGACATTTTTATTAGGCTGTCAGGTATGGGTCTTAGTGCAAGAGGTTCCAATCCCCTTGTATGGACAATAACTCTTCATTAACCCTGGATCAACACAGGCACTAGAGAGAATATGCAGTGAGGAGAAAACAGTCTCAAGCCAAAGTCCCACCCTGTGTGCCTATATGTAAACACAAGAGGCATAAGCAGCTTTTCTACCTTTCCTTTACTAATGCAATCTGTTTTTATAACAAAACAAATGTCTCATTTGTATTATTTTCTTACAGAATGCCATAAAGTGGTTATGTTTTCCAAAACTGTTTCAGTGAAAGCCCATGAATAGGTCTGCAGAGGTTCAAGCAGATGTTCAAGTATCTGATCTCCTTTTCCTCAGTTCTGAGTCAGCTGAATAGGAGTCCAGCCAGTCAGCCTGGAAAACGTGAACTTTATCCCCAAGTTAATCTCTCTGGACTCATGGCTGAAGCAGAGAGCATGCTTTCCCAGGGAGGCTCAGGGTCACAGCTGTTACAATTGCTGGGTGTCTCCTAACTTAGGTGAATGTACTAAAACTTATCTGAACACGAGAGGTTGCTTTGTTTTCAGAAGGAGATTGAAAATGTTACCCTCTAATATTATTTCAGCCAAGCCACTTTGCAGGTGGAATTTTATTTCCCATTAAGACCATAGGCCTTGGTCACTACTCAGATACTCTCTTTTGCCCGTATAAGCCAAAATATATATTGTTATACTGACACAAATATGAACTGTTTGATACATAATGCCCCATAATCCTCCTGTAGTCTTTGATAAAGTTCCCTTCACTGGTCTTGTTTTCCTAGCTAAGAGCTAGTCCAGGACACAGGTGGGTGATTGCATGCCTGTGATGCTGAACTCTGAGAGAAAGCTGAATGCTCTGCTTTTTGTTGAATATAAACTTGATCTGACATCACTGGGACTTTGTGTTTAGGAGGCTCTTTTTGACTGAAGTAACCCACTGGCTTTCAGTGGGTCAATGACAAAAAGACAAAGTAGTCAAAGGTGAATACTGTGATGGTCCTCTCGTCCATCTCTAGCCTGTAGATTTTTCAGCCTGATATTACTTTTTCAGCGGCTATGGTTGCATGAACAACATATCTACATCACTCCATAAGATAAGAAAATATCACACATAAAATGTGTACCCAAATTATTTTTATTCTTTTCTCAACTCAGCAGAAATTATTAGATTTTGTGCAATGCACTCCCACAACAAAAGGGTATCAGAGTATCCTCTGACAAGTAAGTGTAGGAGGCTGTGAATTAAGTGAAATACACTTACTGGGATCATCCAGTTAACTTTATGAGAGTGCTGGTTGTCTCAAAATAACCCTTGCCACCCTTTCTTTTCTTAACTTCATGTAGATAGGACATCTGGCAGAGGCTGAGTCCCCATGCAAGCAATAGCATTAACCCTGACTAGCCCAAGTCACAACCAGATTGGTTCATCCTCTAAAGCAAAAGAAATCAAGCACAATTTCCAAGTTCTCGATTTCTCAAGTACATGAAATAATTCTGATGCCTTGGAAAGGCTGACCTGGAACAGAGACTAGACAGAGCTAAGAGAATAAAGTAGGTATTTATTAAAAGGCCTTTAAGGATACACCTTGGGCAGTACAAGAGCTTGGCCAGGGCTACACCCAAGACAGACCCAAAATGGTCACAAAATGGACGCCCGGTCACAAGGTTTCACGCTTTTATAATTTTTGGTCCATTTGGGTTTAATTTTCCAATTACAGCTTCAGGTTGTGAAGTCCGATCCTTCTTGTTTTCTCTCTTTAGTTCACTGTTTGTGTTTTTGGGCCTGAAAACTTGTAACAGTTGTCCTTGGTCTCCATCTGGAAAAGGATTTGTCTGTGAAGAGAGCAGACTAACACTTGATATGAGGCCCAAACTGCACACCTAGGCAGCACAGAATCTGGAAAAAATGAAAGCTAAAACTTAAGGCATCATTTAACCACTTTAAAGGCTTGACAAGGCCTTTTCCTTGTTGAGTCTCTATTTTAAATATTTGCTAATAATAGGTATTCAATAACAGATAAGTATCTAACAATAGTAAACAACTAAAAATAATAAACTTCTAAAAATGATAAATACCTAATAACAGATAAATATCTAAATGTAAATAAATCAATTCTGCTTTCAATAAATATCTAGACCAGGCTGATTGCAACACCTCCACTCCAAAGAACCTTTGTGCTCATAAAAGAACATTGTACTTTTAAAGTTAGTCACTATTTCATTGTGAGCAAGGGCATGGCAGTATGCCCCCATAAAAACTATAGTCAGATCTCATTTGTTCTGTACCCTCTGTGGGTTATTGCTATAATCTGTAACTGACAATGGTGGCATCTTATGAATCCCTGAACAAATATTAATTTAATTTACAACATGTTCAGTTTTGTTAAACATCAAAGAAGGTAATTTATAAATTACATCAGCACTAATTTTGACTTCAGTCAGGGCCATTTCTCCTGCCAGTCCAGGCTCAGACAGCATGCCAGCTGAGAGGTGCCTGCAGGCACTATATGATGGCCAAGCATCTCCCTTTCAGCAAATGGATATTTCTCTTTTGGAAGGCAAGGGGGCAGCTCACTCCCCACGTTCCTGAGAGGAAGGTTTGCCTTCTCCCAGAGAAGGATAGACTCCAGAGGCATCTGTCTGGTGCTAACTTGACCTGTAGTATGAGGTTGTCCTGGAGGAGAAAGTTCTTATAGTGTGGGGTCTCATTGTGGTGCCACTCCTCCTCCTTCACAGGTGCTTCCCTGGCCTTGGACATGCTGTTTTTGCATGTCTAAAGCAGCCTTCACATGTGCATGCTGGAGAATATGCTGGCAGTCCCCTTGTGGTACAGGTCTGACAACTCAGCCAGCAGCAAACACCCTCTTCCAGGTCACTGGAAATCTGGTACACCCTTTTCTAGTTCTTCACCATTTTTGCCTCCAAACTTGGTGCAACTGATGTTCCACAGAGTGTAGGAAGCTCACAGAAACACTTGGTGTACATCCTGAGCTGTTAACATCAAACTCTCCTTCCTTTTAGGGGACCACAGCTCTGGAGAGGAAACATTAAGATAACTGATTTGGGCATCATCAATTTGCATGCTTTTTTTCTGCCTGGGCCTCCTCCCTCAGACATGTTCTATACTTGCACCACATGAGATTTTATCTATCGTCTTCCTCTACTTTCTACTCCTCATGATGGACATCCCACTCCTGCATCTGCAGATATGATCTGAAACTAGTCAGGATGCTGTTATTGCTGGATTTTTGTTCTTCATTTCACATCTTCTCTGGTAAACAGGAAAAAAAGGCACTGGGGAGCACAGAGATCAGAACAAGACAGTGCTCAGTGTTATTGGGAAAAGTGTGAGAAGGGAAGAACCCCTTCTGCTATTAAGGACACAGCTATGGAGATCTGCTACCACAGCAATGTTTTGCAAGGGTCACTTCTGCAATTGGCAGCAGAGATACTTCCCACTCTCAACTTAAGCATTACTTTATAACAGTGCATAATTGCACTTGTAAAGTTGGCTACACCAAAAGTGAGCTAAAAATGTCTCCCTGTCACAACTGGAGACTCTGGATGCAGAAAATACATCTTCAAAATGTAAGAGTCCAGCTTATGGGTTGCCTGAATGTTTTATCATCTTTGAAAGGCATGACAGCTGGTGTGAACTTCTATATCAGATATCATCATTCCTTGATCCAAATATTTCCATGTGACTGGTTTTGGTTAAAGAAGGCATCTTGTTGAATTTAATTAGGTAGAAACACAATTTAAGGGCAGATAACACCCCTTCTCCTTACTAAGGAAGATGGCCTGGAGCATTGCTTTGTGCTGAAGAGTCTCCCTAGTGCAGCTTTCTGGCTGAGAAAACAATGAGCTGCATCCAGGAAAAATATGAAGCCTGTATCTGTGCCTAGAAACTGTCATATTGGTATCTTTACAAATTGCACTGATGATATGAAAACAAAGTGCCTTAATTTAATTATGTGTGTTTTCCTTGGTTAGTGTAAGATGAGTTCTGAAGGGGGATCTGAGGACCTTTGTCCTATCAGACTGTCTTGAAAGGCAGAGGCCCTGGAGCAGCCCCTGCCTGCACTGCAGGACCATGGGGTGCTCACCCATCCCCTCTTTGAGGGGGGTGTTTTGCTCTTCCCATGTGCACTGTACCCACAGCTTGGACAGTGACATTTTGGCTACAGCAACAAGAAGCAAGGGAAGGGATTGGGAAAAACATCTGAGAGGAAGACTTAATTCAGCAATTTTCTTTCCTTTGCTTCTTCCTTTGTAAACTGCCTGCAGGCAGGTAGGACTTCTTCCAGATGAAGTGTTGACTGAGTTTCCTGGCCTTCCTGAGTGCTGCTCCCTGGGCAGACCCACACCTGGACCCCTTTGGCGTGCAAGGACAGTGCATCCTCCGACCCCAAATCCATAGGGGGAGAGAGCTCGCCTTGGCTTGGTGCTGCCTCCTGGGCTGGTGCAGGGGAGGGAGTGCAGGAATCTCTGTGCCATGGGAGGCTGCTGTGTCCTCACCAAGGAAGTAGATGCAGCTTTAGGAGGATCTAATGGTCTCTGACCTTTCTGCAGATCACATGGAGGAGGGAGATTCTTTGCAGCTGTGTGTCTTGATATAAGGTACACCAAGCAGAGAAATGCATTGTGAAGAAAAACAAGTGATTTCATTTGGCATTTCAAAAAAATACAGAGGAAATGAGAGAAGAGACTGCAAAGTTTGGAAGAGCTAATTGCTGCCAGTGCATTTAAGTGGGAGACATCTGCAGTTAAGAAATGTAGGAACTAAAAACCACATCAAAACATATCTGGTGACCCTCTGGTCTGAGCATGTTGGGGAAGAGGTAGGACAGATCCCCATTATCGCACTGAGCATCTTGGGAAATGGGAATTGCACCAAATATCATGCACCAAAAATAGTAATATTTTTACAGTGTGTCAGGCATTGCGCTCACAGGCAGTGCTGAAGCAAACAACTGGGAATAAATGGCTGGAAAGATAGCCATCAAATTCCTGCTGCTCCTTTCCCTGGCACTTAGTTCTCTCTTCAAAATGTTGACAGTGTTCCTTAGACAGAAAGAGAATAGAAATGGAAAAAGTAAGTGGATAGACCGTGGTTATGGCTTATTTTTTTTCCCCAACAGGGGAGTATTGTGTAACAGAATTTTGTTCAAGTATCATTTTTATTCTTAAAATAGTTATTATTCTCCATACTTCATATGAAACAAGAGCTATGTTTTGGGTCCAACATAATTCTTGATAGGCTGTGAGGGGATTTTAAAAAAGTAATAAATAAAAAAATGCATTCATTCTAAATTAATTTAAACCAAATTAAAATTAAATAAAATGTAAAAGAAAATATGAAAAAAGTGCTTTTTGTGTGTGCATTTTGGAAAAAAGGTATTTGTTGAACCAGGGGCTTTGAGTACAGTATCTTCTGTGTTCTCGTCTCTGATAAATGAACTGCCAAACTGGAGACAAAGAGAAGTAAATTTGAAAGGCACTGACCAGATTCTGATATCAGGTATAATCTAACATCACTGGATTGCTGTCACCCAGAGTCAAAATGACATTCACTGGGAGACTGAGGGTCTCTCTTTAAATGACATGTCCATGAGCTGATGCAATTATAGTATCAACAGTCAGAATGTACAGTGCAACAACCATCCACGTGTCTGAGTGTGCCTGTACCAAAACAAGGCCACAAGAAACCTAAAAGCCCTGAAAGAGGAGAGACTTTGTATGGTTCCTCTTCAGAAAATTACAAGAACTCTACATCTAAACCCAAAAACTAAGTGGCGAAATTCCCAGAACAATCTTTCACCTTTTCTTTTCTGTTTTGTCTTTTTTCAGTTTTGCCTGGGGTTTTTTTACTTGCATTGGGACAGAAATATTATCAAAAGAGCATCTTTCAAAGTGACTTCAATACTTCCTATAGTCCTGAGGAAAGATATATAAACCTGAGAAAAATGCTGAGGGGAGGGGACAGTAGCAGGGGGAAGTAGCATTGAAAGACTGGTTATTAATGGGCAGTTGTGTAACTGGGTCAATGTGCTTCTTTCTGAGCAAGACAAAAGGTTTAAGCAATTCTTTCTCCAAATATGTTGCCAGTACAGAAGACAAAATGTTGGACCTCATTCAGTTTTCATTCATTCTATCCCAGTTGAAACAACTTTGGGAAATTTAGTGTGAGAAGTTTCCAAAAATAGGTAGAGAAGTTAAAGGATTGATGATGGAGATGGCAGCATTCATGGGAAAAGGGTCAGGTAGCCACAGAACTCCCTCATCTTCTCTATGCCTTAGAAAACTGTCTGGTTCTTGATGAGTTTTGAGTGAAAATGGAATTCTCTGGTGTTATTAAGTTATTTTCCTTGGGTCACCTTTCCCTCTGTATTAGTCCAGCAAAATAAACAAAAGCAAGAAGTCATAGCTTCAATTTTGAGGTGGATACATGTGAAATACATTGATTCAGGAGGTCTATGCTAACCATATGTACTGTTATATGTCTGTCACATAGACAGATAATCACGATAGGAAAATGCAATCAATCATGCTGTCACTTTCTTTCCAGCCCTTCTCCTATGTGCCTGCACCTGTAAACCATTGATATGCACAAATGTGTTAACAAAAGTTGGCACATTTCCATTGCTTTTGTATTTTTTTTCAAATCCTTCTGTAACACAAGGGAAATACTTGCCCTTCATTGTTGTAAGTGGCAATAATCCACTTGCTAAGTGGAAAGACTACAGTGCAAAAGGTTTTAATTTAAACTCCCAAAGAAAATAGATTATTGCTGAAACAACCAGAGCCCTGATATCCAAGTATTATAAGAAGAATCTCTTTTTTAAAACTAAGTTGCTTGATAAAGCAAGAGGCTAATAGCAGTGATCTGAAGTTTAATTAAGGCAGTTTGTGCAAACTTCCCCAAAAATATTTGCCAGGGTATTTTTTTCTTCCCCTGTGTGACCCTCCTTGCTAATGCAGCTGGCCACACCACTGTCCTTTCTGTGATGTGGATCTCCAAGTGAAGTCACCAACTACCCCTCCATAGTGACATCCTGAAAAAAAGGAAGATCCTGAAAGATTCTGGAAATTTACCTGTGTAAAAAAACCCATCAGCTTTAATAGGACTTGTCACCTGTCTTAATGCTTTCAAAACACGGATTTGCTTCAGCTCTCCCAAAGTTACTTCCTGATAACATCCATCATATATATGATGGGCCAACTAAACTGCACTAAACAAAAGCTGCTGACACATATCCTAAACCCACTACTAGAATGTAATGGTCTTCAATTAAGTTTACTTGGCAAGCTACAGAAGTAACTCATCTTTCAGGCATTGTGAATGCACAGCTTCTGGAGCTGGGAAGACATTTAATGTGTTGGCACACCAACATATGAACACTGGAGATTTGGGAGCACAAGCTTAGGATTGGTTACACAAAGAGATGCCTTAAACAGAGCTGCTAAGTGGTTTAAATGAAACCAATGTTGTGCCACATAAAAGCTTAAATAACTCTCTTTCACAGGGCAAAGAAATCAAATTCTTCCCAGACACCTCTAAGGAAAAGATATCAACAAGCTCCCTTGAAAGACCTTTCCTTCTTAGAAGTTTATTACTGGTTTCTGTGGCCAGTTGAGCTGCTCCACTTTTGATAAATGACAGTGAAATTCATTTAGTGGCCACTGTTTTGACACTTGGGTAGGTGAGGTGGTACAGCTCTGGGAGTGTTGGCAAGGGAAGCAGCAAAGTGCACCTGCCCACAGGTTATGCACAGTTCTGTGCTCTTGGAACATCTTGCTGTGAGTTCTGTCCACCTCTGCCCATATGCACAGACACCAAGCAGCACCAGTGCTCACTGACTGACACTCCCACCACATGCATGACTCTCCTGGACTGAGGCTCTTTTCTTCCTCTTTTCACTAAAAAACCTGTGTCTTAGAAAAGAACCAAACAAAACCAACAACAACAAAACCCCTAAAAAAAACTAAAACCAAACCAAATCAAAATAAAATAAAACAAAACTAAACTAAACTAAACTAGAAGCTCTGGTGTGAAAAACCAGAGCACTGATTCTGTACCATCTGGTGACTTCTTAACTGCAACCATGCAGCACAGCACAAGTCCTCCAAAGGAAGAGGTGACTAATGAGATGCAGAGATCCTGAGCTGGTTAGGAAGTAACATCAGATTTCTGTTGTCTTCACTAGTTAATGTGATATGTAAATGAGGAACATATGATAGGATTTAAAGCCTGTCTGTAGGAGACACACCAGTGCAAGTGCTTAGGAGGAGGTGGTCTTCCTAATGAATATGTTCTTTGTTTGAGAATGGAAGTGCCAATTTTGTTCAATCATTTTGTGCTATTTGTCTAAAGCAACACTTATTCCAGGGAATGGCAAGTGTTTGAAATTTGAATGGGATCCACTCCATTAGCTGGAATTTGTACTGTCATGCCCTGACTTCCACATTGCATGAAATCCGTACCCCTTCCTCAGCTGCTGGAAGTGCACTTTACAGAGTATCTCAAGCCAATAAGAAATTCCTAAATCTACTGATTTGGACCAAAGCTAGAGTTAACACAGCAGACATTTTAAAGCAAATATAAGAGAGAAATTTCAGAGACACCAGGGGTTGGATTTCCACATTGTGTTGTGGCACCTAGGCTAGGGCTCTGCTTTCTGACCCTGCTCAGTCTCTCTCAGCTTCTGTGGATTTCTGCGAATTGTAGCGAATAGTCAACATCTTTGCAAATCAGCCCCATGTTAGGACACTGGCTAGGAGCAAAGGAAAATACTTTCTGACATCAAATTATCAAACTATTTAAACTTTCTGCTGTGTCGTTCTTCTCATTGCAGTGAAAGCCATTGAACGTTCAAGCAGCAAAGCTGGGGAGGTTCTTGTCTCATCTTCCTGCTCTTTCCTGATTTTAATTTCTTGTATCTTTTGCTTTTCCTTGTGCACAACCTTCCTGCATTTTCCTTATGTGAGGGCTCTGGGAAGTGGCTTTTGTTTTTGAAGCTGGTATAATTAAGAGAAAAATGAAATGCAGAGACAGAACACAGCCTCCAGCTTTGTCTACCTTGAAAGGGTGGATTGAATTCCATTTTGACTCCACAAATTTGAGAAAAAATAATTTTTTTTCATATTTCTGCAGTGACTTAGTCCTTAATATCATACTCCAGTAGTTAGGAAACAGAAACATGCAACAAATCTTAGGGATCCAGTTAAAATAGCAGACACTGTGAGGATGAAAGGCTGCAACAAGCTATTTCCAGCCAGCTTTAGAGCAAGAAATCTTGGTAAGGATTCTTTCATAACTCAAACCAAATAAATAAAATTGCCCACTGCAATAAGAGGAGTGTTATTTGCATCTTAAATGCTATTTGTAAATTTCAAATTCGTTTTATTTAAATGTACTCCTAGGGACTACCAATACCACATCCATGGATTCTCACATTTTTTCGGTGTACTGTGAAAACATCTGCTAGTACTCATCAAACTCCTCTGTGGTTTGTTGTCCCCATTTTACAAGTTGAAGGAATTAGACAGGCAGGTTAAAGGACTTGCCCAAGACCACACAGGGAATCGGATGACAGAGTAGGTACTGGAATCATAATTTCCTGGCTCTACTTCCAATTACTGTGTGCCAAGGAAAAGGCCTTTCTTTCTAACGTAACACCTTGGTTATTTGACTTTGTTCTTTCTCTCTCTCCCCCTTACTCTTGCTCCACCTCACCAAAAATGTAATTGAAAGAAGTTCTCTCCTTTAGTGTGCACCTTTGTATCTAATCTGTGGTGCCAAACAGATCAAATGGATGTTGTCACCACTCCAGAAAATGCAGGGAGAGTTTATTTAGCTGATGCGATGGCATAGGTGGGCAATAAAAACCCCACAGACTTCTGCCAGGGAGGTGACCCCTTGAGTCCTGATTAAACCCACTTGTGTTAATCAGGCTGTTCTGCAGAGTTTTTTAGGCAGGACGGGTGCAAAGCTGACAAAACAGCACCCTGAAGCCACAGTATCTCACTATGGATATTATCCAAAGTGCTCCCATCTACTCCTCATTTTTCTTTTCCTGTAGTTTTCCAGCTAAACATGTAAATTAAGCCTCTTGAGAAAGTAACCTTCTTTTTGTATTTTAAAGGCTCTAATACTTCATTTGCTATAAAGGTTGAAGTGATATGGTATTATTAACACATCCTCAAGATTATTTTTTTAAAGTCACTAACCAGTGCTCTTTTACAGACGCCATCCAGTACATTTTTTGAGGAATAGTTATTATCATTCCTGCAGATCAGGTATCACATTATTCTCATCTGATTTTGTCTAGTGCTTTGCTAGCTGGAGCATCCAATAATTACTAGAGATTAATGACTTAGAGTGATGTTTTCCATCCAAATTATGAACAGCCTTGCAATACCTGAGTGGTGTATGTGCCATAGTTCCTCATCTGCCTCTGCAGTTCTTGCAGGGAAATGATTTTCTTATAATGCAGAACCCCTTAGTGCTACATTATCTCATTATCTCTGGCCCCAAGGCTGGACTGCATCCTTCCTGTGAAATACACAAATACAGGATCAGAGTTGTAAAAATTTTTAAGCTTCCCAGTAAATTATTGCTTGAAAGTAGTTAACTGAGTCTTTAAAGAGTCTCAGATACAGCACAGTGGTCTGCTGCCTGAGGGCAAGGGCTACTCCTTGGGGCTGTGTCTAAAGAAGCACCAGTAGCCACGAATGCCCAGTAATTAATGGCACTGTTCACCCATAGCACCTATGAGCAGTTGATGAGGACACTACAAACTCTGTAAGAGATATATGAGTTCATGCTTGTCACTGTGCCAAGCTGCAAAGTTTGTGTGCATACAAAGTTTTTGTGCACATTGCTCTTGTAAAAGTGACAAGAATGGGACACAAGAAATTATCTGGCAGAGATTTTCTGTGGCCACATCCAGACCAGCAGAGGAAGTGTTCTTTAGTGACATATCTTAAGAAAAAATGTGTTCAGGACAACAGAATGGATTAACTCAGCAATACATGTTCAGCAGGGAAGTTCAGGTTTATTTCTAAGTAAACAAATGGTTACTTATCTTTTCTGGTACCAGGTGGTGTGATGTGTGCCCTGCTTTACTGTTGCTCTATCATAATCCTTGATACTTATATTATATGAACATGGATCAAGTTGTTTTGGTTTCTAATCGTGCTTTTTAAGAGGAGTCACTGGGCCTAGTGGTCTGTTTATAGAATATTCTCTGGTTTTATATTTGCCAGAGGTATACACAGGCAGCAGCAGGGGTATAGTTTGTCTAGATGCCAACTTTTCACAGAAGAAAAGCTTCATAAATCACTTCCCTGAACTGTCAGTGTTGTTAGCAACTCCCTCTGGTGTTGTACAGCTGAGGGGGTTATGTTGAGCACAGGACTCTTCTGCAGCTAGAGGAGCCCTGCTTTCATTTATTTTTCTTTCCTAATTACCTATAGGAAGAGAAAACTGGTCCAAGCTGAGAAACCTTTATAAAACACACTGGATGATCAAAATACCATGACAGGCTTCTTCAGTGCCTAAAAACTGATTGTGCACAGTAGCCTGCATCTCTGCTAGAATCAGCTTGGAATCACTTCTTCCTAAGCATTGTGGTAATGACCATTCCTGGCTGACTCCAAAACAAAAAAGTGTTTTTGAAAAAGAAATGGTGTGGATGTCTGGACCTGAAGACAGATAGCTAATGCAGACGTATGGACAAAGCACACAAAAGCTTCCCAGTGTCAGATGAGAAGAACATGGGCCATAAATTCTCTGTCCTTTACTTATAGCCACACAGATGGTTTTAAGTACAGCAGATGTTGTGTGAAAATTAGCTGCAGCTTGTGGCTAATGGAGGAACATTTGTAGAAAGCGGTTCAGGAGGTGAAGGCTATTTTTAAGACTCCTGTATGTAAAACTAAATCTCTGTCTATACAAGGTGGCAGGGTTGACTGAAGGTGCAGGTTGTAGGCACAGAGGGGTAGGAAAATATTTAGCTTTGCACAGCTACCTTATATCAGACTGATTGTAGATGTACAACTTAGCTTGTACTTAGGGATTTTATCTGCTTCAACCCATTGCCAGTTGTCACTTGGCATGAAGAATTTCTCTTCTGGATATCAGAGAAGGAAATCAAATGAGGTGAAAGTGCCTCTCTTACCTTGCATGCTGCTCTTCTTTCCCATGCTGATGTGCAAAGATAAGATGGTTCAGACTGGCCTTTCTTCCATTCTGGCTCTCGTGCAGAAACCAGGGGAGGTTACCCTCTCCAAGCACAGACGCCTGGCAGCATTTGCACCAGACTGCTTGTCTCCACTCCTCAGATCCATGTGGCCTGATTTAGGTACATAAAGGTGCATGCATGCTGCAGGTAGTGTTCCAGGGAGCTGGAACCACCAGGATTCTCTACCAGGCATCAGCTCACTGAGGGTTACATGAGTGTTGACCCCTGAGGCTGATGGGGAAATTTGCCCCTGCTACCTTGGTTGCATTTCCCTTTTCCCTAAATACCTCCATCATGGCTGGGTTTGACTGCCTCTTCCAGGAAGGTGACAGGAGTGCTCTTGGCAGGACAGGCAATGGGGTGTGGAGGCACAGAGGCCTGGGACAGCCACCACTGAGCTGCCAGGCATGTTAGGAAGCTCTTTGCCTTCCTGTGTGGAGCTTTTGCCTTGGCAGCCAATGCTCAGCATACATCTCCAGCTGTTGGAGAGAAACTTTCTGTAACTCGAAAGATATTGGAGAGACAGAAAAGTGTCTCTCAGCAGCTTCATCCTCACAACATAGCCAGCCTCCAGCAGTCACCCTAGCAACCAGAAACTGAAAAGGAGAACCAATGCATCTTTCTTCAGACATCTGAGCCTTATTCCACCTTTTTTCCCCCTTATTTCCACTTTTCCCTTAATACGCAGACAGTTATCTTCCATTTAATATTTGCTATATGGAGAATTATACAGATTCATTTTCTGCTTTTTGAAACTCCCTAGTTAGCCAGTTCAACTCCTCTGTACTTGAACATTTGCTTTCAATAAGAAAAAATTTTGATTAACTCAGTGGTCTGGCCAAATCTAGTAAGTTTTTTCTGGCAAAACCTCTAATGAGTCCCATTTATTAATTTTTTCCCCCTACCTTACTTGTGTAACAAATTTCCAGATATTAACATTAAGAAAGGCAGTATTTGGCCTGCTGTATGAGAAAAGTAAAAACCAACCAGCACACTTCCTTTTGTAGTTCTGGATTTCATGCTCACTTAATACATATGAAAGGACCATTTTATAAAGTATAAATCTGGAGCTAAGTGTAAAAGCATGCTGGCTTATACATAGGATTATGTACAAGCATGTATGTGCTTGTATACACACATGCAGATTGTTACATGTCCATCATAATAAAGTGACCACTGATTCATGCTGCCTTTTTATTTTTGGCAGGTCTTTACTCTTTTTTTTAACACCCACCTCTCTGTCTCTCATGGGAATGCTCTTTAATGTAATCATGCTAAACTGACGTTCTCTTTGTGGTATTTAACAAAAAGGAGTCATCATTTTTTAAGCATTCATATATTATGAGTCTGTATTTTTAGGCTCTAAATTAGAATGGCATTTGATTCTGTTTTTTAAAATATTATGGCTGGATAAATTAATTACACCAGAAAATCCAGGAGAAACAAACAATAAAAATAATAATAAACATTAGCTGCCACCTCAGTCCAAGCTCACGTATTATACATTAAAACTTTATTATTTCAAGTGGATGTATAATTACAGGAAGGTGGAGGCCATAAGGAATATCAATGCTAATGGAAACCCATGGGTCATAAGCATTTTCCTGGGAGCGTATGGTTCCCAGGGAAAGCAGGGGCTGAGGGAGGAAGTCTCTGGGTTTAGCACCTCTGTGGGGCTCACACAGGACACTGGGCACGTTGCCCCAGAGGACGAAGGAATAGTGCCATGCTATCCTGACTCAAGAAGGGTAGCACATGCCTTGCCCCATGGGCTACACCTCCCTCTCGTGAGACCACCCTCCTCACTGAGGAGATGGCCAGGTTTGCCCAAAGCTCTGTCCTTAACTTCCCTGGTAGAGCCAACAGTAATGTCAATTAGTTCTGCTTTTGTGATGTTTGCCTCTGTCCATGGAAACTGGACTCACACTATCAATTTATTTCTCATTCTGTATCATAATGATACGATTCTTGTTTACTCTGACCTTGGCTGGATGTGAGAGACTTAGATGTAAATGGTTCCGTCTCCCATTCCCAGACCCTTGAGCCATTAGTTCTTCTGCCCTACCAAGCAACATGCTGGTTTTAATAAAACATATTGCCATTGCTTTGAATATTTATACCCTTGAACCATTCAAAAAATCTATTCACATTAGTCAAGTTAGGCGAAAATAGCTCAAAGACAGCACCCACTGCCAACATTTTCTTTGGTTAGTGCTACCGAAATGTCCCATTTCATTCTGTGGCTGAATTGCAAGATAGTTATCCCTTATTAATTGTGAGCATAGTGCCATTAAGACTGCCAAGTAACAGTATAGCCAGTAGAACTCCTACTCACTTTATAAAGACAAATATTAAAGTCATCACTTACTTTGTGGCTAAAAGATGGAAAAATGCAGGAGCATACCAGATGAACCTCAGACATCACACCCTTTGGCACTTGCCCCAGAATTTGCTGTAAATGCTGTCAGCTGTCAAATCCACCTGGTTGCTGTGGATCCTGCTGTTCTGGCCATCCAATAAAGACAGTGGCTGTGTGTGCCAAAGCTGAAGGGCTTCTGTGGTGAAACTCTCTGTGACTGAGGAGATGCAAGGACACACCTCCTGGTCTCATGCCCACAAACCTTTGTTTATTCCTCTATCTAAAGCTACACCTAAAACCTTATCAGAGCCACTTGCTTTTGTGGACCAGTCTGTGGTAGTATCATAGGTTATTCTGACTTATTAAACTCATTTTTCTCCTAAATTTTTCTCCTCAGCGGGAAATGAGCATTTCTAAAGCTCAGTCCAGCTGCTGATAACAGCAAATATTGCATTGGAATTTCCTATGGGAAAGTCCCACATTCAAACGGCTATAGGCAATATGCAGCACTACACGGTGCTTAAAGAGGAACAGGCAGGCTTACCTGGGGAACTGATTTACAAGGTACAGTAGCAGGGCTCTGGGACTCTGATAGGCTGTAGCTCATCATTATGATACTGTTTTTCAATGACAAAGTAATCCGGAGCATTGCCTCTGCTCCCCATCCCCAGGTTTCCTGGAAAAGGGTAGGGAAGCTGTAGTGATTTACTTGGATTATTGTGGGTTATCTTGAATTTAACAGACCGAGAGATCAGTGCAGGTGTTTTGTGTGCCCTTCTGAGAAGTGCAAAGCACAAACTTTCTAGCAGGATGAATAACAGCTCCTCTAGCAGAGAGTGGTGCAGCAGCATATTCTGCTGTCTGCTTAGCCTTAGAAAAACACATTTGCCTAGATAAAGGGACGGAGGCTGGAGTTTCAGGGCATGCAGATATCTTACTGCTGCCCAGATGAGTCTTTAATTTATTAGTGTGCATTTTTCACACATTCAAAGTACCTGATCGTTTCTTAGCTTTAAGAGTTTTCTGCATACAAATTAAAGAAAACATTGCTTTTCTTATTTATCTCATTCTAAACTTTAAAAAAGTGACCCTCAGTGAATTGTCGAGAGTACTTTGGCACATACTTATTTGAGCTTCGGTAAAACCTACTCAAACACGTTAACAGTGTACACACAGGCACAAATCACTATTAATCCTTGCTCAGAGGAAAGTTTATGGGGTCCCAGCTGTACAGGGCTTGATGCTGAGACAAAAGGTCTTGTTCTGGCGGAGCCACCTGCTACTTTCCGAACCCAAAGGGCTGCATTTGCTCATCAAGGCAATAAAACATACTCTTGTTCTTGCTGGCGTGAGGGGCTTTGAGAATCGCAGTCCCGGTGACATCGTGGTCTGCCACACACAGAGGGCGGCGGTGTCCCCTGCTGCCCCGCGCTGAGCACCGGGAGCTCTGCCTGCTCGCTCCGCAGGAGTCCCTGGGAGGACAGGGATGGGGAGCTGCAGCAGTCACCCAACAGGGCAAAGGTGCAACCCCTGTTGGCGCAGATGCATTAATATTTGTGGTTTAACTGCAATGGTTTAGCTGGAAAGCGATGCAAGTAGCTCACCTCTAAAATGTGGGGATGTGCTGTGAGAGGTGAAAGAGCCAGGTCTAGTCGTGCTGCTTGCACGGCAGGCTCCAGGGACAGCATCCACATCCACCTCAGCACAAGAGCACACTGCCTGGAACAGTGCTGCATTTATTGGACAGACAGCATTTATTCCTCCAGCTGCCCTGGGACAAGATCATGACCAGCTGGACGTGGTCACTTCCATTCCTCTGCTTTTCTTGTCCATTGAATCTGAGTGGCCCCTTAATGCTTGTCTGGTAGCATGAACTGCCACAGAAATTTATGAGTGACTGAAAAATTCCGTGAACTTGGAGGACACTGATGTCTGAATGCAGATTTCAGCCCAGTAGGCAGCCCTGCCCATGCAAATGTCTCCTCAATAGACTGATGCACTGGGCTGCTTTGCTTGCACAGACAATCATCTGTGTTATACAACTGGCAAGGTCTGGTCCACAACTGGTGTTTTAAACACATTTAATAACATGCTCTACTATGATGAACATCAGGAGTTATATGAAGTACCCAGGTCGCTGATACTAAATGAATACCTGCACTGGGCTTTAATAATATTCTGTGGGGCAATAGCCTCACAGTTGCCTTTCCAAAGTGTTGATTAAAAAAAAAAAAGGACAAGAAGGGATAGCCATAAATAAACAACACTCACTAAACCTGTCTTAGAGCAGCTTCTCCCTGCTCTAGGCCAGGGCAGGTTTCCAGCAGGGAGGCAGCACAAGGGCTAGCTTCTTCCTGTCTGTATCCTGCTGATGGAACCAGCTGAAAACCAGAAACTGGAATCCTACTCACCCACAAGCCCTGCAACAGGGGGGGCACTGAGGTGGCCAAGGACTGGATCCTTGTGCTCCCTGCACATGCTGCCAAAAGAGCCTCAGAGGGAAAATAAGTGACATGGAAAAGTGACCAGCTGTAAAGACCAGCTGTAAATTATGCTGTACACAGGATACAGAAATCTGGGAAGTTTTGTAGCGGGCAATTCCTCTGGGGCAGGGCCAGTCCCCAGGAAGACTGGTTCACAAAGTCCCATTGTGCCCTAAATGATGGACCAGGAATGTGGCCACTCTTTGGTTGGGACAAGTCACCTCTCCAGAATTATTCACTTTAGCTGGTTTTAAAACTGGAGCAGAAAGATAAGGCTTTTTAAAATATAGATTATATATAAATATTTTTGTGGACCTATGTAAGGGGTACTATACAAAAAGTTATTTTTTCAGTGCATATTTGAAAATAAACCTCCAGTTCATATAGCTTGCAAGCACACCCATCATGCTCATTATGTTAAAGGTTTGGGGTACTTCTTTTGTGTACAGTGACTTCTTCTAAGACAGATTATTAAAAAGAAGAGAGATTAGTGACATAAACTGACTATAAAAAATTTGCAGTTAAATAAATGAGAAAAAAATCATAACCCAACTTCTTAGGCCAAAGAAAATGGTGATGTGCATACAGTATGTATTGTGCTGTTATTGCTGTATCTATAATGGAAAGTTCCTCTTCATCAAATCCACTAAAGCCAGGCTCATTTTGTTCATGAGTTTTTCCTTCTGTTTGGGCTAGAAAGAGATGAGGGGAACTCTACTTAACAGAGAGCGATAACATTTCCACAGAGGCAGCAGTTTTTGTAGGGAAAGAATCAGCTAATTTTTAAGAAAACACATCCTTGCAAATGTATGTATAGGTCGTCATAGCTAAAGTAACCTTAGAGTTCCTTAGCCCTTAGGGAGCTTAGCTGAGAAGGGTTACACATACTGATAAAGTATCTGAGTAGAAAATTCTGTAAGATCACTTCCAACACCCGTGTAGAAATTGCTCTCCATTTCAGAGTAGCAGGCACAAAATGTTAGCACATCAGTCTTGAGTACATCCTGCAGGTCTTATCCAGACAGAGGCAGTGGGGAGAGGGGAAATTAAGGGAAATGAAGAATGAGAAGAGACCCACCAAGAGCTGAGTAGATTTTGAAGTGGGTGTCACTTCAGGATCTTCCTTTCCTGTCATTTGTTATCAGCCTCTTCCTTCAGGGGCAGAAGCATCCTGTATGAATTCTGGTGGAGAAACTGGCTTTATGAGTCTCCATAAGGATTCAGTTTGTATAACAGGGTGATGTTGAAATAATTGGAGGATTCTGCAAGGATTCTCCTGGTGTGAAATATCACAAAAATTGATCTTACTTTGAGAATTCCACTGTTATCATTTTCCCCTGTGGCTGATGAGAAAAGTTTGTGAAACATGCTGCTCAAGAGAGATTCTCAATTCCTTCATCAAAGCAAGCAAAACAAAGTCTTTAGACTGGGTTTTTTTTTTTCTGTTTTTGCTCAGGAATCTCTGGTGGACAGAACCTGGCCTGAGAGCAAGATTAGTCTTGGAGCTCCCTAAAGGACTGAGTATCCTAAAGTTAATCTGTAGCTCACAGCTGTGGATGATAAAACCATTCTGAGATGCGCAGTCAAACTGCTCTTTGCCCCTACCGTGAATTTTCAATAATATTTCAAAAGCACTTTGGTGCACCTCTCCCTCACAGGGAAAGCAAAACACAGGAGTGGCAGAATGGATCTTGCAGACAAGCCTTTCATCACTGGTTGGCATCTCAGCTGTGGTGAGTGCAATGGCAGTGAAAGATGCCAGCTCTTCAGGGGTTCAGTAGTAATTCTTCAGTGCATGAAGAACAGTGAGACGTACCACGCTGTATCACAAGAGTACTCTGACATGAAACTTACTTCCACAAAGCTAAGACTTCTAAGTGAATGTTTAAGGCACTACATAATTGTTTTCAGGATGATATCAGAAAGTAGAATATACATCTGGTAACGTTATTCTTGCACAGTTAAACTCAGTGAAATGTGCAGTTAATGTACAAAGCCCCAAAAAGATGCATTCAGATAAAGGACTCATCTAAAAGTCACAGAAGGCAGATATGCTGTGCCTGGGGCTATGCTGGGAAATTGTATTTACATTTACTGAAATGTGCTGTCCTTGTTTTCTCTTGTGGTTGCAATGATTCATAAGCAAGTGTGAAGCAGCAGGCAATTAGGTTTTCCATTCCAAAAGCTAAAACTTCTGTGTAAGTAAGCATGGCCAGGAGGCTGGAAAGGATGGATGGATAGATGGAAGAGAAACACTTATAGAGACATACATTTCTGCACATTAGAGGTGGCAGTGTCTAAGGCTGGTGGAAACAGTTTGTGTCAGAGAACATGCTTTTTGAATCCTTGCACCTACCTCACTTCTGTCTGTACAATGTCTGAGCCATGCAGGGCAATCAGGGGGGTGTAGAGGCTTGTGAAGGTCTCAGACCTTTTCAACACTGCCACATGAGGAGGAAGAGGCTTAAATCTGGACAGCTTTGGCGTAGGATACTGAAGCTGGGGATGCAGCAGAGCTGCAGATGGAGAGGTGAGGTTGGCTCCTGCACCATCACAGATGGGACAGACACGGGGCTGACAGCAATGCTCGTGAGCCCAGGGGGAAAAGGGCTCTCTGGCAACCTAACCCTTTGTGCTGGTTTTAATACAAGCATCATAAAGTCACTCTAGGACCTGCATGAGGCATCCCTCACTGTGACCTGAGACAGATGTTACACTTACAATCTACAGAATTAGAGGTTGCATCCTTTTTTCTGGTCCATCAAGACACCTATTAGCTTACCTAGAGACTGACTGGTGTTTTGAGTCACAAGAAGAGAAGGCTATGTCACATCTGATGATTAGTAACAAGAGCTGAACTAATTTGATCCACAATGGTTAACGAATAGCAGTAAAAGTATAGACAAGTAGCTGACTTCTAACATCTAATGCTACAAGTTAAAACCAAGTATATCTTTTAAGGAACACCTTGCACTTAATTTCTTTGTAAGTAATATGCTGTAACATTTCTTAAAGGGCTTGTATATAACTGAATTTTATTTTGACCGTAATACATAAAGCAAGATTTAATGGCTGGCTTACAAGAACTAATAAGCAACTAAAGCTATCCTAAAGTGTCAGTGTGAGTCTGGATGAAAAGAAATGCCTTGTCTCTAGCCATCTGTTACACACTGGAGTTAAACAGACATACAAGTGCTTTTTCCTGGAAGCCATCTGCACAAATATTGATTGAGTAATTTCATAAAATTCCGATTTAGTAATTTACCAGCTGACAAGGTGATAGTGCACAGTGTAGGTTTGAGTTTCCTGGCATTTCTACTGCAGCTAAAACAACATTGATGTGCATTTCTTTTGCCACTAGCGTTATTGCAAAAGGAGACATTGGAATCAAATCCAACATAACCTATTGAGAGAGTCTGTAAAATATTTTCCTATTAACATCAGAATAAAAAATAATGTGGTATTCCAGAAAATTGAATGGCACTTACATTCCATAATCTTCATCAGATCAGCTTGCATGGGGTTTTGTTTTTCCTTTGCCTGGTTTGAGGCTGTTTATATTAATTCCATCCAGTTTTATTTTAATTAGTTTAAAATTTTAGGGATTCAAGATCATCGTGGTATTTCAAAGACTGTGTTTCAGCATCTGTCAGCAGTGGCTTTTTCAACCCTCAAATATTTAAGAGCTGCAATCCTTTTTCATTTTCCCTCCCTGCAGACAGTGACTTTGCTGTTGTGACTCATGCCCCCAGCACCCCTGGCAGGCAGGCAGCTGTCTGCAGCCTCCCACTGCTGCTGGGTTTTCAGCCGGGGCCGGAGCAGCAGGTCTGAACTGGGGAAGCAGGCACAGAGGTGCACCCCCACGCAGGCTGTCCTTCCATCACCTCTCCCCGTCCTGTGAGCCCTGCAAAGCAAGGAGCAGGCAGTGCTCTTGTCCTGCCTCCTGCCAGAGAAATGGATTTTTCCAGGGATAAACAATCCCCCAGTGGTTCCGCTATATTTTCCAGTTTCATCCCTTAGTGCCTTAAAGAAGCACCACCTTTCTGAGGTGGTTGGAGGTAATTTTGGTTCCAGCCTCACATCATTGATTCTTGCCTGATTCCCACAAGATTAGACCAATTAGAAAATTCATGTAAGCTAAGAGCATAGAACAATAGAATCACAGAAAAATTTAGGAAATACCTTTAAGATCATCAAATCCAACTGTACACAAATCACTGCCAAATCCACATCTAAACTATGTCCAGTATGTACAAAATACAGAAAAAACATAAGATTTCTTTTAAAATATATATTTTTTTGTGAAATGAGTAAGTGAGCACCCAGGTAAAAGAGGAAGCATAAGGCACAAGAAAACTTTTAAAATTTGAAGAGTGAGAGAGGCAGAGTTTGGGTGCCCAGTCCAAGGGATGATCATGCTGTCATTCATGCCAAAGAAAAACTCCTCTGGGATTGAAGAATCATTTCTTTCCCCTAAAAGTGTGCAGTCACACCTTAGACCCTCAAACTAGGCTGAGGCAGACACAAGGGGGCAGCTGAGGCACTGCACTCCCCCTGCTCCATCAAGGACCAGAGTTAGAAGAGAAAAAAGTCCCATCTGAAGAGTGGGCTCTGGTCAGCAGAGGTGACTCAGGGCACAATGCCAGGTGTGCGTGCTTAGAAGTGGCTCTGTGGGGCACTGGGATTTGGGCAGCCCTGGGCTCTGGCCTGTGGTTGCACAGGGCATTTGCAACCAAGCCAGAACCCCACAAAAATTTTTAGATATCGGCACACTGAGGACTCTGGCTTAGCCTCTAGTGATAGGAGATGGGGTATGTCAGCTTCACATCTGCAGTGGGCATCTCCACCCCTTCCAGAGCAAAGACAGAATCTTAGCCGTGGTGAGCATGGGTTTGTTTTACAGTATAGATTTCCTGGTCTGAGTGTCTGGGGGCTGCAGCTCAAGATACTGGAGAAGAACTGCGAAACCTGGCAGGGACAGAACTTCCAACAGTATGGTAGGACCCCATGATCCATCCCAGCCACTGAGATTAGCTCAGATGGGGTTAATAATGCCATGGTTGTGGGTTTGATCCCCCTGTGGGACATTCACTAGAGAATTGGATGATTCCTGTGAGTCCCCTCCAACTCAGAATATTCTGTGATTCTGTGATCCTGAGAGGGTGTCATCTGTTTTGCAAGTGTAACCAGGCACACACCATTCATGAACAGCATTTTAGATGCCACTGCTTCCTTTGGTCCAGCATGGGTTGAATCCCATGGGTCACTGAATGGCTTATTTACAGTCTGGATAACAGCAAGGAAATTGTACCACAGGACCAGTAAGGCCAGAAACTCATGAAATCCCAAGCAGAGGAGTAGGGGAGACGTGGCCGCCTGTAAAAGCTTCTTGCCAAAATGAATGGAACAAACTCTCCTCTGTGTCCATTGCAGATCAGGCACAAAACGACAGGCTGTCACTTCAGCAGCGATGACTGAAGCAAAGCATTTTACCAGAAGGGGAAGTGACTCATGCAATAAATTGCTCAAGAAATTTTTTCAGCCCTCAGCACCAGGGGATTTAGAGAAAAGGTAGATGAACCGTGAAGATATTAGTTATAGGTGACCCTGCCTGGGGTAGGGAAAGGGCATCCTGATGCCCTCCTTAGCTCACATACCGCAGACTCCTGGTGTTGCATGTCAGCCCACTGTGTCTGGGTCTGCCACCCTTCTTGCACAGGAGCAGAAATGTCTGTCCTTCTGTCACCGTCGTGTAGTTGAAGACATATTAAGTGAATGCATATGGGTATATTTATAGCAAATATTTCAGTTTGGTTATGAGACAGTCTTCCAAATTAAAGCTCCTAAACTGTTCACAAAGGAAACCTCTTGAAGTATGATATGTATGAAATGAAAAGAAGTCTCACTTGCACATGCTATGGCTCATATTGCATTGGCTGGAATAGCATTGAATTTTTAGGATTTAAAGGGTAAGGTTTATTATGCTTCTGTCACACCATGACTTTGTTTTATAGGAAATAAAATGAGGTGAGGAACAAAATGGGGAAAAAACCCTCAGCAACCCAAAGAATCAGTTTGAGTGAAGGCTTTGGAAAACAGTCATTTTATGAATTATTCCAGTGCTATGCTCATGGCTGTATCCTAGCTGACAGAAAAAAACCTGATCTGTTCTTTATACAAACACCAGGGGAAACTGGAATCTGACCTTGCCTCAACCCTGTTTCACCATTTCCCTCCTTTGGGAATCTGGAATCAGCCCAGTGATGATGGAACGATGGAATGATGCTCCTGTGTCCAGCTCCCCAGCCTGGACATCCAAGCAGTGCTCCTTCAGATTGGAGAAAATAGGGAGCTTATTTTGAGGAGAAATGAGCAGTTCTGAGGACAAATATCCACACAAATTAAATTAACTGCTAGCCTAGAAACAGGACCACACAGCCATCCTCCCAAATGCAGCACTGGAGCCATTCATTTCCCACACAGCTCTCCTGGATGCTGCAGGGCACTGTCTGGGGATGAATCTTGTACCTCAGTGGTTCAGCAGCAGAAATGGGCAGAGGAGCTTTGAGGAGGAAGCCTGAACCCATGAGGGTCCTGGGGAGCACATGAGGATGCAGTGGTGAAGGGATGAAGGATCAGGATGAAGCTCAAGGTAGATCTGAGTTTCTTCTGCCTGATGGTCTGTCTGTGAGCCAAGCCATCCATGCTTGGATGATTTTTCTAATTAATCACAAAATGAGGCAGAAGCAGAATGCTGGCTACTGGTACTCAAACCTTCTGGGTCCTGCTAACCCCAGGAGCCCCACAGAGAGGCAAAATAGAGTTTTCCAGATTTTCAGAGCTCTTCTATGACCAGAGTTCCATTTCCACTTGTAATTACTACATTATACAGCTTTTCAGGAGAAATATTTCAATGTGTCAGTCCCGGTTCAGTAATGCTCTACACTTATATCACTGACAGCAACTCTATTTATACACATTTAAATCAAAATTATCAGCATCTGAGGTTTCAAAAGCCATGAGAAGGAAAAAGTTCAGCTAAATTGCTTGATTGTAGAATCACAGAATTGTAGAATAATTTAGATTGCAAAAGCTCCCTTAAGATAATTGAGTCAAACTATTTTCACATAAAACATTTTCAATAAAATATTTGTAAGTGAAAACACAGGACTTTTGTTTAGTGGGTTAATAGATGAAACAAATGTTCCACCAACCTGCTTGTGTAGGTTTCTTCTCAGGAGATCTCTATATATGGTCACATTAGGAAGACCTTCTCTTTGGTTGAAATTACAAGGGGAAGCAACACCATTACTTGCATCATCATCTTAAAAATTAATAAATAACAAACCCAGCCCATTGCACAACAGTAATCTTGATATGTGGTATGAGACATGCTGCCATCTCACCCTAGCACTAGTTAAGTGCTAGCTTGGAGCTGAGTTCTCTGTTGGAGAGCAAGGGGCTGGAGGTGAAAGGCTCCCTGGGGACAAAGGTGACCCCAGCAGCTGAAGCGCCCTGCGTTTTCCAGCATTCCACGGGGAGCCTGGCTTGACAAGAAATGGTGTTCCTGAAAAGCAGATGGCTTTTGAGACTCAAAACTTGTGACATTTCCCTCATGGCTTGTCTTATGCAGCCTGTGGAATCCTGAAGTTTCCGTGTGCTCAGCAGTGCAGCTCCGGTCCCCAGGAGTTGTTTGCGGCCCCCAAAGGACAGACAATATAAACCATGACAAACATGACCCCAGGCCCATCCTCCACCACTCCCCTTCCCACAGGGAGGAAGCCTCCAAGGGGAAGAGCACTGGCTTAGGACAATCGCCTGGGTAGGGCACAGTAAGTCTTATTCCACTTGTATTAATGAAGCTGTCAGTGGTGCCTCCATGTCACAACCTCCTCCAGCCACTTGGGTTTTTACTGTGCCTGGGGGAAAGCCCACAAGTGTAAGCTGCCCTGCTGGCAGTGCCTCTACAGAAAAGCCCACCTGAGGCCCTGAGGGACACATTTGTTGGTCTGAGGTGGAGTGTGACACGTGTCCCTTGGATCCAGTAACCAGTACCTGTTTGCTGGAGAGTGACCCACCTCTGATCAGGTATTTTACTTGCAAGAAACATGACATTCACAAAGCAGTAGCTAAAGGCAGCGTGCTAACAACTACCATAGCTGCCTTTTAACAGGACTCAAGTCACCAGGGAATGTAGACTAATTTGCTGTAATTGGTTTAATATGTTTAGTCTGAGAAAAATATTTTCAGCCCAATAGAATTCTGAGAAATCCCATGTCAGTTTTATTGGAAGAGGGTTATGGCAGGACCTGAGGTGCCCTAGGACCAGGGGGTGCAGGTCTCTACTGGCTTCCCCCAGGCAGGGCTCAGCCTCCTTTGGGCCTGTCCCAAGGCACCGCAGCTGGGGTCTGACCTTGCTGATCTTGGAAACAAGATCTTCACTGCCTTTCTTTTCCCTTTTTTCCTTCCTTTTCTTTTTCTTTTTCTTTTTTTTTTCTTTTGTTGTTGTTGTTGTTTTCTTCTTTCTTTTCCCCATCCCCCCTTTCCCTTTTTTCTTATTTTTTTTTCTCATTATCCTTTCTTACTTTTTTCTTCTTTATTTTTTTACACAACCAGAATAATAAATAAATACCTGAATGTCAGTGGCAATTTCTAAGCAAGTAGGTCAGGTGAGTTTAGGTCTTGAAAACCCTACACAGGGTCTGCCTGAGCCTTTGCAAGACTCTCACATACCCTTTCATGAGACACACAAGGATTTGCATGTGACGTGCTTGTTGCTTGTCATCTCCCTCTGAATGCAGCTGATAGTAGCGTCAAAATATTGTTGTCACCACTTCTGGGCAGCCAGGAAGGTCTGCACTGAGGAGTGGGGAATTTCCTTCTGCAGAGACAAATGATTTAAGACAGATACAAGGTACCATAACCCCATCAAATTTATTTTGAAGTATGTGCATTCCTGAACAAGTATATTAGATGGCATAAGTAATGAGAGCTTAATAGTTCACAGATGATGTGCTCACATACACTGCAAGCTCCAGCAGCCAGCTGTAGCCAAGTCCCCAGTATATGTCCCTGACTCCTTGCTTTCCTCAAACATTGCTCCAAGTGTGTAAAAGTGCTAAGTCCTACAGCCATTCCTCCTCTTTCTTTTGGCCTTGGAACCCTGCAATCTGAAATTAAACTGGAATATTTTCCTGTGCTTTTTCTTTTGAGTCAATATTCAGTCTGCACATGAGCTGTATTTGTCAACTAATACTGAGATTATAGACTAAGTTTCACATACCTGAATGTACAAATCTAGGAGGGATGCTCCAGCAAGGAAGACAGAAAGCAAACATGGGCTTGGAGGGAGAGTTTTTCTGGGTCAGACTTAAAGCAGCAGAAGTTTAACCAAGCAAGAGGGATATCATCACCAACCTTGAAATGTAATATTAAAATTGCACATCATAGTGCAGTTCATTTTTCATAAAACCTCATTTTGTGACTATCTGGCAAGCTGAGGAGAAATGTAGGGATTCTAACCATGATTTCCCCTCATTTGTTAAGTGTCTTTGCTCAGGTTATGTCTAGAGCTGGATCATTTCTTATGTCCTCAAGAATGGATGGAACTTAGCTGTTGCCACTAAAACAAATGGATGAGTTTGGTAGCTCATAAAAACAGAGTCATGCCTGGAGAGGAATGGTGAAGCAGCCTGACAAACCTTCCTAACAGCAAAATGAGCATCAGCTCAAGTATTTGGGAAATGCCTGTTCTGGAGTCTAAAAATGCTGACTCTCTTTTCTGTTTGACTGTGACATACAATCAAAATGTTTTCCTGAGACAGCAAAACAGTAGAGGAAATTTTAGGCAGAATATTAGGAAAGAAGCTCTAATGGTCAGGTCTGCTAGTCTGTGGCACATCCACCCCAGGGAAACAGTGGAGGAAAGCCTAATGATTGAATCATATAAAACTGTATTGAAGTGAACACTGGAAAACATGCTGCCAGTGAAGAACTACCTTCCACTGACAGATCTCTGATTTCTGTCATTCTTCAAAAAGCCAGCATCACTGTCATTTTGGGAGTGGTGTATTGCTGTGGCTGGGGAGCCACATCAGTCACACCTGAGAGCAACCAGGAGGCACTAGGGCCACGTTGTGTACAAGAGGGCTCATTGCACTGTGATCACAGGAGTCACTCTGGAGCTGACACCAGCCCCTGCACTTGGGAACTTGGCCCAAGTTGAGAGGGAGCAGCAGCTCTCAGCAGCCCCAACATGCACCAGTTCTGTCCACCTCATCCACCTGGGTACCACATACATGGCACCACAGCACGAAGCTCAGAGCATCAGGGTCAGAGCTGTTCGAGGGTTGAGATGGCTTTTGTTTCTTTTAGAGTGCAGGACTTTTGGCAGGGATTTGATTTGGTTTTAGGCTCAAGTTTATCTGGAGCTGAAGGGCTCGAACAACTGTTCTCCGTGCATCCAATGAGGACACCTTTCTCAAACCAATAATTAAAATCCAGTGCTAGCTGGAGTTTCTAGACTGAAGAACCTTACATTAAAACTATCCTGTTATGGTTATCCTGGACCTTGGAGGGTCCCATGCTGCTAGGGGAATTGCCAAAGAGATGAGCTCCCAGGGAAAACCAAGGAAGAAACAAGACTGCAAAGGTATTGTGTGTCCTGATGGAAAATTTTGGGCTGGGTGGAGATGTTCACACTGGGAAGAAAGCAAGCAATCTGGGAAAACTGGGGAAAATGCCCTGGTATCAGCCCTCTATCACCAACATGATAGAGCAGGCAATTGTTACCATTGAGGAAAGCAATTAGAGAAAGGGGAAAAAGCACACCCAGCAAGTCCAGAAATCCTACTGTTCATTAAAATAAACTATATTAAAAATTATGACACCCCATCACATTATTGCTTTTACAGAAAACCTCTATAGCTTGTGCAAACCTGGTCCTGTCTGTTCCCCAGTGGAATAAAAGTAGGGAATGAGAAAGACAGACACATTATATGCCAAAGTTTTCAAGACTGACAGTCGGTTCAGGGAACTGCTAGTTTCCAATCTGCTAGTTAGTTCTCCACACCATCTCTGTGACCCATCACTGTCACCCTGAATAACGGCACCTTCAGCCTGCAGAAAGTGCCTTGGGGTTTTCACTGGTGAAAATAGATGAAGCACAAAAATATTTTCAATCAGTACTGGAACAAACTTCACATTGCACAGCTGCAGTGTAAGTGCCATCCCCCAGAGACCCTCTAGAATTTGATTAAGGTATACGGAAACTTGACTCATATTTTATGGACATTCATTTTCATGATACATTTTTAAAGAGACAGCATATATTTCCATCCTTTGGAAGAAATTAAGGCTGTTATTTTAAGAGGAATAATATGTTTATAACATGCAGCAGATGTTGATGGCAGCTGAAGCAGCAGCAGGGGACCTGTGGCATTAGCTGCTGTGGGGGACTCTGTTTGGTGGGAGAAGCACCATGAACCATTGTAGAAATCACAGTGATCTATGTTTTAGTTTTTAAAAGGAAGAATAAGCAGGAGAAGAAGAACTTTAAAGCTGCCATGGGATGTATACCCCAGGCTTATAGGAGCAGAATTGACTGTTCAGCATCAGCAGGCAGGGAAGGAAGCAGGGCTACATCCTATACCCACTGGCTAAGGCCCAGCCAAAAAAGCTGTGATATGCTCTGGGACAGAAAATAGCATTGAAGAAGAATGTGGTCCCACCTATCTGCCCACATAAGAACCTTTGGGCTGACGCTTTATCCGACTGGGGGTGAATAAATTAATAAATGGGCAAACATAAAATGGGCTAATTAATAGAAAAGTGGGGTAATGCTTAGTAGAGCACATGCCCTTTAGGGCCATTCTGTGTGCTGTGAGGACTGCCAGCATGTGCTGCACTGCCCCCCAGAAAGTGGGGAGCATACAAAAACCACTTACCTGCGGACCTTAACGTTTCTGCAGGTTATGAAACTCACAAGATGATCCAGCAACAAAAGCAGGCTCTGCTCCACCTTGTACCTGGGCTCCAAAGGAGGACAAGGTTGGGTATTCACACCCCTGGTGACAGCTGAATAAACTGTTGTTTGCAGAAAGATGGTGACTCTGTGAAAGACATACTTTGCTAGAACCTCATTATCGCAGTAGGAACATTCTCCATCTGTTTTTATGTAAATAATTTCAAAGTGCATGATTTGTGTAATGTATTTTGTTTGAATTAGTTTTCACCAGTGAGATGAGGATAAAGATTTTCTTTTATATTACACAGCTGGTTTTACTTCTTCTTAGCATCTGATACTTTTATTATTTCTATACAAATTCCTTTACTGCAGGAGATTTATTACTTATAGTAATCTTACGTGCTGTGAATTTCTTATAGCTCATTCATTTGGTCTTTCATGTGACTACTCTAGACAGGAGATAGAATGAAAAGGAGATCTAAATCTGGTCAGTTTCATGGGGTGGCTCATCAGGAGTCATGCCTGCTGTCTTTTTTACAGTATCCAAGTTTTTATGTACATTGCTCAAATAATTAACTAACTAGTTAACTCAAACAGAGCAGCAGAACCAAATTATTTAATGTATCAAAATCCCTCAGAGATGCTGAAAATTATGAGTCTTCAGAGACAAGTATTGTTTTTATTACATAGCCAGACAAGGACCCCTAAACCCACTAGTGCTAATGCAAATAATAAATAACAATGACACCTGCAGGAGCGGTTTCAGAAAATGCATTGATACTGAACATGAAGCTGCATGTGTCTAGCTGAGAAATTGGTTGAGTACAGCAAAATTTTGTCAAGTGACAAAGAACCAATAGCAAATGTGATGTGATTTCCTGGGTCATTTGTCCAAAATACAGAGGATAGGAGGAAGGAAATGATGTATGTTCCAATAATTTTCTTTGGCAATTTCAGAATAAAATCTTTTGATGCTTTTGTTCAGAAACAACATTGCTTTTAGAAGAGGTAATGGCTTTAAACTGAAAGAGGGTGGGTTTAGATTAGACAGTAGAAAGAAATTCTTTACGGTGAGGGTGGTGAGGAACTGGAACAGGTTGTCCCGAGAAGTTGTGGGTGGACAGTTCATGGACAGGGCTTTAAATGTGGTCTAGTGGAAGGTGTCCCTGCCCAAGGCAGGGGAGTTGGAACTAGACAATAATTATAGCCCCTTCCAACCCAAACCATTCTGTGATTCTATGAACTTTGCCATAGGATGAGCTGTTCCATGCAGCCCAAAACACAAGCATATGGTGATGTCCTGTCACGTCCTTGGCTGAGCTGCTCTTTACACATAACTGTGTGGAGGATCAAAGGTTATGGACAGAAGTCATACAGCTTCAGCTTGTATATACTGATCCTTCTTTGTCTAACACTAAATTACTGCTCTTCCATCTAGAGGGATATCCCCACAAGATTATGTTGCCTGCCTTATGAATCTACTTGATATGTATCAAAATAGCATTTGTAAATGATACGTGTAAAAGGCTAGGAGGGAAATGTAAAGTAAGCATTGCAGAGGTACAGCAGCAGGGCAGCACCACTTAAAACACACTCCAGAGATAAGGGAATGTAAGCAATTTCTAAATATCACCTGAACTGATCTCTACAAATAAGCAAGAGAAGTGAGATGGACAGA
Source organism: Hylia prasina (assembly GCA_013397195.1). Classification (NCBI taxonomy): domain Eukaryota; kingdom Metazoa; phylum Chordata; class Aves; order Passeriformes; family Sylviidae; genus Hylia; species Hylia prasina. The sequence goes on from VYXD01012670.1 coordinate 88,366, forward strand.
TACAGAGGCAGACATGACATAGGAATTTTTTTTCATTTCAGTCTGAACCCTGACTGTGCAGGGGATGGATTTAACAGCGGGAAAGTGAAAGGCTGAGGATGGCAAACTAATGCTCTCTTGCCAAAAGATGGAACCCACAAAGCCTCTGTACCACCCAGACCACCCATTTCACATGTAAAACTCAACTCACTTCATCCCTGAAAGCCTCTGGACTTATTGTTGTATATAGCCTTATTGCAGGTCAAAGTATTAATCTGCCTCCGAACCTACAGTGGTCTGGGGAACAGTATCTGGCATCTTACAGAATCAAGGAATTGTTAAGGCCGAAAGAGACCTCTAAAAATACCAAGATCTCTAAAAATACCAAGATCTTGAACCAGTCCCACCCCTACACAAGGGGCACAGGGTCGCTGAGCATTATAAGGCATGTATAAGGAAAAATATATAACCATTTTCACTTTGGGCTACTGTGGGACCAGTATCAAATCTTACTTAACTCCTCCATGTGGGTGTGTGTGCTACAGAGGGGATACAAAGCATGGAACTGACACTGCATCTCAAAAGCCAAGGGCTGAAACAGGCTGAGTAAAACTAGTTTTCCTTCATCTTTCTCTTTGGTTTTAAGTGAATGGATTAAACACTATTAAGCCAGTCCAGTTAAAGTAAATGGTATAGAGTAGTGTAAAATTCAAGCGACATCAGAAAGAAAGATGCAAAAATTGTTTCTGGGCATTGTCTGTTACCTTTGCCTGCTGAAAAGACTTGTTGACTAGACTGGATCACTATATAGACATACTGGATGTAACTGTGATTTTCAAAGCTTTTTCAAAAGAACCCAACCAAGCAGGCAATTACAGATATATTACCTTATAATGATTAAAATAAAAACCAAACCAGCATTGCTCAATTTTTTAATGAGAAGTGGAGTTCAACTTGCAGTTTCTTTTTGTTTCCTTTACTTACACCACTAAAAATTGAGTACTTTGACTTTAAAACAGCCACTGGAGGCCATTGGATCAATACATAGGTGGATCTGCCTAATGAGTTACTGCACTCTTGCCACAAGGCTAACATCAAGCTATGCTAGACATAAATCAAGGGAGGTAAGATGACTTTGTTAACTTACAGTGTATTTTTCATTATTGTACAACTCCCCTGTTTTGGAGAACATTTTTAATAGCTTCTATCAGCTTAAGGGCAGAAGAAGAAATACACAGGCCTTTCTGAGGCCTCGTTTGAGCTAGAATAATAAATCAGGGTATGTTTATTTTTTAAGAATTACTTTTGTTTCTTGTCTGCCCTCAGTATTGCCACAAGAACATTGTGATTTCTTCAAATTGTTGTTTTGTCTTTCACATTTATCATAGCCCTTTATAGGTCTGCTTCTATTCTACAGAGAGTTCATTAACCATCGACAGCATTTGATAGCTGGTCCAAATTCACCCTGTACTCACCAATTGACTCCATCCTCTAAATCATGGTGTAAATAACTCCACACTCCAAACTAGGGGACAGATGAAGCAAGCTGCTCCTCCAAGCAAGATGATAACTCTCAGTAATAGCCTTGACAAGCTGGAGAGTGAGGCAGCATGGGCTGGAGCACCATCTGCTGGCATCCTCTCTGCTGACTGCTTTTGCTGCTGTTGCTCCCTGGCGTTGCTGGACACCACGCTGATTGCAGCCAGAGGAGGTTGTGGCCAGGGATCCTTGCCCACACCTGTGGAGCAAGGGACACGGTGGCAGCCCCAGGGGGATGCAGGAAAGGGCAGGAGAGTTGGTTTTTTCCCCACCGAAGAGTGGCAGGAGCCCAGGAGGCTGTGACAGTCCTAGGAGCATGGCCTGGAGCTGACACTCCATCCCCCACACTCCCGCCACCCCGTGGCTGACCACCGGGGAATCTCACCACCACTGCTGGAGAGACAAACATCTCCACAAAAACAACTGCAAATTGCAGTGTGACCAACTCTCAAACACATCATTTTGGCTTTCTGGGTACTGTTGACCTTGCCTGAGGCCTTCCCTGAGCAGAGTGGAATAGACTTTTGCAAGGGTGATTGACTGCCAAGAGAATTAAATATGGTTTTGGTGGTGGCTTGTGTTTTTTTTTGTTGTTGTTGTTGTTGTGTTGGTTTTTTGTTTGTTTGTTTGTTTTTCCTGTACATCACCATAACTGCTCTCCCTTTAAAACATCCTTTCAGTGTCTGGTTTTGTAACTGTCAGAGGACATTCACGTATTTTCCCTTTCCCCACATTAGCTGCTGCAAGCTCAGTTCATGCACGGATTTCTTGCCACAGGCATTCCATAGAGGACAGAAGGGCCCAAGCACCTGTGGAGGAATCCTGGCTCATGTGGAGGTCTCCACAACTTGGAGCATCCACAGGTGCCAAAAGAAACTTTTTACATGGCCACATTTTCTATTTAATAGTCACTGGATAAGATACACACACACATAGAAACTGCAAAGGACAGATCAGCAAGAATGATCTCAAAACAGTGACCTACGTGGTCACTCAGAGCACCCTTAAGATACAAAAACCAAGAAAGGGGAAACTAACTATCCTGTCATGCAGCATGAAGAAATAACACATTGTTCTCTGTGTCTCTGGGAATAGGACAGAGAGTAGAGAGCTCAACTTTCCAGGAAAAAACTCAGATTGGACACTTTTAAGACCTTCCAATAGGACAGATACTGGAGCACTACAGCAAGCTGCATGTGGGGTCTGTACAGCTAGGACTAAGGCAGGCTTTTCTCAAGAATGACAAAAGAGTAACTGACCTTGTCCCAGTGCACATCTTGGAATCCTCTTCCAGCTCTGTCTGCTAGCCTTAGTGTCCCCGAGTGCAGACTTCCCAGAAGGAAACACATTTGTCCTCTTAGAGGCACATCTTGGACATCTGGAGAATAAGGGAAATTATAGATGAAGTTAGGAAGCAGAAGAAAGTGGATATTCAGAGTTACAGGTTTAAATTTAGACAGAAATTAGGATCCAATTCTACTGCAGCATCTTAAACATTTTTTCTCCCACTTTGGATCTGAAGTTTGGTCCACCCTACCAGTGTCTCATGAGTAATATTTATGAAGTCTAGGCCAATATCTAAGCATACTCAATGTCCAAACATTTTAGGGCCCAGCTGTATTATTATGCATTATTCCTCTACACATTCTCAACCTTAATAAACAAAATATAAGATATCAAAAAACTCAGGTGCCATTTTAGACTCCAACAGGCAGACAGAAAATTTGCCATGCAAGAATGGACAATAAGGACCCTTGTCTGCATAAAACTGAGAATTCCCATGGTGAAGAACTAGATGTGGGAGGAGTGAGAAAACAAGGAAATTTTTAAGGAAAGATAGCAGACTGAATTAAAGACTAAGTTTCAAATGTTTCCAAGCCTCTGTCACTAGCATCAGTGCACTTAATAGAAATCATGTTAATATGCAAATGTTTTCAATTAAGTTATTTTCTTTTCATATTTTATTTGTTTATTTAGCCATGGTGTTAACAGTAAAATTATCTTTTCAGCACAGGGCCTTCAGGGATATTAAAGAAATTTCCTTTATTATTTCAGGCAGATCCTGAGAATAGCATATATATTTATGTAGATGTAGGAGATCAGTGAAAGCATTTCCTCGCAAGACACACAAATCCAACATTTTGTATTTTGTTCTCATGCAAAGGCATAACAGGAAAAAAAGCTATGAAAGACACAGAGCAGCAAGCTAGGAAAAATTCTATAGATAAGCACCACAAAGAGCCAAATACTCAAGCCTCTTTAAATCAAGTCTTCCTAACTTGCCTTCTAGATCCTGGTATGTAAGTCACACCATGTCACACTCTCACCTGTTTGGGTAGAAGTCTGGAAGAGAAATGCATACTTCATCTTTGGATTTCACCCTGCATGCAGAACCACATGTGCGCCTCAAATGTGTCCCCAGTTGAAGATTAAATTTTAATCTGCATTTTAAAGCACATGTGGTGGTGATTGAAAAGAATTGGGGAAGAAACATTGCTGTAACCACAAGCTATTTAAAATGTTGACTCTCTGAAACTGTCCTGAACGCTGTAGAGCTGGATTAAGCCAGCTGGTGAGGTAGATTAATATGCTGCATGTGGCTGATGTGCTCATGCACCTGGTAAATTATACACATATACACACAGTACACAACTCTAGTGACATATTTAAGAAAAAGAAATGGTAAGAATTTCCTTCAAAGTACAGCAGTTTCTCCGAATTTCTCTATTATGTGCAGATGTATACAAGTAAAACGTGTTTGAACCTAGTGATTGTCAAGATGGCAGCATGAGAAAGCTCCTTTGTTGTGATGGTGCACAACTCAGGGACGTGTTTTTCTGAATAAGGAAAGTCTCTGGTGGTTAATAATTTCTTGAAAGCATACCAGGCTGCTAGCTACACATTTCAATACTGTGAAAGACGAACTTGTGTAAAACAATCACCCTGTATCATCTGTATCCTGCCAATATCTAGGCTACACAGCTGACCCCTGAGTATGAAAAAGCACGGAATGTAAGATTTGTTACATAAGCCTATGCCTTGAGATAGTGCTAGTTTCCTATTTCTCTGGACTGCATCAACACGGTAATGAAAACAAACCAAAGTCTAAGGAGGCCACAAATGCCACATTGTGTCTGCTGTGCTGATGAAACTTTTAATTACAAAATGAGTGAAGCTAGTTAAACTCCATGAAACTGATGATTATGTTGGCCTAACACCATTACAGTTCTTGCAGAAACATACCTTTCTGCTAGCTCTTTCTCTTTCTCTTAGGCATATTGCTCAAAAAACATAGAACCAAAGAATTTTTAAACTGCACAAAATGTAATTTGCATCACTGGACTTGAGATGCTGTTGTTAATGGCCAAGATCAATAAACTATTTAAGTGTGTCAGTATGCTTTGCTGGCTGCCCGTAGGTATGAAATAAACCCAGTTTCTGCTGTAGCCTTGTGAACTGGAGAAACTGAGTGTGTTGGAATAAATCCATATACGTTCACTGGGAAAGTGTGGAGTTTATCTCTGAAAGCACACTTTCAAATTTGCTAGCTGTTGAATGAGATCAGTACCTAGAATGGATCACATTCATTTCAGTGATATTATGTCATCCTCAAAAATGGGTTGAGCTCTACATGTCTCAAATTCCAAATCATATACTTGGTCCTGTATATTTTCTGCATGATTTTGTAATAGCAGTGCCCATCACTGAACTCAGCTTCAAGTATGCTAAAATTGTGAGTCTTAAATTCATAATTCATGAAAATAGAACACTGCAGGGACTTGAAATAAATACATGTGAATAAAAATATTCCCTAAGAGGAGCTGCATGGATTTTAAAGAAGTTGCATTGAGCACACTTCTGGACAATTATTTTGTACTAAGCTATTAGATGCTAAGGAAAGTAACTCATTAAAAGCTTCCTCATGAGTTCTCATATGAATGTCTGTTATATAGCATTTCTATGCTGCACAGTTGAATATAAAGAGGGAAATCATGTTGTGTGCTGGAACACGTTAGCAAAGCAAGGCATTGGCTGTATGAGGCATGGGGAAAGCAAAGCCTCTATTAATTTTGAGTCAGCTAAATACCTTTTGATGTTTCTCAAACCAGATAGCGGAACAGATCCTGAGAAAGCCAGGCACCTGGTAAAAAGAATATAATCTAACCACAGTGGCCAAACTTCTGCAGGGATAACAGACCAGGCTCCCTCCCACAGGTCACTCCTACCGAAGTAAATCAGTGTCAGTGTTACGGTCCCTGCCTGCTGTAACAGTCCCTGCCTGTTGTCTCAAACAGTTCCTGGGCATAGGGGAGAGAGGTTTCTATCTCCACATTGTCTTGGTGCACCCACATTAACCAGTGTGTGCCTTCCAAAGGTGGGCTACTTGCTCTAACCGCTCCTATAAGGACTCTGTCTGCCATTGCAGCAAATAGGTTGATGAAAAAAATTAAAAATAGCTTGAGATTGGAAGAAGAGGATCTATTTAGAGTTTCCCCCCATATTTGCTGCAGTTTCGTCTCACAGATATTTTTTGAGAAGTGAAATTCTCTGAAAGAGAGGGCAGAGAGCTGGTTTTTGTCAATGCATCCAACACTCCTACCCTCTGGCCACAGTGTGTTTGTCAGCTTCCTTCAACAGGTTTTGCAGGTGCTGAGGAGTGACAGCTGCATGTTTCACTATGAAAGGAGCATTATGCACTGAGGCTGTGTCCACTTCCCCCAAAGCACCTGGTGGCCTTGTATGAGGCGCTGAGGGCAGGCAGAAATGCTGCAGAGATGGGTGCACGGCGCCTACTTCCATTGCCCCGTGTGTCTGGGATGAGTTGACAAGCTGTGTGGCAGCCTAGGACTGCACTCCCCTCAGAGCTCCCAGGCAGGCAGGGGTAGTGCGGGGGTCACCCTCACCAGGGAGTCACGGGGTACCAAAGGGAGGCACAACTGCTGCCCTCACTGCAAGGCCAAGGACAGCAGGGACACGATGGAACCACCTCTGACTGCAACGTCTGATTCCCTACTAGCTCACACACACACTGAACACAAGTGACTCCAAGACAGTGCCATAAACAGGCAAGAATCAGACCAAACAGGATTGAGATCTCTACAAGCCTTAGTATTTTGAGTACCTCACAAAAGAGTTTCCTTCCACTCCAGTCTTGTACCATCAGAGCTTGCTTGTCAAAATCATAATTTTTGTTTTGTTCCACCATACATGTAGGCTTTGAGCGGCTTTTTTTTTCCCCCTAAAAACAATCAGCACAAATTGAAGGCATCTCAGGCACTTGCTGAACTACAAATATCCATTTAAACTACATGTGGAGGGCCTAGTTAACCTCCACACCCTAGCTATTCAGTTCTGACACATTTCCAAGAGCAGAAACACCAGGCAGAGCTGAAATGCTGAAAACCAGTTGAAGCCACTTTGTCTTGGGAACACAGATAATTGTTTTCAAGGACTGTCTTTTTATGTCATCTGAAATTCATAACTGTCTTCAACTAATATACCATTTGAATGTGCAGTTTATTTCTAGTAAATACCAGTTTGCCACAGCTGAAGGGCCTTGGAAAAAAACCCTGTGAGATCATGGCTGACCTGAATTCTGTCTTCCAATGGTAGTACACAGAAAAGAAATATGTATGGCAAAGAACATGCTGCAGCTGGCAGCTAAATGAGGCTTGCTGTAGTATTTAAGTAGTGAATCTTGGGGCCAGCCCGTGATCATGTAAATCCACACGCCTTTGTTGGTGTGGTTTTGTAGGAACCTGGTACCATTAATGTCTCCCCAAGTCCAACAAAACAGTTCATCAGTGGGGAACCCACCAGTCCTGCTTTGCAAGTGAAAGACTCATCACGAAGCCTTTCAATATCAGCAGGCTATTTAAAAATGGAATTTGTGGCAGTCTGCAAGGGACTTCTGTAATTTCAATTAGGCTTTCTTTGGAATGGGCTATCTGAGAAAAGTATGGCTTTGGAAAATAAAGGCTTTATCTACTTATTAGCAAGTCAATAAAAGCCATGAAGACTCCAAACTTCTGCTTTGGCTTTGTGTGCCTTAACAGACCAAACAACCTAGCTTCATTTGAAACTGGTTTCAAATTACTTGCAGATGGCTGGATGCAGATGAAAGACTGCATAAAGGTGTTCCTTATTCTATTCTCTACTCCCTAGACTATTGGGCTATGTGCTGACACTTGGATGCTTGTTTTACAATATCATTTGACATGTGGGATTTATGTGTCAAAATTTCATTTAAAGCCAAGAAAATGTCAACTAGCAACTACAGAGAAGCAGCAAAAGACTGTGCTTTTCAAGACAGAAGTCAGTGGGTTGGACACTGCCAAGTCTTAACCCTGTACCAAGCACACACAGACAAAAATTTGACCCAACTGCCAGCAAACTAAGATTCCTTTGGTGTGTTCTGCTGAGATTCCATTACTGCCTTTATCATTAAGAAAATAATGTAATAAAATGAGACCTTTTCCCTGAATGCATTAATAAAGATAACTTGTTGGTCAAGCTCCAAAACCACTGGAGCCACATTTAATTTACTGCCTTTATGGATTTAGGATTTGGTTTGCTGCTATGTTCAGACCACTGCAACAATATAATGGGAAATTGTAATGGCATGCTCAAAACAAAGTGTTTATAATTTATCACTGAAGCTTTAAAATGTCTTGTGCAGACATCCACAATTAAATGCTACCAAAAATGGGCTTTTCACATGGTTTCACCACAGCTCACCAAAGGGGAAAGTGAGGATGAGCCAAATAATCATCAATGTAACTTTTTATGCCAGTCGCCTTAAACCAGTTTGGTGCAAAGAACAACTAAAATAGCTTTTGAGGGTTTTGCAACCCCATTTTGCTACTTCTTATGTTGAGTGACTTTGTATTACTTCATAAAATATCAGACAGCATACTGCTTCATTCCCAATCAATAAAAATAATCAGTTATCTAAAGGTCCTTCTGATACCTTATGAATAGCTGCTCAGAAAGGCACTGGTATTTTGTCCATGCCTAGTTTAGACAGTGGAGACTTTGCCATCACCAACATGAAGCACTGAGAAAACCAGAGCACCTGTGAGGTGGAGTACGATGGCATCACATCATGACAGAGGTAAAGGTGGCATGAGAGACCTGTATCCCAACACTGTCCACACAGGAAGAGCATTGCATATTAAAGGGCTGATTCTGCAGCCTCCCACATTGGTCAGAAACTGTTATCACGGCTGCATTCTCTTGGGTTTGCTGCTGCCTCGTGATACAGGGAAAATGGGAAATTGGCTAGTTGGAAATGTCCCATACCTCTACAGGAGACTATTCTTCAGAGTGAGGTTTTAAGGTGAAAGGCCAGCCTGACATAAACTGGCATGGCTTCGGCTCACCGGCCAAAGATGGGCTCGAGGTCCTCTCCAAAAGCCATGTGTGTTCCTCTCCTCCTCCTGGGAGAGCAGGATCCTCCTCCTTCTCTTGCTCAGGCCTTAGGAGATGACAGCAGGAGGTCAGTCTTCACCTGGCTGAGCAGTCTCTCATGACACTACACATAAAAGCCCCTGACAGAGGGTGATCAACAAGCCTACACAATTCATTTGGATTAATTTTAAGATTGCAGAATATTGTAAAGAATATCTGAAAAATTCTTTCAAATTGTCCTTGGAAATGCACTCAGCTCTTTACTTTGGGGCAAGGTAGAAAGGAATTTGCCATTTTAAATTTACCATCAAGACAGATTAAATGTTTTGTAGGTTGTGTTGAATAAGGCATTCTTCCACTCAGGTGATAAAAAAGGCCTTATTTAGAAAATGCAGCTTGTCCAGAGACTTGCTCTTACTGCAGAATTAAACAAACACATTTTTTGTGTTTAAGTGTTTCCACTTCTGCAGCTTTTGCCAGAAGACTGAAGAGGTCTGCGATGTGTAATTTACTGCTCAGTGATTTTAAAGATGAATATTTGGATTCTCATTGATATTTCATTTTCATTAGCTCATTTTGTTACCAGGGAGGTTTCCACAAGCAGCTTTATATAAACTCAATCTATTTTCTTGTTCTGTCTTTGGGATATAGTATGTCTTGCTTCAGGAAGAATTTGGAAACAAATGCTGTGGGGTTTTTTGGTTTCCTTTGCTTTTCTTCCTCTCCACAGCTCATGCTTATACTTTCTATTAATTCCTTGCTGAAGGTAAATTCTTTATTGCTGGGATTTCTGTCAGTAGTTTTGGGATTCCTTCTCTTCCTCTTCCTCCTCCTCCTCTTCCTCCTCCTCCTCCTCCTTGCAGACCTGGAGAGCCAGGCTCCCCAGAGCAATGGGAGGCACTGCCTGCATCCTCACTTTTCACATCCCAAAACCTACCTGAAGTCTATGGGCTTGTGTCTCCAATAAGGGCCCACCATGGCCAGTGAGAAATAGCTGAGACCCTGAACAGCCAGATCACACCAGGACCCTTTGGACCAGCTCAGCTTTATCACCTTATATCACTTTATATAGGTGCTGTAAAATCCACCATGGCCAAAGCAGCTTTTAGGAACCTCTAAGAAGTGAAAGACCACAAAAAGTCCTGAGAGACATAAAATCATGCTCAGATCAAGCTGAAATCCAAAATAAAGCCCATGCTTAGCAGGCAGCTGACCCTTCTGGGAGCACCAGGACCTGGCTGGCCCCTTGATAAGGGCTGAGCATGGTCCTCCTGCCCACACTGGGTGCTGCCCAGGCCTTGGCAGCTCATCAAGCTTAAGCCAAGTCAAGGCCCACAGACAAGACCCATTTAGATGATCAATCCACTGGATGCCCAAGGACATGCCTCACAGAAGTTTTCAGAACAGGACTTCTCACTAAACACAGCAGCAATGCTAGTGAAAGGTGGACAGGGGGAGGCAACACACCTTTACACAACAGCCGAACAGCTGGAACGCTGTGCCAAGGAGCAAGCAAATCCACTTCATTTCCTCCTCCCTTTGGAAGGTTTACAGCTCACCAGGTTCCCTGATTGTGTTTCACCTGGGCACCTAATCAAACAAACTGTTCATGAAGTAAGAGCTGACTGAGCAATATTTCAAACCCTGCAGCTCTATGTACAATAGAAGTTGTTTTAAAATTACTTGCCAAATTAGCTCAAGCGAGCCAGAAGCATGAACTCCTAGCCAAAGCCCTCAGTGCAAGTCTGAAGGTTGAAATAAAACTTTTAGGGCTCTTGAAAGAACAGGAGATGAGGGAAATGGCATTCACATTTATTACAGAAATGTAATTCACAATCCCAGTGGTGGGAATGTTAATGCCTTATGATTAATGACAGTGATTTCTCTGTGAAAGCAAAAAGATATCTGGAACTGAGGACGCTACAAAGAGCAAATGAAACGCCCTGTAATCATGGCAATGATTCAGAAAAACAGATAGGTATGTTCCCTACCTTAAGTACCTGCTTAAGTGCTTTGCTGCCTAGTGCTGTGCTTGAGAAAATGTGTTTTTTCCTGTACTAATATTTGTCTTGCCTTTTTCTTAGTGAATACATTCTGCTTCTGCTTCATTTAATTTTTAAGAAAAATAGCTTTCCAGAAATGGCTAAAAAATTTTCAAGTATTTATTCACTAATGTTTCTTATCTGCCATTAATAATGCATACAAGAACTGACTCTACAAATCAGCACTGACTTGAGTATGTCTACCATCCCAAACGAAAAGCATGTGTATTCCAACAAAATACCTCTGAACTCCTCTCTTGGCACAAGATATTTTCACCCAAAAATTAATACACTTCTAATTAATTTCTTCTCCCCTTTTTCTTCACATTTGCCTGTAGTAAATAGAAAGGCTGTGACAGGCAGAACAAGATAGCACCTATCTTATTCCGTGGGTGTTCCACCATGGCATATGAACCACTACCTACTCATCGTTCCATGGCATAGAAAGTGAGGTTAATTAACTGTCACAGACACACACAAAAACAACACTGTAGGAAGAAAAGACATCCAGCAAAGTCTGAATTACAATCTTATGTCCACATGTTGTGCAGTTTCCTGTCATTGATAAATCCTTGAATTCTTATAAATAGGTATATAATTCTTATAAACTGAGCATATCCCTGTCTGAGAACCAAATGCTCTCTAGGTGTGAGGTTCTAAACCTACACTATTTTTCAGTCAGTCTTGCACAAGAAATACAATTATTTTAATTGAATGCAAAATGGCTAAGTGGATTTTCCACAAAGTTTCAAACGTGAGAAGTATGTGTCATTGCTCATTTGGAGAGAGGGACTTCTAAACACCTGCAACTGAAGTCTTCAAACGAAAGTGCCATGCAGAAATCTAAGCAGAGGGACTTCAGTGTCGTCTCTGGGACTTCAGCAGTAAAGCAAACCACAACAATTCAGGCAAATAAAAAATTTGCATGAATGTGCCATGATTCCTGTAAATTTCTCCTATGAATAAGAATGCTTTCAGATGAAGAACTGGTAATTTATCTTTACTTGCTGTTCCACTGTGGTTACTTCTTCTACACTCCCACCCTTGAATCACAACAGGGGGTGACTGCTGGCAACTGACAGCCTCTTCACCCCCCCAAAAAATTATTTATTTACAGCAGGGAGTGGGCAGGGAAGAGAGGAAAGAATATAATTGTTAAAACATAGGCTATACACAGATTTTTTTTTTTCCCCAAGTAATATACATTGGAATCTCAAGTAAATGGAGTGTGTAATTCCTTGTGAAATGGACACAGAGTTTACACAGAAACAAGTACTCTGAAACACAAACCAGCACATGCACAGAAACGCATATATGTCTGTTTTGCACTGGGACACACACAGAAACTGAGATTCTTTTTATCCAGTTAACTGTATGTTTTCCCCTAACATCTTCATTTCCATACTTTCAAACTCCTATTTTTTAATTAAGAACATTTAAAAACATTTTAATTTTTTTTTTTTTTTAATGACAAAGCCGCAGCAGACTTGTGGTAGGCTTCTGGAGTCCAATTACTCAATTCCACAGCACCAGTCCCTTTTCTTTTTGGATGGCAGTCACAGACTCCAGATGCCAATGTACTGAAGCTTATTTTTTCCATCAGCAATATCTGGCTATTTGGCAGGCAGCTCTAGAATTTTTGCTGGCTGCCTCAGAGCAGTTAAATGGCAGCACTCTGCATATATTGCCTGGGAAACTGATTTACCTGGGTGGTATTTTAACCAATGTTTTACCTTACCCGTACATTTTATGCAACCGTTTCCTACCAATAAACATGCCTGTGAATTATCTTCACATTAAATTTCCACAAAGACATATTTTTATTTGTGGTCAGAGTCCTGTGCTTAAATGTTCTTTCACTATTCACAGGCTCCCGTGGTCACAAATCCAGGGTGCCAGGATTCCTGAACTCCTGTGTTGAGGGACAGTGGAAGCCATGCAATTAATCTCCTCAATCCACCAGTCAACCTGGGAGAGACAAAAGCAAAATGGTTTTAGCCCCTGATCCCAATTTCAAATTGCATTTGTTTGCAGAATATTTCCCTTCTCAGTGCTCCTTCTACTGGACTAAAACATTCTACATGATGCAAAACTTTTGGAACACACTTACTTCCAAGTGAAAAGCTATTAAAAATCTATTTATTTTTTAATTTGCTTAACAAACATCGAAAGGAGGTGCGCTTTTTTGTTTGCTTTTCTGATTTTTTTACCTGACCAGAAGCATTCATGGAGCTTTTTATGAATTCACAAGAAAAATTATATGCCTGTTATCCTAATTTCTTTTCCATAATATATCGTGAATTTCAAATTATACCATACAGATCATACACAAATAAATATTGGTGCTAAGTTCACATATATTTCTAAAAACACATAAATATATATATAAACATAATGCATACTATCAGGTTCCCAGCTTGAAAATACAGTTTACTTGAAAATACTAATAATGCCTAAGCTGAGTGACACAAAACTGGACCTCAGTAAAGGTGAGTAGAGGGCACAGTTCCAGCTGGGAGAAGAGAAAGACTGAAAGAAGAGGCTCTTGGTGCCCATGTGGTACTGGATCAATGGGACAGACCTCCACCTGGGGATGCTCAGGCTAAGCACCAAGATAAAGGTTTTTATGACATAGCTAAATGTCATCCAAACCTGTCTGTGGAGTAGGGAGATACCCAAGATCAGACCCAGGAAGTGTCTGCTGGAGAAGGTTTGGTTTTAGCTGATGTTCCAGTATGAAAGGGAGCAGCATCTGGGTGGTCCATGAGCCCACACGTCCACCACAGCTCTGTGAGCCCACGACTCCAGGCTTGCTCTCCTGACTGTCCTCACCTCTTTCTTTCACCAGAATTTGCCTCCCTTACAAATGAGAGATGACAGGCCATTGCTAACATCCCCTGCAATCAAACCATCCGGCCCTTTCCAGGGAATGATGAACGGTAGTCTCTCCTCAAAGGGAGCCAGCAATCTGCTGCTGTGCAGCTGACTGCTGGATGTCTTTCCGCAAGCTGAGTCACAATGATTAAGCCTTCTGCCAGTTTGTCTATTAAACCTTTACATTTTAATTAGGGGTCTGGGAAGAGGGCTGTTTTCTTTGGAAGAGGAAGGGTGTCATTTTCATTTTTTCCCTCTGGTGTTCCTTCCTCTTGGGAAAGTTCTCCCGTGGAGCTTAAGTGTGGATAATTTGCTTTCTGCGTCAGGAAAGGCATCATGTGCGGAGCGCATATTCCAGTGGACACAGCGTCCCTTGGCTGCAGGACACATGCCTCAGAGCAGGCAGGTATCTGTGGAGGGGTGGGCAGCTCTCCCCACTGCCCGTGATGGGAAGTGCTTGCCCTTTTCACTGCCCGTGCACTGCTCCAAGCAAAAAGAAGTCTCCTACCTGTCCCTATAGAAACAGGCACCTTTGTGTGTGTCTGTGCTGTGTGGTTGCAGAAAACATCACGTTAAAGCACCAGAGACCTGAGGTTCACGTGCACTCAACCCTCCACAACGTTCCATCACTGCAGGGCTGGCCTTGCAGTTTGTGATGGGCTGTCTCCACATGAGAAACAGGTTCTTCATCACAGCACCGTTCCTTCTGTGCATCTTTTTCTGCAATCCCAGCTGGTTTCAGTGCTGTCAGAGCCTTCACAAGAGCTGTGTCTGCCTCCCCTGGAGCTGATGACAAGCCACATGAATGACCACAAGAACATTTTGTCTCATTCTTCTGCCTGGAGCTTTTCTCCTCTCCACCCCAAACCACAGACTTACCCAGAGCTGGGGAATGGAGATGAAGAATTAAACCACATTTTGCTCTGTGTCTGAAAAAAAACCATAGCAAACAGTCAAATTTTGTAGAAAATAGTAAACAATCATTTTTTTTGTAGGACTGAATGCATCAGAGTACCTCCTGAGCTTTCTCAGAAGTTACATTTCATATCCACGGTAACATACAATGTCCATCTTTTCACCAACATACCATACTAGGAAATAAGATAATGACTGTAACTAACTATAATTTTATATTTATTTTATAATTTATATTTTAAATTTATGGAGGTCAGGTCCTCTTTAGGATTAATTGAAAAGTCTTCCTCTTGTCTTCACCAGTGATTCAATTTTAGTTTGCCCCAGTGCTGGCGAACCACCTGCAGGCTGATGTGTCCTTGCTGCAGTTGGAGCCCCTGGGAAGACCTGACAGTGCCAGGGCTCTCAGTGGAAATCCAGGACAGCTGCTCCATCCATTTATCAGTTTCACAAGGAGCCTGCCACTAGCAATAGGCACCTACCTGCTCCTGCAAAGCTGACTCCACTGCCAAATATGACTTCTCCTTATGGTGTGAAAAACGTATAATTTTTCTCCTGAACAACAGAATTTAAGCAGCCTCATCCCCATGCCAAATGTGATATTACAAAATTCTGAGGAACTATATATAACTTGCGGCCCGACCTCCAGAGCTACTTTGCAATCTCAATTTCCATGTAACTCAGCTGGGTCACCTCATTCTCCAGTGTCCTTCACTAGGTTATATGGTCTTAAAAAAGATAAATTTACAGATGGAGGCCCAAGGGTTAAATTGCATAGGGTATAACATCAAGATAAACCTAGGGAGGCCTAAAGAAGCTGTGGTTAGATGTCAGCTATAAACCTCGTGCTGGCACTCTTGGGTTATGCAGAAATGTAAGTTCCACACACATGCTCTGTTGACACTGCTGTTTGTCCCATGAAGTGTTTCTTCTTGGACAGACAAGTTGGATCCTGAGACATACACCCCACTGCTATTTTATCACTGACTGCTGCCATGTGGAAGATAAAACTTGCTACTCCCCCCCTCCTTGCTGTCAGCCCTTTGTCCCCCAGCAGCTTGTCAAATGCTGTTTGCAGATTACAGAGCCTGCCTGCCGTGATTCCACATGCTCACAGCTGCACAGGGCACAGGGAGGACCCAGCACCATCCACCCCCTGATGCAGCCAGCGACTGCCCCATCCTGAAGCCCATTGGTGGGCCACTGGGAATAGGAATATCCAGCCTTTATGGCGAGCAGCAACTCTGGCATTGCAATGGTGCTGTGTAGTTTTCAAACTTGAGGCTGCAGCTTCTCGTGTCCTTGGCCAGGAACATTTGACAGCTGCCTTTGTACCAGCTGGGCTTCAACTCTGCAAGGCTTCACCCGTCCAGGAGCAGCAGCAGTGAAAAGGAAATTCAAAGAAATTGGAGAGAATGGTGTGACAGGAGGGCTGTGTTCAAGTGTGGCAGTGCCTCATCCTTCACTTTTACTGCATTATCTGTTACAGATGTCTGTAGGCTGTGGCTTCCCAGTCTCCTGTAAGATCAGGCTCTGAACAGGAGAGACCAGATGAAGGTCTTTAGCTGAGGAAGAGAAATCAATTACCATGATAGATGGGTTGTAGCAGTTGGAGGTGAGGAAAAGAAAAGAAGCCAGTGAGCTCTCCTACAGCACACAGCAATAGTCCGTGTAAAGCAGCTGTAGTTCCCCTTCAGGAGGTGTTTCCAGCCACACAAAACAGCCACAGCCAGCAGAGTAAATGCCCACAACCAGCCAAGTGTGTTACCAGGAGCAGCTCCTGTCTGACTCAGAAGCTTCTGAAAATTCAGTCTTGAAGAGATCCTACTGATATTTGTGTACTTACATGGGTTGGTCCTTAGAAAGTAGGCATCCTTCAGCAAGGAAAAGTGCTGGTGAACAAAAGATTTTTTTCCCCTTTGACGAATCTGTTGACTTACAAAATTTTTTTTTCATTATTTTTTGAATGAAACTGGGTAAAATTTAAGAAAAAATGGCACTGAGTGCATCACACCTTAGGTGTTCACCTAAGAGGCTCTGACAATGTCAGGTCTCCAGAAAGTGTCAAGAAGTAACCCTCTGAAAATGAATCCTTTCTAAAGTTATTTTACATAGATATATAAGAAATATGACACTTAAAAAAACAGCTGATTTTTAAAAACTCTTTCTATAAACTAGGAATTATTCCACTATAATTTTGACGTAGCAATAATTAGCAAATTCTGCTGGAATATTTGTGCATATAGTCATACAAGAAATCATTATTTTCTTACCTCTTATTATATTAATATTCAATTGCTAGCATAGAACAGGTTTAGTTACTACTTTAGGAATAGAATAGCTTGGTTTTATACCAAACCCCCTGCTTAACTCCTGACTATCTGCCCAACAGAGGATCTGAAACACAGCACTTTTCTAATATCAAGAAAAATACTATATATGAGGTGCTTTTTTTTTATCCTTTTCAATAAGAACAACAGGCTCTGCCAGATATGAATAGTGGCCATGTGCTAGACCATGATGCTTGTTTAATTTGCAATCATACATAAACTTAGCAGTAAACAACCTCAGCAAATAATGAGCAATTGATGCAGAGCATTTTTTACTACGGACAACAAACATGAAAGTCAAGATGAATCCATTGCTTCAGTTTCACAGACAATGTGAATTAGAAACAGGCTGCATACATTCTGTTTTAACTTAGACAATAAAAGGTTCTCACTGTCTAAAAATCTAGATTAATTTTCAGTAGAATTCAAAACTTATTTTACTTCCTCCTAGTGGTTTTTCCAAAAATTTTGTGAGTAGGGATAGCTGTGGTAAATAAGGCAAATTAATTTTATAACTTAGATAGATGTGAGACAGCAAACTGTCTTGCTGTTAATTGATAGCTACAGAAAAGATGCAATGGATCACCTCAGACAGCTACGATAAATCTTTTTGTGTTTTACATTTGTTTTGAAAGCACAATATTGCAAGTGATTGATGTGAAGAAAATTGGCTACAGTATCCTTCTGCCATATTAGCCAGTAATGTCTATATTTAAAACTTAACATGCCCCCCAAGACATAAAATGTGCATGGGAAAGAATACCACAGCTCAGTAAAGCATGGAGAGAAGAACCACTGGGAAGAGCACAGAAGCAGCAAGAAGGGGATGTCCCAAAACATAAACAAGCAGGAGGATGGTAAGCAAGCCCCAGAAAAAGTGGAAGGAGACAAAGAGCAGATGGCAGTGAATAAATAAAGCCAGAAACATAGCAACGATTACAAAGAATTTTTATAGTAGAGGAAAAAGCCTATAAGAACGGTAAAATATTATTTATTAACTCCCAGTCTCTGCATTTCATGGCGCCCACCTGATTGGCAGGTGTATGAGCCCAGTTGCCACAAAGAAAACTCACTTTTCAGGCACATTGCTGCATCTGGAGGGAGGTGTTCTGTATTTGTTTTGATGTGGATTTTTGCCTACATCCACAGGCTGTCATGTTGCTGAGAATACCCCCAAATACTGCAGAGAAAAAACCTGCCACAGGCAGTTCCATTTGCAGCTAAGGACCAGGGAACTCTGCCAAGCCTCTCTAAAAAATGATGCTTTCTCAGTTCCTCAGAGAGGATGACTGTAGATGTCACACACAGGACATTCAAATTAGAGAACTGAATTGCATGGGGAAAATGAACATTTGGGGAAAATGTTCATTTGAGCTCTCTGAAACTGGAGAATATTCTTGGCTGGATAAAAAGAGAGGACACAGTCTACACTTGGTATGCCACATATTTCTACAACAGAGAAGATGAGCTAATAGCCTCACCTGATAGCCATTTATGAAACTCCAAAAAGGTGTTATTTTTACCAAAGCAACAAGAGTGATACACTTGGAAGGACAACACATCCTGGTGACTCCATACAGGGACATTGAGAAAGAAACCTACCCTGCAGTACAAGTTCCATGTTGGACCCTGACATTTCTGCATGGATTAGATGTGGATGGGTGGATGGATGTGCAGTTCCCTTCAGGAGCCATTATACTATTTACTAACATTTTTCCATGTGCAGTGGATCGAGCACAGAACAGGCTACTATTACCTATCCAACACTGCACTTTGTGGCAGACTGACTAAAATCATGCCTCCTGCCTGAAAAGTAACAAGAGTTGTAAGAGTACAATAAAACCCCAAAGGCTAGGTATGAAATGGATGATATTTAATGATAAAACACAAGTTGTTGAGTCATGTCTGACTACATTAGGTGCAAACTATTTCTGTTTAGCTACATTCCCCTCTGGCAGGGGGACTACAACAGGGGACTATAGCAGTGGATTGATAAAACCTGTTTAAAATGAGAACACAGATTTTGCAGTAAACCAAAACTGAGAAATTTCACTCTGCCCCCCTCTGAGGGGGCAGGGATTTTTGTTGGCCATCAGCATTAACTCTTTCATTTGCCAGGGTTCATATCCTCGGCATGTGTGATCAGCTTTATTGGTTTCATCTATTCTTTTAACGAAATAGTGAAATGTCTTTCCTTGATTTTACAATTTTGAATACGGCTCAGACTTATGATTTTGAATATACTTCCTTTCATGCCAAGGAGGAATCCTAAGGAAATCTGAGTGGGACAGGTAAGAAGTGTAGTCCCAGCTGTCCTATCAACCTCAGTGACTTTCTAAAGCATCTCAACCCCACCATGGTTTGTATTCTCTCAGAGCCTGGATATTCTTGCAAGGTTTCTTACATCCAGATGATGTGTACAATTTCTACTTATTTTTCTCAATTGCTGTGGAAAATCCTTCTGCAGATACCAAATCTCTTCCAGGGCTGTAGTTAGTTTCCAGACATCTGTGTGTTTGTCACCTGGAGTTGAGTGGAAGGCATTGCAAAGGTCCCTTTTGACAAGGTCAGGATGTTATTTGTACCAGTTAACATGGGCTTCCTACAAATAAAGACACTAAACCTTTAGCTCCAAAACCACAGCTGTCTTCTTTCTTTAAAAGGTTTTTACAATAGAACACTCTAAAATGTTTGTTGGTGTCTGCAGTGCATAATCTGCTGATCTAATGCTTTAGGTTTTAAATCAAGTTGATGCTTGTATGAGTCTTAATAATTCATTTGCAGTCACAGAGAAATATTCCCAAACATACACGTCACCCAAAACAATTTTGATTTTGAATGCCATGAAGATAAAGGGAGGTCTTTTCCCACACAGTGCATGATGATGTGGTGAAACACATTGTCCTTACCATACGGAAACCAGAAGTGTAAAGGAATTAAAAAAGAGATTAGAGGGCAGTTAACAGGAAACAGGGGAGTGCAGTGGCTCTTGAAGGCAATTTTGCCCCTACACCTTGTAGCTTCCCATGTGTCATGGTGGATGCCAGCACCCAGTGGACAAAACTGTTGTGATTGTGGTGCTCTTCTCCCAGACATCTGTTGCTGCCTGTGGCTGGGGCAGAACGTGGGTTGGTTCCTATGGTCTTCCTTAGGAGCTGTGGATACAGCAAGCCTTCCTGCAGCTGCTTCTGGAGCAAAGTTATGACTCTCTGAGAAGAGGTGACCAAGGCATTTGAGATGTCTCCTTGGCAGCAGATGCTCTTTACTTTTTCTTCTCATGGTACACACTCCAGCTCCAGAGCCATCACAGAGTACAACTGGGCTAAACATGCACATGGGTACAGAGAAAAGTTTTTGCAAAGCCAGATACTACCACAATCCTTCCACTCTGGGACTATGATGAACATTTATGCTCACAGCACTGACTGTTCATTAGCAGAAGCTCTCATTTTTTCATTGCTGGTCTGCAATGCTGCAGCTCTGCTGGCGACACACAAACTGGAATTCAAGCTTCTAATGTAGCTGGGACTTGACTGATCAACATGACGGAAGACTGGGGCCTAAGCCCTAAGCCAGAATCCAGAGTTAAGAGACAGCTGAAGGGCTGGAGTGCAGGCCCAGCCTCCTCTCCACATGGAGAAGGCAAGCAACCACGTGCTGCAATCACAAACATCCTGTCCAATGGTCACACATCTGAATATTCTACTAGACTCCATGGCAACAAACAAAACCAGAACAAACAAAAATTGCAGAAATCTTGCAGATCAGTAGATGTGCTCTGAGCTCTTGGACACCAGACCACTTGGTTTAAATTGTCTAGCTTTATATTTGTGGGGCAGGGAAGGGAGGGACTTATAGCCTTAAACTCCTCAGTTTATTATCCTATCTAAGCTCCTGCTCACATTTTTGATCAGATGGAGCAGATACTCAAAAGGGAGTATCATTCTCTGATGGGGTCTTCACACAGTTTTGCATTAATGATTTTACTTGGCTTGCTTATAGTGCTCTGTTGATTAAAGAAGGGGGACCTTTTTTTTTAAGAAACGCTTTTCCCTAAAAATGTTTGTTTAAATCAATCAAAATTCTTTGTGATTTGACTGATAATTTTTTGCAAAATAATCGTACCTGCAAATAATTCAGAAGTTCAAATGTTTTGATTTGTCATTAACTTGAGCTGTATGCCTCCTGCTTTATAAGGACTTTAAAAATATATAAATGCTTTTATTGAGCTTTCAACTAGATCCATTTTTGGTGGTGGTCATGATTTTACAAGGACATAATTCACTGAAATTCTTCACCACTTCCTGCAGTTCTGGGGGTTGTCTACCAAACCTAAAAGCTTATTGTCCTAGCAATAAGCTGAGATTCTCCCATGCAGGCAGCCAGGGATGACCATTTTTCCTGCTTACAGAAATTTAGAAATGCTGCTGTATAGCATTAATACTCCCTAACTCTTCTGATCCACAAGGAAAGTGTTCACAGGCAAAGTAGCAATGCTCAAAATGCACAGGGAGCTTATGATCACCGCATGGGCACTATGCTCCAAACCTGGGTGCACAATCACAGCTTTCATAAAGCTGGGTCCATTTTTACCTACATGAGACTGTCTGTTGTATCTAGAGGTTTTATTTCACTAAACCTATCACACAGGAAGTTACTCCTCTTAAAGCCCTCTTGGCTCTACTTCTCATGCCAGCAGAGGCAGCCTCTCCCCTGTGAAAAGAGCTTGTGCTACTGCTTCCTCCTAAAGCTTCAGTGTTTTACTGGCAGCAGTTACTTGGAAGGCAAAGGCCCCAGTCAGCAGTTTAGTGGCCTTTCTCATTTGACTGGCTCTGGATTTATTTGGTGCTCAGCAGGACAAGTTCAGCAAAGGGAAATGAGCGTCACTTATCAATGCTGTTACCACTGGCATGCCCCAACTCTAAACCCAACCAATATGCAACATGCTCTTGAATAACAAGTACTAGAAAAGGATGGTATTTGCACAGCAGTCACTATGCAAAGTACAACCATGAGAAAGTCACCATGTAAGATCTCCTTGATCATAGATGCAAGGCTGAAGGCTCAGCTCACATTTACTTAGAGAATTGAACAGAGTTAATCCATTAGCCACCGTGATTTCCAGCTCTTTCCTTGGACTGCAGAGTACTATGACAAATGTGGGCAATGTTGCACCAGGACAGAGTGCCATACCAGAACCAAAAGTATCTGATTTTTGTACCTTTTTGCCATAACACTTTCCTTGGGTGCTCTTCATTGTCTGGTCTCTTGCTTAACTGCAACTTACTCTTCAGGCCATTGATAAAAGGTAAGAAACCATACAGATCCAATATCTGATCCTGTTAATTTCATTGCCTAGAGATCATAGGGACTTTACACTCTTCTTATGTCAAAACTAGACCAGCCAGGAAAAATAAGTAATACTCCAGACATTTTGTATCACTACAGCAATCATTAGCAAGTAAATTCACAACCTCATCACAGGTTTGATGAGGTTGTGAATTTACTTCACGAATTATATTATAAATTATACAATATATGCAAGAACACAAGTTTTCTACCAAATTATGTTATAAATTATCTTTTCCCTTACCTCAAGTCTCACCTTGTGAACTGACATTAGGTATTTTATTGCCGTTTAACTCCCTCTTGAGTCACATTTCAGCCTTTCCAACATTTTGTTCAGCCAGGCTGACAAGCCCACAGTAACGACTCCAAGTTGTCTCAATGTCAACGTTGACTTCATATTTACATTTATGAGTTCCCCACGGCATGGGGAACTGCCACATTTAAAAACCAGCCCCTTCTCATGTAGCTCTTTACAAACTCTCATGAAGTAACTATTGAGACCTGTGGGTTAATCAATTTGACTGTGTCAGTGGAAAGCATTGCACGACCGGCCAGAACAAGAGCATCACTTTCCTCTTCTACTTGTCACCTTCCTCCAGTATTTCCCTAACAGGAACTTCAGTGCTAAGCCTTTCTGCTTAGCTTCATCCACTGTGGCTGACCCAGCTGGATTAACAGCTTGAATCATTTAAAAGAAAAGCCAGCTGCAAACCCAAGAAACAACTCCCAGCTCCTCATCTTCACCAAGCCACAAGAAGGTAAGACCCTTCTCCAGCCATCCTGTGCAGGAGCTCACCAAGAATGGACCCAGCATGTCTGTCTAACTCAGAAGTGAAGTGCTAAAAACTCTCAGGATATTTGCAATGACAGCAGCCACAGCAGGAAGATGAAGCCTGTTTGTTTGGGTTTTTTTCCATGGAACTTAGGACAAAGCAGTAAACATTCAATCTTCTCACAGGAAGCTTCTCTTCACGCTACTGTTGTTTTGTTCACCCAAGTCTGTGTGAACTGGATCAAAGCTCCATCTAACCTAAAAAACCTAGTTTTTTCAGAATATGTTCCCAAGTTCCAGCCACTTGTGGCTGGAGGATTTCCTGAGCCAGAACAATGTCTTTCTACGAAGATCTCTGGACAGGGGTTTCTTCCACAAATTTTTGCAGGATATTTTTAAACTTTTCATACCAACACAAGCATACAGATGTGGTACATTTTTGTTGCTATATATACATTAGTTCAGAAGAGGCTATGTATCATTGATAAGCAGTTATTGTTAGAATAGATGCTGAGGAGAGGCCAAATGGTTACATAAGCAAAATGAATCCAATTAAAAGTCCATTTTTCTCATAACCACAGTCTTTTGAATCACTCATGGTTCAGGTTGAAGTTTTCCATGCCTAAAGAGAGAGGTTTTCTTATCCCCTTAAAGTCAAAGCAAAATCCCTTCAGCCATTTTTAGGTTATGGGAGAGTGATTCTAACCAATTTTTTTCCAGAACAACAGTAAAAACAGATGAAATTTGAAACGTGGCCGTGACTGAGTAATCAATAAAAATCAGTGCCCTTGCATGCTCTGAAAGTAATTTGCTTCAATTTAGCGAAGTTGTGGCTTTTCACAAATAGTGAGCTGTATACTCATGGCTAAGATGTTGTCTACAGGTGGATGTACTTCAGGGGTGAGTGAGCACATGCACTGATTTCAAAAAGATCTCTGTGTTGCTGCAGAGCCTGCCATTCACTGAAGTCACCCTGTAGAAGAAAAAAATTCTTTTTTATGGGTATGGAGATCAGAGCTTAATCCAGCCCTTGAATTTGTTCCAAACTCCACCAGGTGTGAGGGGCAGAATGCAAGAATAGGGTAGCACAGGTAAAAGGGACGAATCAATAAACCAACTATCTTTTCTAAGAGCTTTACTGAGTTTGAAAAATTTGCTTCTTAGTCTTCCCTGTTTTAAGAAAATCTTTGCAGCACCTCAGCTTTGGAGAAGAGAGAGTCCTCCCTCAGAAAAACCAGTGGTCCCCAGGCAGTCAGGGATGCCCCTGAGATAAAAATGTTGAGTGGTTAGTACTCCTTAAGATAGGTCTTACCTCATAATTCTTAGTTCTTGAATGAGTGCTTTTACTCCTTTGCAGCCAAGGAACAGCAGGAGTTCTGGGTGAACAGAGGCAATTGGAAATTCCTGCTGTATTCTGTGCATTCCCTGAGACAGTGATGTCAGCCAGGTCATCTTCTGAGCATGACTCTTTAGGGAGTCAACAAAGCTAAAAGCTGATTGCTCAGGGCACACCTTGGTACGGAGTTCACTGACCGAGTAAATAATCCAGGATGGGCAGGAACTTTGGCAAGGCCAAATGCTTGGAAAATTGATATGCCAGTGACTAAACCTGAACCTCCCACTCTGCTTTTGGAGGGGATATTTCTTTTAATGGTGGCCACATCTGATTGTTTTAAAAGTTTCATTGTGCTTGAAACAATATAAGAAATCACATAAGGCCACAAACAGAAAAGGAACAAACAAAAATTAGCCTCAGCTTCAACCAGCGACAATTTCTGTGAGTTCTCCTGAAATATCTCAATATTCCTACACATCACTCATGTGCACCTCTTTGTTTACATGAATAAATGGTTCCCACAATGTCAGAAAGGTTTCAATTCTGGCAGTAATCTTCAAAGAAATTCTTATTAAGCAATTTCCTCCATGTCAATTTTCAGTGATTTAAAGTAAGATTCCTCTTCTGGGAAATGTTTCCTTGGACAAAAAGTTACAAGAGAAACTCTTTCCTGACAGAATTTATAAATTCAAGAACAAAGAAAATAACACCATCCTGACTAATCTGAAAATTACTGATGGGTCTTTTACCTGTTCTTAAAGACTTTAAAGCATTTCAATGATCCATGACAGATTTTTACCTTGAATTTATGCACCACTGGGAAATGCCATTATCCACCAGGCAATACTGAAACACCGAACTCTAGAAGTTATTTATATCAGTTATACCTTTTGTACAGTATTTTTTTTTTTTATCAAGAGCTTATCAGTTTAATGTATTTATCTATTTTGTCCTTCATCAAAGCACACAATGCCAAGTTCTGAGCCCTTTGAGAAAATGAAGTAAACAAACAAGGCTGGCCAGGTAAAATCACATAGAAAATGATGCAGAAAAATGATGCTAGAATTACTTTCAATATTGAAAACACTATCATGAATGACCAGGGAAGCATTATATATGAACAAAAAGATGTCTTCAATGCTGCGAAATCTTAGGTTTTCACTGCTTTACAAGTTTCAAGCCATTTGCAAAATTGCAGCTATAACTGAATAAAACCTGCTACATAAAACTAAAGAGAAACAATCTGTGACAATTCCTATTTCTTTGAAAACACAGAATTCTTTTCAGTACTAATTTTAGGAGCATACAAGGTTGAAGTGTGAAAGGTATCTAATACAAAATAAGCAACTTATATGTTTTTTCCAAAGCATCAAAGATATTTTACTGTTGGGTTAACCAACCTCTAATAACGAGTGAAGAACCAACTGGAATACTCTGAAGCATCTCAGCACAGGCAAACAAGAACCAAGTCAGACCCAAGAGAAGAGTTATTTTTAAAATTCTTTGGCAACATAATAAAGTTGTTTCTGTTAGAAACCCTAAATCACCTTTTCTTTTATAGGCTCTCAATCCCACTACTTGAGTTTTTAATTTTTGTCACTTGCCATGGAAAGACTTTGATCATGTGGTAAATGGTTTTACAGTAAGTGGGCAGGACTGCAAGTAGCAAGATGCAGAACAAGAAGCTTATCCTCAAGAGTTTCATTTTGATGGGTTTCCTTTGATCCCACAAAGACCGGATTACAACTTTAAAGTCCATCCTAGCAGTGGGTGGATCACCTCAGGAACCCACCATAGAACAAAGCACATTCCAAAGACAGAAATTGCAGGACCTGGCTTAAAACTCTTGAGTTGCTATTCAGGGAATTCACCAAAAAAAGAAACCTGATACTTGTGCCAAGCCATCTAACAACCACAGAATTTGGGAGAGCGTTCAGTTCACTTCCTTTTTTATCTGTTTGTCCAGTTTCCAGCTTTCCCCTTTAAGATCACCAGGTTTGTTCTTCACCAGCCACTGTCAAACAAAGTTATTTCTTGAATATTGGATTGAATTGTATTCTGTTTTCCCTATACCTTGTGCAAACGACAGGAACTGTCATTTAATATTTATGGGAATGCAACAGAGAAAAGAATTTGAAATGCTTCAAAACTACAGAAGATGAAAAAAGTAAAAGCATTCAGAATGTGTACAATAAAAGAAAGAGAAGAAGACAAAAGAAGTCAAAGATTTGTTTTTCCTTTGGTGAAAGCCAGCCAGGAATTCTTGAAATTCTTCAAGCTACATTGAGCTGCATCTTCTAGATCTGAACATGAAGCTCCCCAGGATTTAAGCACATTTCCAAAGACTTTTCAACCACTGGCAATTTCTGCTCTCATAGAAAGACTATCTCTTATCTTACTGGGTCTCTACATCTTTCACAGCCTATTCATTAAAGTTGTTTCTGACTCTTAAACTTGGTTTCTGAGTAGTGAGTTTTGTGAAAGTCATAAAGTGTTAAGATTTAATACAGAAGGGAGCATAACATGATGTAATTTTTCATCATGTGAGTACTCTTCCACATACCTAAGAGATCTGTCCTGGAGGAGAATTCCAGCTGATGCCCTGGGGAAGAACTGGATTCACATGAATCATTCCCAAATGGCTAAGTTACAGTCTGATACTTGCAGGTACTGAAAAGAGGGAAACGTGGCTGATGTCAAAAAGAAGAAAAGACGTAAGAGAGAAGAAAAGCAGTGGGACTTCCCTCTCCTGTGTTCCCTGACAGAAACAGGCTCCTGGCTTGAAGTCCATTTGGGAAAGGAATTTGATTCGAGCTCTCTGACTAGCAGGAACATCCATAGGAAAAAAAGAACTAATTAAACCACCAGCAATCCATCTAAGACAACAACAAAGCCTGCTGGGAAAGCTCCTAGGGAGGAGGTACTACTGTTGAATTTGGGGTATTTCCTCCAAGATTTCCACATAAAATTATACAATTATAGGCTGCAGTACATAAAACCCAGTGATTGATTCAGCCTTTGAGCTACAGATGATGCAGAATATCAGCAGACAGGAACTTGGGATCCAGCTCTTGGTAGTTTTTTATGCACAGAGGGCTCAGACACCAGTCCTGTGAGCAGGGTGATGCTTTCCCCAAGTTAACTCCTCTGCCCCCAAAATAAACTATGAATCTCACCCATGGAATTAGCCTGCTCAGAATAAAAACTACTGATAAGCCCTATGACCTGCATAGACTCAAAATATTTGGTTTAATTAAAGAATACAGGAAGCTCTTCCCACCTAACTGTCTGTGGTTTAAAAAAAATCCATCTGTCACTGATCACTGATATCTCACTGATGAGATATTCTGCTTTAGCAAGTGCCAAAAGTTCTAAAGAGCCTTTTTAGAGGTTCTTAAATGCATTATTTATAAGTTCCCTTACTCTCACAGAATTCTTTATAGCTGGAATTGTAGTATTAATAGAACTTGGCTTTACAGGCAGAGACAGAAATAGAAACAATAAAACTTTAAAACTTACTAAAATATTTTATGAATAAGCTGCTGTAAAATATCAGGCATCTACAGAGCACGCTGTGGTGTGAAAGGCGTGGCTTCTTGGAGATGACCTATATAACTCACTCACCACTCACAGAATCTTCACTCAGAAATACTGAATCTTTCCAAAAGTACACTGCAAAACCTTCTCAGACCACATTCCAAAAATGTTACCATTTTTATACCTATCCCAAACACATATCTTCCATACTTTCACATCTCTAAAATGGAGTGATTCAGTAATGCAACATTTAACAGCAAAATATGCTTTCAGCAATCTAACTGCAGCTTTCCAGTTTGAGTTCAATTCCCAAAATAATTTTTGGCAATAAGAGATACTGGGGGGATGGGGAGAAAGAGGCAAGGAAATAGAAAAGGAAGAAAAAGAAGTAGATTTGTGAAACTGGAAGCTTAAGTAAAATGTGCCTGCCTTTGAATTTTCATCCATTATTTATTAAATGTGAACTTTTCCATTACATTCCAAAATACCTTGATGAGAATTCAAACAAAATATTTTTAAATATTTGACTCCCTGGGCAAATTTTGAAAAATCTCAGTTGTTCCCAAACTCTCATCAAGAAATGCCAGTTCTAGATAGCCTAATGGATTAAACAGAGCTCTGTGAATTATGGCACCCTGAAGAGCACTAAAGCCCAAGCCAATACGCACATTCTCTTTTGTACTTGCATTCATGTTTTATGCAATCTTTTCAAACTATAGTATTTTCTTTCTCTGCACAAATAAAGGTAAATTCTTTCTTCAAATGTAAGTGTGTGTGAAGCGCTGTTAATTCAGAAGTGTTCAATACTTGTTTCTGGTTTGTTCTTCTGAAGGAACATGAGGGACCGCCAACACTATTCAGGGATAATAAGCATTGTCCAGTCCATTGGTAAGTGAAAGAATGGTGATGTTAGAGGTCAGAGAACACAGGATGAATATGGCTGAGTCAGAAGCTGGGGTATTTTGCATACAACAATCAAATAAAAATTGGCTGCAAATACCTCAGGTCTACAAATGTTAAGCTGCAATTGTTTTTGGTATTTAAGAACACTGGAATAATGACTGAATTAAATGTATTACAAGGTGTTGAAAACGTAGGTTCTGATGACAGCCACAAAAATTCCTCAAGGACTCACAACAGGACACAGAATGAAGGCACGGCACACACAGTGAGTTCCAGAGGCAGGAAAAAGAGAGAGTTTATTTACAGTTAGAGTTTTTATGGTTTTCAGGGATTGTCTCTGGATTGGAGGGAGAAGATACCACCTCTCCATCCAGAATGGCAGAGACAAAAGTCCATCAAAGGTCTCTCCTTGGGAGAGGAATATAAACAAAGACTGTTTTTCCTACAAGTCCTTGAAAGTCTCCACTTTCACATGTAAACATTCGAAAAGCAATAGAAAAGTTAGAAAACTCCAAAGATTCTCAGAAGGCTTTTAAAAAATTCAGAAGGCTTCAGAAATTCAGGGTGACATGGTGTGACAGTAGAAAAGGTTGAAGAGATTAAAATAGATACAGTTACAATGAGCAATCATACCAGGTGCTCCTTAACCTAAAGCAGAAAAAGATATTGTACAATCCGACAGCTGGTGGATGAAGTTTCGCCAATTCACATATGAAATTAATCCAAATTGCCCTCTTTAAACTGACCAAGTTCTGTTTCAATCAGGCTTGTTTCTGTCACTGGCTCTACTGGAAAATATTAAACAGTCCAGAAAAATCTGTCTCTACCAGCGACCTCGCTCCAACTCTATTTCTCCCTGCCAACATACTCTGCAATAAATGTATTGTGTTGCAGTTCTAGAATTAACTCTTACTTGGCACTGTGTCAAATGCCTTTCTGAAACTCAAATACATGAATTCCATTGAATTTATGCATTGAGCTATCTTCTCAAAGGGTGCAGTGTTTGGGCACATGACTTACTCTGAAATTCATGCACAATACTATTGCATCTGCGTGTCCTGATTTTTCTACAAAGCTGACTTCATGTCAGTGGAGGGAACTGTTGGAGAGCTGGGTGAATCCTTTATTTTCCCCTTCTTTGCTACGGGGACTCCATCATGACTTCCAGTGGCATATTTCTATCCTTGGTTAAAAGCCACACTGTTTCATGCCATACCATGTGGTTGGGCAAGCTAACTGCACACTCACATACTCTTTTTCAGCCTTAGGACAAGGACTATTATTTCCCCTCTATATGAGCACATTGTCTTCACCTTAGGTGTGTGGTCTCTTTTCCTTCCCTGCCTTTACCTTTACCTTTGCCCTGTCATTAATCCCATGATATTCATTATCAGTAGCTATACTGCAAATTAAGGTTAAAAATGCCTTCACTTTAGCTAGAAGAGATTATTTTTAATCTCTACCTCAACTTTCAGGGTTCCTACTTAATTTCTTTCTTTTTATGAGAAAAAAGCCTTCGGCAGTTTGCAGTAATATTCTCAAGTCTATTCACTGACTTTTTGGAGTCCTTTTTCCCCTTTTAAACATAAGCACTTCTTACTGGACAGACCATACCCCATGAGGGGTTTTGCCCTGAATAATCTTTGCTATCCAGACAGTTCCAGCTAATGTTCACATCTTTGACTTGATACAATTCTAAACCTCTCCAGCACTCAGACTGCTGTGTCCCAATGCCTTCACCTCTATATTTATGGAAGTTTGTTCTTTGAAGTCAGTAATCCTAGAATTTAGCTTATAACGACACAGTAGGGAATACGATCAAAGCCTTCTTGGGTAGCGCAGCTATGTCACTGTGATGTTCCACTTGAGCTAGTGAACTTTGGGTCTGTTAGCTGGAGCAAAGAATGCAGCAGTGAAGCTTCAGATATTCAAATCAGCCCATTCAGAAGTAACTTGGTTCTCTTTGCTGGATAGATAATGTTGTGTAGACATAATTCCTGGTTACAGACCTATTTCTTCCTTTCTTGGAACAGGCTTTTTATTTTAACAAAAAGTAACTTCTGGTGACAGATACAAGCTTGTTTTCTCCAGTAAAGTTTTCTATAGAATGCTATTTTTTTATGAAAATAAAAATTAATACAGATCACCTTTTGTCAATGGCTTTGTGAACAAGTGTGCTAGCTCTATATAATTAGCAGTATCTGTTTACCAGCCATACATATATTATTACAGAAAACACCCCAGCAGTACAATTACAGAAAATCCTACATGTACATATACACATACCTGTGCCTAAACCAACCTTAGAGGCTACAGCTGGCTCTGTAACCAACCCAAACCTGCTCTACCTGGACAAGGTGCATTGTTTTGAATTGGAAAAATTACAATTGGAACTCATCTCACCACCTCACCTGATTTCTCTTCCATGTAACCCGACCAGGCTTGAGAAAACATATGTGTCCTCCCTGACCTTCACCACACTGTCTTCCCCTATTCTTTCCCTCTTCTTGGCTGACCAGCAGAACTCTGCTGAAGGTCATTGTCATGGTTTAGGAATGGTGTTCTCCAATTTAGTGCTCCCACGCTGCTGTTCTCTCCCCCTCTCCACCCTCACTGGTGTGAGGAGAATTGGAGGAACTAAAGGCAAAAATCACAGGTTGAGATAAGAACAATTTACTGGAAAAAGGCAATAAGGCAAGAAAATGAACAGTAACAATATTAATGACAGAGGGTATAACAAAATAAACAATTCACACGGAAAACCACCCAATAATTAATAACAATGGATTGCTCCCCTCAAATGGAAGGGAATCCTGTTCCCCAGAAGAGAGTTCCCTTTCCCTGCCCTCAGAAATGACACTGGGTGGCCCCTCTGGCTACTGCCAAAGTTAACCTTGTCCTGGCTGGAATAGACTGCAAGGTCATGAAGCCCCAACTTTTCATCACTATCCTTGACAGACTCCAGCAGATAGTTTCGTTTGTCAGGAGACTGCAGATGAGCAAAGCAGCTTTTTATTCTTCCTCAGAGATTAGTTCTGTGTCAGGTCTTTAACATGCAATTCTGTCACTGGCAGGCAGCACAACATTATTTTCTGAAACAGCTGAGCTGTCAAACAGTCAGTTCTCTTTAACAGGGAGCCCTCACTAACAGATATCTACTCTATGTCTGTTATGTATCTTTGCTCTTTCTTTCAACTCCAGTTTATCCAATCTTCTCTATCATAAACCTTCATCTCTCTATTGCTGAGACTCACATCTCTGTTTAGGAGAGTCATCCAGTAAACAAATATATATACATTTCAAAAGAATGTAATCAGCAGTCACTTGAAAGATTTTGCTCAGATTCATAATTAATTTCTCTCTTAGGAAGAATACTCCCAGATCTGTCCTTTTATTATTTATTTTAGGAAGGCTTTTTGTAAACTAAGAAGCTCAGTGAGGGGCAGGTTTGATGGTGTTGTTTCAGTCCCCAGTATTGCCATAAGGCATCATTAATTCTGCCATGGGATACAGTATCGGGCACTTTGGTTTATATATGTGAGAATTATCATTGGTACAAAATAAAAGAACTGTAAAAAAGGTCTAGCAGGCCTGCATTCCTCAAACTTGCAGTATTGATTGACACAAGATCTTCCTAACGAGTCAAGGTCTCAAACATGTGGATGGGCCTCTTACTGTCATGTTTTAAAATTCTATTACCAAGATGTCCTAATTGCTTCATCATTTCACCTTTGCACTAGTTGCAGTAATCAAATTTCCTTGGTTTTTTTGTCTTGGTGGTAGAAACTTCACTATTTAGTTCTGTAAATCACGGAAGACCTCATTGAACCCCACACAAAAACTATTGGTAAGAGGAAGCTGGTGGTACTCAACCCTCATTTATCTCTAATTGTAATGATAGAACACAGCACATTCTTTTAACAGGAGATATTTGCAACTTGGCTCCACACCTTAAGTGCTTAGGGATCAGAATGCCCAATTTTCAGTTATTAAAACTTAAGTTAAAAGATGTATGTGAGGGATGAAAATGGTGAACAGTGAAACATTTTAGCTACATATGTAAAAAATCTGAAGGAAAAGTGGGGAGTTCAAACATACCAGCGATCAAGCCTAAGTTTATGACATTCAGCAACAAAATGAAATACACTTTACTGCAATTCTATTGACAGAGAAAAGAGCAGGCTGCTAAAATTTACCAATCTCTGCCCAGAGAATATGTGATCAGCCAATGGCACAAAATGCTCCATTTCAATGTTCAAAAGTTATATGACTGTGGATTTCAGCCTAAAACTGGAAAAAACACATGCATCTCTCAAAAAAACCAATCAAAAACCAATGCCACAAAATATCCCAAAACCCAAATAAACCCCCAAACCCCAACAACCACTCAACGATTCCCAAATCCTTCCTGGTTACCTTAACAGCTACTAAGATAATTTTGAAGACTAATTCTACGCTGCACTTGACCTCAGGTAGACAAGTAGAGAATACAAGTAGAGAAATCCTTGTCTGAAGGTGTAATTATTCTGTGCATTCAGTAAAAGCAGTAGCAAATCAGGCAGCCAACTGTAGTTTACATAAAAGAAGAATAAGGAAACAGTAAGTGACCTTTTCCTTACAGACCTTCCCAGACTTCTCTAAAAGTGGCTCCAAAATAAGCACATAAAGCAAGGCTTGCATCAATCACTTGGAAGCACAGAGGAACCTTCACTCCAAATCCCAGCCCCCTGCCCCATGCTGGTTCTACTGTTTTCTAGGCTCTTGATTTCTCTGCTCTTAGTTGCTCCCTCCTGCTGGTTTAGAGCCCTGCGTACAGGGGAGCCAGCTACCCACTGCCACTGACTCTTGCAGGAGCATCAGCAGCACATATGTTGTCCATTTCTTCCAGGTGCATTTTTTATTCAAGTCCCACAAAAATCAGTGGAAGTAGTTTTGGGATGTTGGATCAGAACCCAGTATTTTGAAAAAACTTAGAAATTAAATGAACCCTACAGTTTGTTAAAAGGGAGATGCTGGAAAGCAGTCCACACCCAGCAGGATGGGGTTTGAGACAGAACTTTCAGAGGTCAACGTAAACAATTTTGATTTTCTACTAGTTTCTTTTGGTTATGGCACCAATAACACCCTTGTAGAAGCTCTTTTAAGTTTCCCATTTGAAAGTTTCCAACAAAATGGCGGAGTTGGATACAGGCAACAGCCAGGTATTCCCCCAGGTTGAGCTAGTGAATAGGCAGCATCTGGCCCCAGCCACTCTGAAATGTCACTTCTATACAACAGCTACTGGCAGCCAAACAGCTCTCACAATCAACAGCTTAACTTCCCTTTTCATAGGCAATTAACATGCAGTTTTATGGAAGGTGACCAGTATTATGTAAATACTAGCTTTCAAAAAAAGTGTCAAACATAAGACTATTTTCAAGAGGATAAGGTCACACAGATGTGACTGACAGTTTTCAGTGTAATCTGCAGGGCAGAAATACCTTGTTTTAAACATGATAATCAAGAAACCTGTTTTATAATTGTAATGAAATTTTCATTTGAAGTTTTGAAAACCATGATAATAGATTCTTTCAGTCCTTTACTATGACAGCAGCATTTTCAGGCATATGGTTTGGCTCCTAATGCTTCATCCAGTACAGGATTTATTAGGGTCAGTCAAACATTTATATAGTAACAAGGCAGCAACTGTGATTTTTGCGACTATCATCAGCTAAAGGATTTGGTACATTCTTCATTGTTCAAATAACTCATACGTGTCAAGAAACAGAAACATTTTGCAATTCTAGCCTACCCTGCTGCCTCTTGGTATTCCTTACACATGCTCTTTTATTACTTTTTACACATTTTAGAAGAAAAGCATCTGATGTTTTATGAGAAATAGCCCTAGCAGCAATGTAAAGTGCAAGTCTTAACCAGAAAGTTTTAGATCTTCATTTTTTCCCTTCTATAAGGCCCCTTTTCTTTTGCTTAGGCATCCACATTTTTTTCCAATGTTTTTTAAACGTTGTATGTATTTATGGAGGAATTTTCAAAGCCACCAAGAGGATTTTGATGTCAGATTGCAGCTTTTTGAATGAGTTCTGAACATACAAATCCATGCACAGACTGAATATACATTAGGCTTTCCATACGTGCTAGCAAACAGCTAACAGAACTAGCAACTGTGAGGCACCCAAAACTATACTCAATTTGATTCTGCAACACTTTAGTTATTGCAACCAGATCATCTACAGGCAACTGAGCCACATATTGCCATGGTGAGTTGGTTCTGTTGTGACAGACATTAAGAGCAAGAAGCTGCAAAGTGATTTCACTTGCCAAGAAAGCCAAATCCTAAATATAAACCTCCCACCACAGCATATTCAATTACAAGTCACAACTGCCTCCTATTCCAATTAGTGTTTTTACAGGGTTTTAGGGAACATCCTCTCCCATTTGCAGCCAACCTGTGCAAGTTCCTTCCTGCAAGGATCCAATTCCTCTGTGTTCTTCACCCCCAGAGGGCTGGTTTTCAAGGAGCAATGTAGGCATCACCGCTGGGAGGAGGTCTAATCCTAATGGCCTCACACACGGCCTGTGGTGGCCAACTGGATTGCCAACTGGTCTTTGACCTGGAGAAGTATAAAGCCATATGGGCATAATTGTCAGGCTGGTGCTAGCTGATAGTAACATNTGTTTGCAGTTTATAGATGTCCCAAAGAGAACAGTTAAATATAGTTTTCAGGAAGCTACATGTCAGTTATAGAAAGCAAGTGACATACAGCACAGAGGATGGATGGCTACCAAATGTAAACAATACCACGAACTGTCAGTGTAATAGACTTAGCAACAAAGGGTTCATTTATATCACAATTATTTTTACCTAAAACTGCTTTAGGAATAATATTTGTCTTCAGTGGAAGACAAAATACAAACTAAATAGGGACTTGTGTAGTTAACTAGTGTTTTTAGTATCATTTTAGAAAACAGGTATACAATGTTATAAATCTGTAAATAATGGGTTCCCTGAAAATATGAAGGGTTTTTTCCCTCTGCACAGAAATCTGCTTGAACATCAATATAACAATTACTACCGGTAGATGGAATTTTTATATCCATTTGGTAGTGATTTACACCAGTGTTTTCAAGGCTGCCAACAACCAAATCCAGAAGGCAGGCAGCCAAAATTCCAGAAGAGACAACTGTCTTTTATTTTATAGCTTATACTTTTTGAGGCTTAATATGATTTTCCACTAACAAGTTCTGTACCTTCTCCAAAGTGCTAAAACGGGTGTGCAGAATTGCAAAGTAACACAGCCTCTTCAAGGCAAGCTGATATTAAAGTCATGGTAAATTATAGAAGTTATACTATTTTCTTAGGGTAAAAAACAGTAAGGTTAAAAGAACTGTGCATGATTTATTGCAGACACTTCTTTCAAGTTTTTGAGCTTGACTATATATGACAATATATCAGCTAAGTGTTGTTTCCCATTTGATTAAAAAAATCAATAAATATATGAGACAAGGAAAAGATTGCTGTAACAATAGCAGCACAAAGTACGCACTGGTTATATTGTGTGCTTGATAAATAGGATGCAAGTCATGTCTAATCTTCTTAAAAAGGAATCGAAAACAAGCTGAGTTTGAAGGAGATAAAAATGCACAAACAGAAACAGTTTTCTTGTTTTTCAAGGACTCTAGGAGGTGCGCATCCATGGGCAAGGTGAGGTCCAAATATTGTCCTAAATACGATAACTGATGCTTTTAAATTATTTCTAACGCTAATAGCACTAGAATATTTGCAAGAGCCATATTAGCAAAGAAAAAACTACTCATCCATTAGCCTAGACTCTATACACGAAATGAAGGCCTTGGTACCTGCTTCATATCCATCAATGTGAAGGATGAAATAGTTTTGCTGTGTAAAGCATTCATTCTTCCACTGAACCCATGTTGGAAACGTGACCCCTCTAAGGATGCCATGTGCTCATTGCTCACCAGAGCAATAGCTGCCACTTGTCCATGACCATCTGAAACTAAAATCAAATTAGCAAAGTTGCTGACTTCACAGAAAAGGTCTCTCTGTGTGCCTTCTGATACTACAACTGCACAGAAGTGAACACCCAAAGAACACCTTTCCCTGTATTAGAAATTACTTTATAACTTCAGACATATAACTTAAAGCCAATCAGGCTGTATATAACATAATGCCAACAGAGAGATAGTAACATTCATTCTGAAACAACGTCCTTAAGATGAATCTCCTTTTTTTTTTGCCACCTTCTCTCTGGCACAGCTTTTTGCCTGACTACAAAACTTACCATCCCATCTTCTTTCTTAGTTAAATTTGTCTGTCCCAATGAGTGCCTAAGCTATGTCTCATTTCCGACTCCAGGGCAGTACAAGTAACAAATGCCAGCTTTAAGGGAAGCACCCTTGCAAGGATCACAGCTCTTGTTGCATGTGCAGCGTGTACAGTGTCAGTGCAGCCTCAGAAACAGGATCTTATTCACAGACTGGTTATGAGCCCACAGCCTGCAACTGTTGACATGTATGCTTGAGGAAAAGCAGCCACTGCACACATGCTACTGATCCCACAAAATCACTCAGTCTAACCACACTGCATGCTTTCCCTCCACCTGTTATGACCTGTACAACATATACCTCTGTACATAACAACCTACATCCAACTTGTAGGAGATTCCTAGGTACCAATTACACACTTCCTTATAGCCCAATTTTAATGTGTGTGATGCAAAGGACTTTTAAACATACACTGAAAAAAACAGAGTTATTCTGGATGTATTTTCTCTGTATTTTATTGATGAATGTGCAATATACAAGCATATACAGCATGTGTATGTGTCTGGATATACATACATACACAAAATGCCATGTGTATGATACATACAACAAACAAGGCCAGATTATCTGGTCTTGCAGAGATCTTTGGTCCATCACAGAACCAAAGACCAGGGTGGAGGCATACACAACCTTCAGAGCTGTAAGAGTCCGTTCTTACAGCTGCCTGAGCACCAGGGCAACCTCTGTAATATGAGAAAGAAGACAGCAGATATCTACTTGAGATCTAGTAATAGAGAAGATGGTTGTTTTTATCTTACCACTGGTTATTCTATTTTCCGTAGGGGATCCATTATTCAGATTATTGTGACTCGCTGGCTTTAAACGAGGAGATAAACACAAGGCGCACAGAACCTGCTCAGAGGTGTTCCACAGCACAAAGATAGCTAAGAAAACCCACTGAGGAGCCATTGCAGATGATAAAACCACACCAGGCCAAACAGATCGTTAGGGCCCAGAGGCTGAGATGTGGGAAACCTGGGAAAACACTAGAGAAAGAGCTCAGAAGGAATCCTTGTTTTATCCTTTGCCCACCCCCAAACCTGCTGTTCTTACACATCCCTCCAGTACTCTCTTCTAATAGCACTACAGAAGCAGTCAGAACCCACCATTATGATAACAAATGTTTTCCTCGATAAAGAATTACTTCCATTTATTTGTTATTAATACATTTTATAAGAAAAATGGTAAAATTGGTCAAAATGGCTATCAGGGACTTGGCTGTGTGTTTTACATAGGAAACTACAGTTGTGAGCTGAAAGAGAAACCTCATGCTCTCACTGTATTCTGGGAAGAAGAGGTATAGTTACCAAATTTCTGGCTATTTTATATTTTAACTTTTTAGGCTCATGAAGACAGAAAGAATACTGGTGATAAAGCTCTGACAGGCATATTTTGCTGTTAAAAAGTAACAAAATACATTTTAAGCTGTATTTTTTTACCATAAAATACTGTCAGTTAATAACCTAGACCTGAATTTCTGCCTCTGCTGTAAGTTCATAGCTTGGATCAATAAGACACGTTCCTATCATTTTCCCATCAGACACTACTGGAGAAGCAGAAGGTGTTTGCATGGTAAGTAAAGACAGAGTAGGAGAAAATCTGGGTGTCATGGTTGGTGGAGGGTATCCGTGATTATCAATAATGGGAGGATAAGGGTATTTATTAAAAGCTTGCCCTGATGCTATATTTGGCATTCTTGGTGGCACTGTCCTTATGCCAGGCTGTGCTACTGATGTTATCAAGGGAGGAGGGAAAACAAGAGATTTCTTCTCCTTAGAGAAGCTGTGAATGTGAACATTTTCATCTTTCAGTTCTGCAATATCATTAAACACTGAGGCAAGAGGTTGAAATCTGGGTTCACAGCTGAGCACATAATCCCAATCATAACCACCTCTGAGATTCTCATCAGAGATGCCAACAGTTGCAAACGAATCATACCCAGAGTCTTTCCTATCTGACATCAGGACACAGTCTCTTGTGAGGTCTGTCATTATGCCTTCCTCTTTTATTCCGATCTTCCCAAGTGCTTGAGACAAAATTTTATGTGCACAGGCTGTGTCACAGGCTTCTTCTCTCCTTTCTCCTTTAATGGTCTGCACATTCTCCATGCTTTGCATGGTAGCTGTGACATCTGTTTCTCCAGACTGGTAGGAGAACTGATCAGACTCTCTTGGGATCCCCGAATCTGGCATCTGCAGTCCGTGCTCGCTCAATGCTGAGCCAATGCTTTTTCTGCAAGGATACTCACAGATCCGTTTGATTTCCTCGTCCTCTGCAGTCTCTCCTTCAGCAGAACCATGGCCACTGGAGTCTGAATGCCTGCAGGAGACATCATCATCCTTCCCCTCTCCGAGTCCTGCCAGGCTCAGCCATTTTGCTATATCACCCATGGGAAGCATGCTGCTCTCCGTACTTTGGATTTTCTGGCAGTCCTCGTCTTCTCTTACTGAATTCACAGCAGCAGCTGAAGAGGATACTGGGGTTTTTTTCACACAAGCATTCATCAGATCTTTCCGTTTAAGTCTCAGAGTAAGTGTGATAAGACTGACGGCAAGCAGCAGGAACACCATCAGTGAGATGGAAACACTCACTGTCAGGCTCTGTGCTGACACTGTGGGATCACTCTCAGGAGAATTGGAAATATTTACAAAAACGGTGCATACTGTGAACCTTGACACAATTTTGGGGCTATGAGCTCTTACCAACAATTTCAGAGTATCATCATTCCTTTTGATACCATTTTTCCTTCTTTGAACAGTCTGAGTCAAATAAATATTGCCACTGGTTTGATTCACAGAAAATAATGGAGAAGGTTTTAGAAGGGAGTAACAAACAACTCCGTCCAGTCCACCATCACTGTCTGATGCTGTCACTCTTCCAATCAACTGGCCTGCTTCATTCTTCTCAGGGAGATTAAAGAAATAATGTTCTTGTGTAAACACTGGGTCAAATTCATCTCTCCCCTCAATATCTACCTGAACTGTAGTGGTAGCCAGTGAATCACCTTTGTCTTTTGCTTGGATTATGAGACAGTACCTATTTTGACTTTCATAGTCAAACATTTGCTTTGTATGAATATCTCCTGTTAAAGGATCAATGAAGAACATGTCATGGTCTCTAGCAGCCTCACGATGAGCCAGACATGAAGACTGAATGGAGTAGGTAAGGTGCCCATAGGAGCCTTTATCAAAATCCAAAGCACAAACAGCACACACAAAAGAAAAGGTAGGCAGATTCTCACTGACTGTGCAGCTCAGACTGGGAAACAAAAAAAGTGGGGCATAATCATTGTCATCTAGGACGCTAACAAGAACAACAGCAAATGCCATATTTTTTACATCAGTTCCTCCATCCGTGGCTTGGATAACCAAAGTGAATTTCACGGTATCCTCATAATCCAGCGTTTTCATTAAATTTACAGATCCTGTTCTACCATCCAAGCAAAAATGCCCTCTGTCATTTCCAGAGATGATAGCATAAGTGATCTCTGCATTGGCACCCTCATCACAGTCTTTTGCTGAAACTTCAGTAATGTGACTGCCTATGGGGATGCTTTCTTTGACATGAACATGATACTCTGGGCTGCTAAATATTGGAGGATTATCATTAACATCCAGCACAGTAATTAGCACTGTAGCAGTTGAATTCAAGGAGGGTGTTCCATGATCAGAGGCAAGGAGAATCAACTGGTGAGAAGCAGCTGTTTCCCTGTCAAGAGCACTGCTCAAAACAAGACTGCCAACAAGTTTGTAGGATGCTTCCAACCCTGTGACACTTGTTTCTATGGAGAATAAATTCTCAGCATTGGCACCAATAATAGAGAATTCAACAAACGTGTTTTCATGTGTCCAGTCACAGTCAATGGCTGAGAACAGGAGGACACTCTCTCCAACTGAGGCATCCTCACTGACACTGAGATTGTACAGACCCTTTGTAAAGTGAGGGGCACAGTTATTGACATCTTCTACGTGCACCTCTACGGAGGTAACTGCACTCAGAGGGGGACTGCCACCATCTGTGGCCTCTATCAGGAGATGAATAATGGAAGTATTTTTCAGCTGCATAACTGGTTCTGTAGCAAACAGCGAACCTGAAAATAAAACAGAATTAACAAAAGCCCACACTTCATAAGCAAGTAAATGTGATTCCAAAAGCTGATTCTGAACAGTCATATTTGAAAATAACCCAGCTGTACCCATTAGGCTGTACACAACAAAATAACTCTCTTGCAACTGGAGAGTAGTGGGTCAATGTCTGAATAGACATCGGTGACAAGTGGCATTCCCAGGGGTCTATACTGGGAGCAGTACTGTTTTAATACCTTCCTCAGTGACATAGACAGTGGGATAGAGTGCACCCTCAGCAAGTTTGTAGATTACACCAAGCTGAGTGCTGCAGTTGACATGCCTGAGGGATGGGATACCATCCAGGTGGACCTGGACAAGCTCAAGCAGTGGGTCCATGGGAACCTCACAAAGTTTAACAAAGATGAGTGCAAGGTCCTTCACATTTTCATATCAAAAGATGGTGGGGAAGGAAGGGATCAAGAGCAGCCCTGCGGAGAAGGACTTGGGGGTACCAGTAAATGAAAAACTGGACATGAGCCATCAGTGTGCACTTACAGCCCAGAAAGCCAAAAGCAGCATGGGCAACAGGGAAAGGGCCATGATTCACCCCCTCTGCTCTTGTTGGAGCCCACCTGGAGTGCTGCATCCAGCTCTGGAGTTCTCAGCAAAGAAAACACATGGACCTGTTGGAGCGAGTCCAGAGGAGAGCCATAAAAATGATCAGAGGACTGGAGCCCCTCTCCTATGAGAAAAGGCTGAGACAGTTCAGCCCAGAGAAGGCTCCAGCAAGACCTTATTTTGGCCCTAAAGGGGGTTTATAAGGATGGGGACAGACATTTTAGTAGATATCTTTTGTGATAGGACAAGGGGGTAATAGTTTTCAGCCAAAAGAAGGCAAATTCATATCAGATATGAGGAACAATTTTTTTCGATGAGAGTGGTGAAACACTGGAACACATTGCCCAGAAAGGTTGTGGATGCCCCATCCCCAGAAACATTCAAGGTCAGGTTGGACAGGACACTGAGCAACCTGACCTGTTAGAAGATGTCTCTGCTCATTGCAAGGGGGTTGGACTAGATGACCATTAAAGATCACGTCCAAACTATCCATGATTCTAAGAAATCACAGCTAATGCTGTGAAGACAAGATTTCCCCTCAGTGATGCATTATCATATACACATAGTGCATTTAGACCAGAAAAAATATGCATGGTTCAGGGACAAACTGAGAACTCCAGTCTTTGATGCGATAGTTCCCAGTGATAATTGCAGATTTAGCAAAAACACAACGGACTTTGGCCACCACAAATTTCCAGAACTCAAGTAATCACTGGCAACACATGAGAAAGCAATAGGACTCTTTGATTTACACTTAAAAATTGAAATAATAAACCATGCAGACTCACCATTCTTGTGATCAATGGAAAATCCCTCAGATGAAGAGAGGATTTTGTAGGAAATCATTCCATTATGTTCAGAATCCCTGTCTGTGGCCGAGAGTGTCAGAACAGTGGCATCCATAGAATTGAACTCTGGCAAGTTCACCTGACATATAAAGCAAAAATAAAAGATTTAGACATTCAAAAATTTGCCTTTATTTGATCTTATTAGTAAAACCCACACAGTTCCCAGCTTTGGAAGAAGTTTTACCTACCCATTTTCTTCTGGGACAAAACCAGAAAGAGTTGAGATACTGAAAACTATGCCTTTAATATGTCTAAAATTCATAGTAAGCTTTAAACAGTAGTAAAATCCATCTAGTTCATTATGACAGCAAGTTCAGGGAATAAATGAATCACTTTTTTCAAGAGTACACTTGTGGACTGCAACTAAAGGCTTTTCTCCTTGCTTTCAAACACCCCTTCACTTCCATACATGGAATACAATCTGCAGTTTCTGTCTGGAGTATATAACTGAACATTAAAAAAGTCAATATATGCATCCTGAAAATGCTAGCACTAGGGCACTTAATCACCAATGGATTATTCCTAGAATTTAACTTTTCAAAATGCTCCCTTTTTTTCTTCTAGGAAACCAAGGAAGTCCATTCCCTTTTTAAGAATTTTCATTGCTTCAAGTCCAGATACAGCACTTTTGGGACCAAAGTTTCCTTCCACCTTATAAATCCAATTTCAAATGAACAGTATGATGTATCAGCTACCTCTGTCATAACTTGAAGTGTTAGTTTAAATAATTTAAACAAAGAGATTATATGTATATAATAATCACATACATATATTAAAGTATAGATGAGGAGCATAAATATGAAAACAGTTGAAGGAACAATAAAAGGGTAAAAATACAGGATGATGAATAGGGAATTATACATATTATCAACCAAAAAGCAGCAGTGTATCTTACTTGCCAAGCAACACATCAAAACATCAGGATTGTGGAAAGAGAAGCTCAGCTGTTTACATTAAAGTAGTAAATAAAGCTACACTGTTTCGAATCCATTAATAATGTTCCCTATAATGTCTGCTCCAATCTACAAAAAAAGTTTCTAGCACTCGCACAAACAAGTACTTGCCTAAACTACTCTCCAAAATCAGACACGTATGAGGGCTGGGGAAAATTAAGCTCTAAAAATCACTTGAGTATTACTAGTATTACTGGTATTTTTTCCAGAAAGTAGATTTATGATTTTAAGTGGGAAATTTACACAAATTCTGTCCACTTAGGCACCCAAAAGTTTCACAGGTGCCTACAGTTTGTCCCAGAGGTATCTAAGTGACCAAACTACTGTGCCTGCACATGCTCAGAAGTTGAAAATTCTTTACTAAGCCAAATGTTTAGACTTATTTCTTTACTACAACTGTCTGAGACTTACAAATGGAGCATTATTAAATCCAAGTCTTCTGTGGTGCCTCATGTTTTTGGCTCTGAGGACATTGACCACACACAAAAAGCACCAAGTCAAACAGCTCAGTTCACAGGATTTCAGAATGGCTGGGGCTGTTTGGCACCTCCAAGGTGCAAGCCTTGGTCAGAGGAGGGTCACCTAAAACAGGGTGCCCACAAATGCATACTGCTGAGTTTTGAATATCTCCAGAGATAGAGAGAGACTCCCCAACCTCTCTTGACAACCTGTGCCAATACTTAGTCACTATTAAGAGTCTGAAGAAAAAAAAAAAAAAGTGTTTCCTGATGTTTAAACAGAATTTCTTGTACGTCCATTTGTGCCCACTGCCCTCTGTCCTGTCACTGGACACAACAGAGAAGACTTTGGTTTGCCCATCTTTACTTGCCCACACTAGTATTTACATAGGTTGGAAAGACTGAGCCTTCTCTTCCCCAGGCTGAATATCCATGCTGCAGGCTCTCCTGGGCCTTAGCCCAAGCTGCACATCACCACACCAACAAGTCCTAAGAAAACAAAACCTCTGGCAACTTACTTTCCCTGTGACAATTTTATTAAGGCTCAGACTGGACATTCAGAAACATTTCTTTACACAGAGGTGGTCAAT
Organism: Hylia prasina; assembly: GCA_013397195.1. NCBI lineage: Eukaryota > Metazoa > Chordata > Aves > Passeriformes > Sylviidae > Hylia > Hylia prasina. Next base: position 133,229 of record VYXD01012670.1, read on the forward strand.
GCCCCAAACGTGTCCATATTTAAGAGGCATTTGGCCAATGCTCTTTACAACATGCTTTAGCTTTTCTCAGCCCTCAAGTGGTCAGGCACTAGGACTAGATGATGTTTGTAGACCTCTTGCATCCCAAACTACTCTATGACTCAATGATTCTGTTTTACATATGCTCCACTTTCTTTAATCTCCACTTTTCTTTATGGCCCACAGCTGCCCACAGTCACTAAAAGACATTTGTTTTCACTGTTGGACAACTTCACCTCTACAACAGTACAGCAGTTCAAATGCTCGTCCAGCAGTCCAGAAGCTGAGTTCTGTACCCTCCTCAGTCTCAAGGGATGTTGGAGAGGTCAAAACTCATATCCCTACTCCCTAGGTGAGTACCATTGCTGTAAGGCAGCATTACACATAGCAAACCTTATGTGCATCATCTACCACAGGGGCATTTGCTACACCTCTGGGGACCTGCGTAACTGAAAATGAAGAAATTAATTTTCTACAATGCCATAGTAACAGGGCCAGTATAAAGGTACCAATTTGTTCAGCATTCTCTCAGAAGAAAGAAGTTCTGAACACTGGACTCTGCTCCCCAAACTGGATTGGGTTGTATCCAGTAACTCCTAGTGATGAATGCATGGTTTATGGAATGCAGCTAGCATTCACACCAATTGCCTTCTGAAGATAGAAACCACAAACATTGAAACTGAATAGTTTCCTCAGTCCTTTGAGCAAAATTCTTAGGAAGGGGCTGGAGCTCTGCTACTGTTTACCCTACAAGAGCTCTGCTCTGTTTCTTCTCAATAATAGTTTGCAGAGGCCTTTCTTCTCAGAAAGTCTTCTCTTAAAGTGCTCACATGCATTTTAAGACAAATATGAACAAGCACGCCTACTGTTTATCATCCTATATGGAAAGATACCACATGCTGATTGTTGGTTTTCTGTGTTCCCACCTGATAAAAATCCTGAGTAAATACTGGAGGGTTATCATTGATGTCCAAAACAAGGATGGTGAGTTCTGCTTCTGTTTGATGCACAGAATCTGAGACTGTGATATAGACCGTATACACAGCAGTTTCTTCAAAATCTAATGGTTCCACCACTACGATGACACCAGTGTGTTGATCGATGGCAAATTTCATTTGAAGACTATTATCATAAATAAAACCAAACTGAAGGGCTGGCCTGGAGTCTGCATCACTTGCTGACACTTGAGTCACTATAAAACCAGGCAGGGCATCTGAAAAAATAATTTTGAGAATAAGTCAGAGTTGAAAGATAATGTTACAATTTCTGAAGATTTTGCCTATTTTGTAATATTGGATCTTGGATATTTGTAATGTTTCTGTACAGCTCTTGATGTATTTAAACTTTGTGTTTTACAATAATCACAATATCCAGAAACACTATGGAAACAGTAGTGGATTTCTTCAAAGGTGTGTGCTGCATCCCAATTTTAATTTGGGTTTTCTTTAGACTTTCTCAGATCCAGTGTAGTCACCAGTTTCTTCACCAGCTTCTTCTTCCAGTTTCTTCACCAGCAACAGGAACTTACGTGGCTTTCCACAAGCATTTAGTTCACGTGCATTTACTGAACAATGCCACAAGAATATTTAACTGAGGCATCAGAGACCCCGATCTGTGTAGAACCAGCAAATGCAATTCTGGAGCTTTTCCAATAGAGGAGAAGGCCACTAGAGAGAAACAAGGCCTTCAGACAGACCTACATGGCACAAAAATATGAAGAGATCAAGGTATAATCCTATGAGATTGTGAAAGCTTTTGTCATGGGCTGTCTGGATACAGACAGCTTTTGTCATGGGCCAATTTGACAGTACCAGAGATTGCAAACTGAACCTATTAGTGATCATTTTACAAAGCCTGGAACTAACAGAAGCTAAACCATTTCTCATTTGCATGCTTGGGGCCTGAAGCCTCAAAAGTACAGTGCCACGTCCTAAAGAAAGTGTTCTTAAACAGAATACAAAAAACTAATTAAGTAACCAGCAGTTTACAGCTGCTGTGCATCTATGAATTCTGTACTTGTCTTTATCAGTGGCAAGTAAATTTAGGAAAGACTAAACCATCAGAAAAGACAAACTTGATATCTTTTGGTGACAGGAGTACTGGTGTTTGTAATTTTTTTGCTGTGTATCTTAATACATTCACACGCATGATGCCTGTATTTGAAAATTACAGGCTTAGGACTCAAGCTGTGCAGATGATGAGCTAATGTCACATAACATGTCACATAACACACAAGATGTATGCTGGGATGAGAAGTCAGGAGCTCCTGAGTCCTTCTCGTAATGACCATCAACTGGATCCCAGCTATGGAGTTTGATTAACATTTCATTCAAATTTATAGGAAGTATTTCTTTCATCATAATAAATGATGTCTCCTTTCTAGGCATGCTGGTTTTAACACCAAACATTTTTATTGGAGAAGAGCAGAAATCGAAGACATATGAAGAGTACGATACTGAAAACGCACAGATGAAAGTTGCATTTCTGCAGACTTTTTCCCTCCTTCTGAAATGCCTATGTTTTAATTGCCAAACTATTCTTAAACACATCTAAAGATTAAAAATAATGCCTCTGAGAATACAAGCAGATCAGAATTTGCTTTGATATTTCAGCTTTAATACTATCCATTACAGTTTTTACTACAGTTGTTTGGTTACACACATCACCAAAAGCACTAAATCTTTATCTGAGAATTTTTAGCCTTAACAAAACTTAGCTGTACTTTCACACTTACTTTCTGGGACCTCCACTTCACCTAGTGGTTGGACAACTGGAGCGTTGTCATTAACATCTAACACTTGTATCTTCACAATGCTTGTAGCAGAGAGTCTGGGGTTTCCTTTATCAGCAGCTTGTACAACTAACCTAGAATTAAAGGAGGCACTTTTGATCAGAAAACACTGATTTGTCCATCACTATTATAAGCAGGGGAAGTTTTAAACCCAGAAAGATTAGCCATTTCTGTTCCCCACTGCAGCTCTCAAATTCCATCTTTGGTTCTGTAAAGGTTGACTGTGCACAGTTTTACTTTTTGGTTTTGCAGGGAAAATGTCCAGGAGATTCTACATGGCAAAAGAATGGTAAAATCATACAAAAAAAGAGGAAGTATTCATTTGTACTCATTTCATCCAATTTCATATCAAATTTAAGTGGTTAAACAGCTCTTTCAAATAAGAGACAGTTCTCCTGTTGGTAATTCAGAGTAGGAATTAGAACCTAAGCACTAAATTATCATTTGCAGGAACCTGACTCTCTTCATTGTTTATAAAGGAACAAAAGGGATGTTTTCAGAAATCGGAAAACACAAAAACCAAAATATAAATGCCTGCAGGCACAGAGTAGGCCTTCTATTACATTAATAAATGCAAGTGATAAAGTGAAAACCTTGAATACATGCACCATTTGACAAAGGCACAGCACCCACTGATTTTAGTGGGATCAGAATCTTGCTGTCAGATTAGATGAGTTTTGATTGTACACTTCCATTTCACATCTACATAAGGATGGATTGTAAATTCTGCAAACAACCTTTTCATTTCCACAAACAATGTTGCAAAGAAAACGGTAAGCAGCAGCGTGATAAACATGGATAAAAGGTTTACTCTTCAGGGGAAGCAGCTTCTGAACAATAAAAAGCAAATGTAAACTGAGATTATTTGGAAGACTTTTCCACTTCCCAGTAGGGAAGATTCCAGAAGGGAATTCAAAATTAAATCTAACTCACAGGTGATCTTAAAAACAAAACAGAACAAAAACCAAAACAAAATGAAACAAAAAAGAAAACACACGCACACAAAAAAAAAAGGAAATAATGATCTATGCTAAAGGATACACAGGTCAAAGCTGAGCATCTCAATTAAATGTTTTATGTACTAACAACTGTTTTCATGTTGCACCATATATTTTTTTGCTTCCCCAAAGATCTTCTAAACACTTTATTTCTCCCTTTTTCTTCTATGTACCAGTTTGAAAAGTTTCAAATAGTTATTACTTCCTAAATGTTCGCTTGACAGTATGAAATACCAAGGCTGTAACTCAAGCTGTGGCTTGCAGCATTTCCATTCCTTAACCACACCAGCTCAATTCTGGGTATCCTTGTGGTTTCTGATCTGACAGAAGACAACTTAAATTGCAGGCTTGTATTCAATCAGTGACCATGCATAATTCCATATAGAAAGTGTATTTTTTCTACAATGAATATTGGTAAGGTATACATATGGAAATATTTTACTAAAAATAATCACTTTCTAAGGTTTCAGGAAAAAAAACCTCTCATAAAAACATCTTAGCCAAGGCATTAAAATTAAGGTTCTGTCAACACTTTCATTATGAGCCCTGTTGTAAGGGACTTAGAACTTCTGGGGATGAAAATGTTCAATTCAAATATATAAACAACTCCTTGAAAATTGGAAAAAACCAATGGTAACATTTTGACATCAAACAGGAAAAAAGCTTTGAAAGCTTCTTTTGCTATTTACTTTTCACCTAACAATGTACAGATTAATAACTTATTTTAGAAAGAAAGAACACGAAGAAGCTACAGATTCTCTGAATAAACTGTCAGACTTAAAGTCTAGAATTTGAACATAGATACTGAAATAAATCAGGCTCCAAGTTAAAGAGAGATATGAGAATTATGTTCAATATTTCACCAACAGTAAACATGCCTCCTTTGAAGGACTTATTCCACGTGTTCTTTTAAAGAACTAGTTACAAATAAAATGGATTATACTATTTAAGCTTTTGAAAATCAGAATTGATGCTTTTGATTCAGCGAAAAACTGAAAAAAACCCTCCGAATTAAGTGTACTGTGTATTAAGTTAAACCAAAGTATTTTGGGGACATTATTATCAAATCTGCCTGATACTAAAAAAATCCCCCCCATACTTTGTCAATCTTCTTGGATGTGGTTTTCTACAAGTTGTTCTCATTCATAAGAATTCCTATTGGATGTTTAAAACTTTGAGGTCCCACAGGACAGGAAAACTTGCAAATATTTTAATTGATACCACAACCAAATGGAAAAAAAGTAATTTCTACTGACTAATACACAGAAATAATATTTTTTGTGGAGACTGCAGTACTTAAAATGGGTCTATTAATGAATCTGCATAGTCATATTTTCTTTTCAAGGCATTATTTATTTGCTTTCTAATTCCAACTATGGCACGACCCATAAAGAAAAACTGTCATGTCCACTTGACCATATTTATTCAGAGATTCTGAAAAACAGGAAAAAATTAATACTTATTGCAAGACCAGTTATAGATAGAAACAGTTTATAAAGAGTCTTTACCACATCATTGAGCAGAAATTTTGAACTATATAATAATTAAAACCGAGAACATATCCGTATTTATTTGATTTGATTTGAGTGTTTTCACTTTGTCTTTATAAAGAATAATTCCTGAGAGGGAATGGCTGTACAGTTATTAATAAACTAAAATCCAGGAACTGTCATTGCTTCTATAGTGAATAATCACACAAATCAGTAAGTGTTGTCATTGATTAAACTAGACTATATTTCTTTCTCTAAATTTGACAAGTACAGAAAAATCTATAGTACAAATGGGCAGCTTTAAGGGTGTTTTCAGTGCTGTCTGGCTTGCACCCAGGTTCTGGATAATGGCTAATGGATAGCAACAGGAAACTATGAAATACATAACATGAATATTCTCGAGTTAGAATGGACAAAAAGAATACATTTTTATGAGAAGCTTACATACAAACCTGTAAGATGAAGTGCTTTCATAATCTAGGCCTGTATTAGTTGCTAGAATTCCTCGTGCTGAATCAATTAGAAATGTTGCATTTTCATTACCAGATAAAATTGAGTATTCAGTTTCTCCATTCAGCCCACTGTCTAGGTCAGCTGCAAACACCTGTTTGTGAGCAAACCTGAGGCTTAATTAAAAACAGTAGAATGTGATTTCAGAAAGAAAACCCTTATACTACAGTCAGGTATTTCTGATGAATTTCCTTTTGACTGCACATATACAAATAAATCAACAACTTTGTCCCCAGCTTGAGTATTGTATAAGGTCACAAAATCAGCTCATGAACTGCAATGGGCTGCACATGAATGAGTAATTCAAAATTCAGCTACATAAAGCATTATGTCTGAATGTAATAATTTTACTATTAGGCTGCTGCTAGAATGCTCTCTCACTTGAGCACATAAAAATGCACTTTCTCAGTGGTACAAGACTGACCTTTAAAGTATTGCTGCTATACAAACAGACAAAGGATAAAATAATTAAACTACTAACTTTTCACAGCTTTTATGGAATAGTTCATTAATTACCTTTTAAAAATACCAACCAGAAAATGTAAAAGGGGCAAAGGCAATCTGTAAAGATTTGCCAACAGAATAAGGAACATTCAGCAGCAGTGCACAGGTTTCTCAGAGACCTCTTACTCTTTCAAGAGTCATCTTCGTATTTTTTTTGGTTGCTGAACAAGCATTATAATGAGTCTGGGATCCAAAACATAGCAGAGGCAATCAGTCAGATTGAATAAAGGAAACATAATAGAATGTATTCTGTCATAAAATTTTGATTACACATCTGGCTTGACTGCCTTTTGATTTTTCTCCATTCCTGGACATGTGTTTCTCTAAATACAGTGTCCATCAGTTTCTAATCACTTTGCCCTGGAGGCATTTGTAGCTTTTCATTTATTTATTCTCTAGAGAGGGAATACCTTTAGTACCTAACATGACCCTCACCGTGACCTGACTTCCAATGCAGGAACATGTACTGAGGAAATTATGTGTTCTTCTAGTCCAACTGATGTCTTCTTTTGCTCTAACATGGTCAGCTGGAAACATTTTGGAAGAATGGATCCATTCAGAGGAAGAAGCGTTTGCACATTTAAATTAAGACAAGCTGCTCTTAAGGCATCAGATTTAAAATTGAACACTCAGGTTTGACTCTACTAGTCTGATGAGTAGAAAGTATTCTTTTTATTGCTACAGTGCTTTCAGTAGAGGCATTAATACAAGACCCAGCCTATACTGTAACCAGAACCACAGATCTGAATGGTATTTTTCAACTGCTTGAAGATAGAAAAAGATTTTTTTAAAAAAAGAGAATTTAAGTTCCAGGTGCACAGTTATTAAGAAGATACAGAACTGTCTTTCAACTTAACAGACCTGAATGAATGATCTGATCTGACATGTGGTCTAGAAAAAAAAAATCATTTAATATTTTAGATATCCAGGGAGAGTAGTAGCAACGCCACGAACCCACTCCCAGTTTATAAGACAGAATGATCCAGAACAGACCTAGCAGGATTGTAGTGATGAATAGATCAGCCGAACTTCTTTTTAACTACAGCACTGTGCTAGGGAGGATATACTTCCACTTACCTGTATGATGTCTGTTTTAGGACTCTGGCCTTCCCATACTGCTGCTTTGTAATAGCCTTGCTCAAATTTAGGTGCATTGTCATTCACATCTTGAATCAAAACTGTCACTCCACAGAACACTGAATTGAAGCTATTTTCAGCCACAACTGTAAGATGTATTTTACACTTTACTTCATAATCAAGGTACTTTGGCTCTTTTACTGTGATTGTGCCTGGTTTATTACAAGACAAAAAAAAATCTCAATATGTGACACATTCAGGGAAAAATATGTTCAAATGCAGTTATGAAATTCCTAGCATATATGGTCACCTCCACTGAACACAACAGAATTCCAGCAAGCTTGCCATGGTGTCCTTTTTCTACCTACCATCACCCCACATGCCAGTTACTGAATAAATCTTGGAAAGCTAAATTTTCACCAACCACCACTACATTGGCCATTTCCTAAAACTAAACCAATTTACTAGCAGAGGAATAGAAACAAAGTGTCTGCATGATGTTTCCTCCTAGGCACCTGACAGACAGACAGCCATGTGGGAAGAGACTCTGGTCCCTCATGTGGCAGTGGCCATCCCTACATCAAACCCCACATTTGTAGCCATTTCTGCATCTGACTGACACACAGGCAAAACATTCACTCCTTCTGATGCAGTGAGCCCCCTCCCCTGAGCTGTTATTCTATCAAAATAAACTAATAATGAGACTTAATGAGATGACAAGCACAACGGGCCACCTCCACATTAAACATGAAATGTTCTTAGAAATCTGCATTTTTCAATGTTCTAGGAGCACAATTGTAATTCTCCATTACATCTAAGCATAAAACATAGTTGATTTTTATGTTAATTTTCATTAGAATTCAAATTCAGTTTTGCATGGACTTTTCAGTAATGATGTCATGAATCCTGTTATCCCAAACTTGGGCTATCATAAGAATGCATCAACGATGGCTCTCCAAACTAGTGCTTTTTATTTTTTTATTTTCTAGAATAAGCAAATATTAACTATTGTTGATGGACCTGTGTCTTGACCATAAAGATTTCAAAGGTGTTTTACTTTCAGCACAACACTTAAAAATATCACATTCTGTTTGCAGAGACAAGAAAGCAGACAGTGACAGAAGAAATACACTTCCAGATGACAGAGAGTAAACTGAAAGGCTCTAGTGTAGAATGAAAAAAATAATCAAGTTTGAGGTACACCACCTAGGAGGAACATGTGAAAGAACCAGAGTTGTTCATTCTTAAGTGCACTTGAAGCAAAAACAGGGTAACAGTCTTCAAACATGTAAATAATAGGGGTGTTGCCTTTGTCTTATGTCTACTACTACTAGATTAAGAAGTAGTAAGTTTCAAACATCTCAACAAACATTCTGATAAATATGAATAAAAACTTTCCAGCTGCCAAGACTTTCGCAGACTTTTGAGAGGGTTTGCAGAATCACTGTCCCTGATTGTTTTTAAGGACAGTACAAATTTCTGTCAGATTTTGGCACAACTGATTCCCCTCCTGCATTGGAGAACAGACTAGTTCATGTCTTTGAGTTGCCTCCTACTCTACTTTCTACAATTCTATAGTATAATAAAAAATTACAATGCTAGAAAATCTTCTCCAAAGTGTGGATAATTAACATCAGTGCTTGAAAAGGCAAGTAGAGCAGACCTGTGGCTGTCCAGAACACATACTGCAGACAGGTCATTGATACAGCTCAAAATACTTATGCTGTAGAAGCAATGGATAGAGAACTACTGGTGTCAAAATTATGCTAATGTAAGCACAGCTCTTAAAAAGTCCTTGAAGGATGAACTTCAATTAATGTTTTCAAAGAAACAGAAGAAAGGCTTCAGAGGAACGGAAACAGAAGAAACCACAATGGATCAAATGTCTCAAAAGAAGACTTGTGACACATTCACTGCTATAGAAATTCCACTCCTGTTTGTGACGAGAGTCCTTATGAGACTCTTTAAACCTTCATGTAACCATTTTTCAGCCTAGCTTGATTAAAAAAAGAGAATCCCATTTAAATATTTTTTTTCTTTTTTTGAAGGTGATATTGGAGAAGATTCACTTCCTTAGCAAAAAACCTGTCTTGGTCAAAGATGTTCTTTAAGGCTAATCTCTCTAGTTTTATTTCAGTGAAATAAGAAGGACTTGAAAATCAAAAGTATGCACTTCAAGCGCCCCTCATCTAAAAAAATTATTTTAGTGGTATGCCATTTAATGCCTAGAGACATTGGATGATCAGATGTTAAAGCCTTCAGAAACTCAGGGATAAAGCTATTTATTAAGGGTACAAAATATTTACACTGTTTCTGAGGAAAACCACTTACACTGTCTACATGCCATCCCAAGAAGAGAAACTGCAGCTATTCAGAAGGCAAACTTATTGCAGATGTTTAGGAGTTGAGAGGTAACTAGAGTAGCTGTGGTCTGTTATGAGCCTTAGAGAACATATAAATGTTCACAGGGAACACCTCACTCTCCTGCACCTGGAACTCCTGACTGAAGAGCAGGTGAAAGCAGAAGTGCTCCAGAACACAAATACAATCACAAAAAATAAACAGACTTGACTTTAAAACGTGTTGAGGTTTGCCTGAAACAAAGAGCATTAAAATCAACAAGAGTCTAATGCTTGTGCACTAGAAGTGTTTGGAAGGGTTTTGTTTATTGAGTTTATTTTTGGAAATTGTATGATGAGAAACAAGATGGAATCTCAGCTTGGATCATAAAGCAGTAGTTTATCAACTCCCAACACCTGGTGATCAATAGTAAATCAGAACTGCGCGTTTTAAACAGGTATACTGGTGTTCAATTTCTTTTACCTCAAGTTTATGACAGTGCCTGGATTTACTAATGACCTTCTCACTGTAACAGAATTATTACTACGGAGCACTCTTAAGATATCTAGCCCTTGTTCTTGTGGTAGGAACTTACTACTGCTCCAAAGTACACACAGACACACGAAAAAAATTATAAAATGTACCTGTAACAGGGTGTATGGAGAATATTGCATGGTCACCAAAGATGCTGTATTTTATGGCTCCTCCTGTAAATTTGTGCTCATAGGCTTCTACAGTTAGAAGTGATGTACCTATGGAAGCAATAAGACATTTTCATCCTGTCCACTATAGAAGGTTTTGTTCTAATTTTATAGTATTGGTATTAATTGCAGATGCACAACTATGTACTAGCTTAGGTGCTCATCCATTAGTTTAGTGGACAGTAAGAATAATTCTCCATGATTTTTCCTATTACAGATTCATAGACAAAGCACTGTCTATCCCTCCTTCCTCAGTAAATTACACATCTAATAAAAACTTTACCTGCCTAAATAAAATTATGACACTTAACATTTCCTAACTGCAAACTCACAGGAATCATTGGAGTTCTCTCTTACCTGAAGTCATATCTAAGTTTTTTGGGTTTTGGTGCATCACCCACAAATGACCAGAAAGATTTTATTTTTTCTCCATTTATCAGGATTCAGTTTGAGTTTTTGAACAGTACCTTAAATTAAACATCCTTCAGAATTTTAATTAGCCACCTTTTGACACAGAGAAAGAAAAGATGAAACTATATGCATAGCTATGTGTCAATTCACACAGAACCCAAATTCCATGAAAAGACCAATAATTTAATATAGAATGCAGGAGACATGAAATAAAAATCCTGTCTGAAATAAAATAGAAGGAAAAATGTGGAACTCAATAAATTATCCTGACCAGAATCATCACATTATCAAAACCTCCAAATAATTATTCTTTTTAAGTGACTTAGGAAATTGTCTAGCATATACGGCCATTGATTTTAATGTTTCTAATTATTTAATTAAATTGTAATTGATTCCATGCAACTGTAATGGAATGAAGCAACCTGAGCTCTTTCGAACAGCATTAGAGGCAACTAGTTATTATATCACAAAGGTCACAGTGTTCATACTCAGTGTCCTGGATGCCACAGGAAAAGACTTTACTATAAAAAATGAGAGGAAACATTGCTATTGCAATGATACGATACCTTTTGTATTTTAGCAGTTACATATTACTTTTTAAAAAACAGAATTTTTCTATTAAGGGTTTACTATGTGCTCTCAAAATCTGTCTGTCAAAAGCAAAAGTATGCCAATTTTGATGTGATTTTCTGTACTTGTCAATATACTTGTAAGATATTTACTAGAAAAGCTCTGGAATCAATACCCATCTGTCCCATATGTAAAGACAGATATATGAATGCTGAGCTACAGCAGGAAACTATTTTAGGAACTAAAATAAAGGGCTGTAGGTTGAATTTTCATTGCCAAGCAACTTTGATTTGCTACAGAAAACAAGGACAATCATTCATAGCATCCTCAGAGCAGAGTTAAAGATAAGGAAAAAAAAGAAATGTCTAAAGAATATCCCTATTTATCTTTTAACACTGTCTGCATCTTTTTGTTTGCTTGTGTGTTTAAGAAGAGAAACTACCAGAAATAAAGGAAGCAGCAGCATTTCTACTTGAAACCCTGTTTTTCAGAGGTTAGGTTAATAAATTCTTGTTCTGAGTCCCCACATCCTAATCCTTTAAGCTCCACATTTTTCATGCCAAGAGAATTGCTTACAACTTCTTTATAGCAGAGAACAAATCTCTTGTGTTCTGATATCTTTCACAGAAAACAATTCCTCTGAACAGTGGATTTTTATAGTTCATTGTCAAAAGATACGACCAAAGTGTGAGGTCACTTGTGACATAAACAGGCCTTGCACAGATAAAGAGCAACAGAAAATGTCCATCTGCTGGAACTTGCCATTTCAATCACATGGAATTCAGACATTGCCTCAAGCAGAGGTCATATTATGTAGCTCTTAACAGAGAAAAATCAGGGAAGGGGAGCTTTCTCCCTGCAAAACACATTGAGGCTGAGATCAGCACTGAAGATGGAGCAAGGCAGCAGGGAAATCAGGTTAAAAACAGAAAGCAGACAGATTGGCTTGAAATTCTATGCAACTGACCTCTGAATTAGTTAAAAATATTGAAAGACATGAAAGAGTGATATAAAATATATAAATTCAGGGTTTTTTTCAAATTAATCCCAGTCTGACTGTATATGGAAGTATCTCAAACTGTTTTATACAGCCTAGATTCCAACATTATGCCTGCAGACTCAAAACCAAAACATGGCAGAGTGAACAGCATTTACCTACCTGTCCAAATCAGCTCCAAAACATTTGCTGAATTCTGTGTTAGGACATGTTTTATATGTATGGGGTTTTTTTATACGTATGTCCTAACACCAGCACCACACTGAGCTACTGTATCACTGTAGCAGGTTCATCTTTCTTCAGTACTCCTTATAGTAGTAGTATCTTTTCCCTGTTCTCTGCCATCTAACCTGTGTTCATCCCTGCCATTATTTCTTCAGGCCTCCTAATTGCCATGAAAGGAAGAGCTGAGCACAGAGATAATGACTCACAAACTGTCGACACAATCCTGTGCCATGTGCTCAGTGATGACCCTGCTTGAGCAGGGAGGCAGGACCAGATGACCCTTCTGGTCCCTTCCAACCTCACCCATTCTGTGATTTTCTGACCTAAAGAAAGAGGGGATACCTATTTGATATCTAACAGAAAAAGAAAAGAGAGGAGTCAAGAAGTTTTACTAGTGAATCTGTCTCCAAGGAACTGTTATGCAAACAACCATTCAACTAAAAGCTGGGTGAATAACAAAGGTTTCTTACCCTCTGAAGAGCACTTGATTATTTATTGATTAGCTTCTAAGTGCCTGCTCTAATACAGTTTATAATATTTAAAGATATTAAATATTCATTATTAAACAAAAAAAAAAAAAAAGAAAAATGGGGTTTTCTGAAGGTCATCAAACTTGGAGATCAAGCACATAAAGAAAATGTGACCACAAGGACCAGTTCCTGAGGCACTTACCCATTTGATGGGTTTAGACTAAATTAAAACTACGGACCCTTGGCTTTGGTGTTTTGTCGTTTATATTATTCACATTTTTTATTCTTTTTAAAATAAACGTAGTGTTTTTCCCCTCCATCAGTTAAGGCAGAAATAAAATTATGAAAAGAAGCCACATTTATTAATACCAGTTCTACAAATAATCAGTATGTAATGTAAATCTTCCCTGGACTGAATACACTGGTGCCATTCACATTCATAGGGGTCCCAGGATCACATCTATCCTATAAGCTAACTTCTATGAGAGTTTTAATTACAATCATGCTTTTCTTCCCCACTGAAATGTAAAATATTTGATATTTATTTATGCTTATGAAAAAAGGAAAATAGTATAAACAGAGACAAACAGTACTAGTATTTGGTAAAATCTCTTATATTCTTAGAAGAATTTGATCTTCTTAGCAAATGGAAGTATCATTAAACACAAACTAACATTTTGTGATCAAACCCTCCTGTTTACCCTGAAGCTCTGCTAAATTTCCTTTAATCAAAACAACTTAAATTGAATCTTAATTATATTTCTATAGATTGAATGGGAGAACACAATAGCAGTCTGATACCACGATTCCTTGGGGCATTTCTGTAATTTCAGGCTGGCTTTTCTAGCCTGACCCAGGAACACATCTACACTTAAAAAAATCTAGGATCAGAGCAGTTTATCTATTGCCATAAAGCTCTGATCTTTATTTTCTTTTGTTAAATGTAACAATTTGAAAATTTGGCTTGTAGTCCCAAACAAGCACAGAGGAAGGAATTGGCTGAATAACCACAGCAGTAATTACTGCAACATCTATCTTCACCCTTCATTCGCTCTTCTGTTGGCAATCATCCAAGAATATTGATTGGTTTTCCAAAATTACTAACACATTTCTTATTTACTGATTCATAATCCAGTATACAGGCTGTTACTCAAGATCTATGAACCAACTAGTCTCATAAAACCCTTAGGATATAAAGGAATATTGCTCTTGTTTTACTGAGGGAGGTTTGAGTGATAACAAAGATAAATTATTTGTTCAAGGTGAACCTCATGAGCTGTTTGAATTGAGAATATAGTGCAAGTCAGATCTCTAAATACATCTGGCCAATTAAACAGTGAGATTTGTGGACAGAAATATGTGAAAGGCATTCCTTTCTGCCCCTCATCAGGACAAAACCAACCCAGGATGCAGGATAAGATACCACATATCTAATTGGCTGGAGGGATAACTACTAATGTTCTTTGAATGATACAAAGTAGAGCAGTAATTCTCATCAATACCCTGAACAAATCCAAATAAATCTGTTAGCACATTGTGACTGACGTTGGTTTGTCTGCAGGCAACATTCCATAGTGCAGTCTCTGCCTAGACAGACACTGTGGAAGCCTGTCCAAGTGACCATGTACCAGTAGCCTCCGACCTTCTCTACCCCATCCTACTCCCCTTTCTCTTTCTTCTGCAAAGCCTAAAACCTCAATAAGGTATTTCTGAAAGCCACTACAGTTTGTGAAGGGTGTTGTGAAAACAAGAAAAACCAGGTTGCAACTGGTTCCCAAAACTCACCTCATCTGAACTTTTTCACCCTGCCCAGTAAAACAAGTAAATGTTGTCCATCCATCATTAAAGTAATTTTGCTAAATGAATGATTAGACAATGGCTCCTCCATTGCATCTTTTTCATGCTGGTGCACTGGAAAGGGCCAAATGGGTATTGGCTACACCCACATTAACTTTCCCCTGCTGCTGCACAGAAGAAAAGGTTTCCCTATACCATTCATTGCAATTACCATTCCAAAAGGAGGGGAGATTTATGACTCCAAGAAGAGGGATTTCATGCCCACCTGCTGCACTGTTCTCAGGCACGCTTGCTTCGTACAGGCTGTGGCTGAATGAGATCACCTCCTCTTGCTCTTCTGTAAAGATAATGACCACAGCTGTGGCTGTTCGGGGGGCAGGGCCCTGATCTGAAGCCGTCACTAGCAGCTGGGTACTGAAGTCCTTGGAATCCAAGGGCTCCCGAAGAATGACGTCACCTGTCTTCACATCCATCTGAAATACAGTCTCTGCCGTCATCAAATTAAAAACAATAGCTCCATTTGATCCCAGATCCACATCCTCTGCTCTCACAGTGGCTACTGTCTCATTCACAGCAGTTTCAGCAGGCACAAAGACCCTGATAGGATTCTGCAAAAAAACGGGATCGTTGTCATTGACATCATCAACGTGCACCACAACACTGACAGTGGTGCTCCTCGGAAAATGGGTGCTACAGTCACTTGCCACAGCCCTAAATGTGTACTGGGACTTGGTCTCCCGGTCCAGTGCCTTTGTAGTAATGATGGATCCCGTGACACTGTCAATTGCAAATGCTCCATATGTGTCATCAATGAGGGAGTATGTAAGTTCACCATTCAAGCCAGTGTCTTCATCAGAAGCAGAGAGGTCCAGGATGGCTGAGCCTTCCTCCAGGTCTTCTGTCACGGAGATTTGATAGTGGGTCTTTACAAACAAGGGGCTGTGGTCATTTTCATCCAAGACACTAAGATAGAGCTGTGCAGTGGAGCTTCTCGAGGGACTGCCTAGGTCATGGCACTCAATCACAAGAGTGAAATTGCTGATGTCTTCTCTGTCTAAGCTATGAGTGACCAGCAGCTTGCCTGACGTGTTATTCAGTGTGAAGTATTCTCCAACATTTCCACCTTTCAAACACATAAAAGATGAAATAATCACAACCAACCACTTCTAAAAAAGAACCCCTTGTGAATGCTCTGTGCTAACTACAGTAACAAGGTCCACTTGTTCATACAGCTAGTGTGCTCATGTGACTTTCACATATTTTATTTCTCATCCAAATAAAACTCATACTTCATTTAAATCAGTGAGTGGCAATGATAGCAGAATGTCACATTAATTTACAGACTGGCTATTTGGCCAAATGCATATATTTTTTCCCAAATCAGCCCACCTTATAGAAGCTCATGCATCTATGCTGCTACATGAAGTGACCTCTTCTCAACCTTAGTTACAAATTCCACAAATCTATAAAGCATTGCTGACAATTGTAATTGCTTGCTCCTTGTTCTCTTCTACAAACCTATCTCTTGGAATCCAAGAGTTGTGCAAGGTCATGATTTGGGGGCACTGGGAATAAATATAAAGCAGTCAACTGAAAAGTCAGCATTTTTAGAAACAGTGAATGGCATACATACTTCATAACATGCACAAAGACCAAAGATAGCTGAATTAAATGTCACAGCAGATCACAGCATTAAAACCAAGAAAACAAAAGAATTCATAACTGTTTCTTCAAAGAAAAATGTGCTGGTTTTTACCACAGTAGCTCTCTGCCTACATTTGAGCTATCGCTGAGAGCCACAAACCAAAGCACAGCAAACTTGTACTTGTCCAAAGATATTACAAGAGGCTTTGACCAGCTATGGAGCTTACATTGGCACAGTGGATGCAGGGAGAGTTTGGCAAGATGGAAGCCAAGTACGACATTACTAATTGCTGGGTGAAAGAAGCTCTCACGAAATAAAATTTATGAAATAGAATTAAATAAATAAAATTCAATTAATTTGGGGGTATATTTTCAAGGGCATATTTACATTCAGACTTCTACAACTATAACAAAAAGAACAAAAATATGCCTTCATGATTAATGCCTCATTCCAGCATTTGATTTTTTTGTTGTTGTTTTTCTCTTCTGCACTATTTCAAATCCAGAAAGCAGAATGAAAGTATGTCTGGCAAGTGCTTATTAGTGCTGAAAAAAGGGTGAAAGATCTCTTTTCTTTTCCACATGAAAGAAGCATGTGGACAAGATGGGAGCCAGGGAGGCCTGGTAAAGTCAAGACTAGTTTAAAACTTGGATGCTGCTGTTTATATATTCCTGATTTATACTAACAAAATGATGGAATGTAACTTACCAATTATTTTGTATCTTAGAGCTCCATTATTGCCAGCATCCATATCTACAGCCCGGGTAAGGTAAACAACAGAAGGCTGCTGGTTCTCTGGAATAAAGATCTCAGAGGGAGGAAGAAGAAACGTGGGAAAGTGATCATTTTCATCCAGCACTGTGCAGATCACTGTCACTGTGCTTGACAGCGACGGCGTTCCACCGTCACGAACCAAAACTAAGATCAATGAAAAGAAAGCAAATTTCATTCAGTGGTTGTGGGTGCAACAATACATGTTCCTTAACAATATCAGAGTAGGAGAGTTATTTGTGCTATGCAAAAAGCAAATGCTCTTCTGCACTGGAAAATCTTACCACCGGCATCTAATTCAGAAGGCATGAAATAAAGTAATACTGATAGTAACTCTCTCTCTCTCTCTTCCTCACTCACTCTTACTTCCCACTCTAGAGACGCTCATACATATTTCACACTGCTACCTTTAATACTGAAAACCTCCTGGGTTTCCCTGTCCAGTGATGCAGCTGTTACGAGTTCTCCACTGTCCGAGTTCATCTTGAATTTCTCGTAACCAGCTCCTGGTAAGATTTCATACTGAAGCAAGGAATTCAGCCCTTTAAAACAAAATGGAAGTCTAAGTAAAACACAGCAACTCTCCTCACATTCTGGTCTACTCATTTGTCCCTTTCTTCTCCCTCCAAGTTCTTCTAAATCACAATTCCATACAGTTCCTGATCAGACCTACAATTTGTATACAGTGTAGGGATACGAGCCTTCCCACCTTTCTCTAGGAAATAGGCTAAAACTGTACAAGCTTTTAGAAACCTTTCTTCCAACAGGAACAGGAAATGAGACTCAGTGTTCTCACCTATTTTATGGTTGTAAGATAAATTCCTTTCATATTTCTTCTAGTTTCAACATCCTCCCAAGGAAAGTATAATGTCATCTTCATCACACTGATTACCTTTAATGAGTATAATCCTACTATTGTGCCCTTACATTTTGAACATTTTCTTACATTTTATCCATGTGTTTTTCCCACCCAGAATTAGTCCTTTAGTAGGGCAGGAACAGTTGGTACACCCAAAAAATTCCATGACACTTCTAGTCATATGAAAGCTCCTATTCAATGTCAAACACTGCCTACCTGTTCTCATCTGCTGCAGTCAAGCGCAAGAAAATCTGCATGGGATTTGATGGAGAAACACCCATGTGAGAGAAGACACTATTCAATTCACAACCAGTGCTGAAAAAACATGGGTGCCATCCAACTTGACTATTCTCACAATGCTGAAGTTAAAACTTTTAAGTTTTTAGCTTAAAGAACGCAGATGTGACATCTTAATTACATTTATTTACCAAGAATTTACTGACTCCCATATCCAACTGCTAGGAGTGTAAAGCAGCATTAGGAAAAATCTGCACACCCTGCCCAGGAGAGGAGCACGCTGACTACATATTTACCCACCACAGCACAGCAGTTAGCACGTCTGCACTCAATCCAACCTGCTGGTTAATTATTCAGCAGCACCGGTCACATTTTAGGGGATGAAATTACAGACTGAAATAAAAAATGTCCCCCTGCCCCAAATCCAGATTCAAGCCTCATCTTTATAGGACCTTACAATAAAGTCTAATGAATGGCAATAAACCCTGTCTCGTAACTTGAAGTCAGTGGTTCCTATTAACCTTTCAAGATTTTTCTCCTAAGGCTCCAGACATAACTATTGAACTACAGAGGTGAACATCAGCTCAAAAGGAGATCTTGCCAAATGCTAGTTCAGTTCTTCTGCAAAGACCTACCTCAGGAAAAAAACTCTGACCTATCTTAAATATGCTGCTTGTATCTTTGTTTTCCCATGTGTATTTTTTCAACATGCATTTTTTCCAATGCTAACATCTTTTATACTTGCATTTATTGATGTTGAGCTGTCAGATGTCAGCTGGGTGGGGATGAGGGCATGGTGGGCTCCCTAAAGGCTCCCAAAGTCAGGCAACATAGAGATGCAGTAACTGCAGGTGTCATAATGTGCAGGAGGGAGGTGGCTGAACAAAAAGGTTTCAGGGATATTCATGTGAGAGGAAACCATTCCAAAGTCAGAAATTTTACTTGTGATTCCCCCCAAAAAAGATCTCCTTCCAGTCACAGAGAATGAAGTAGAAAGGAAAATAAAACAAAAGGTTGATAATGACTGGTTCCTCCCAGTGGTCACTCAGGGAATATATGAAGTGAACAAAAAAGTGATGGGAGAAAGTCCTCCACTGAGACTATGCAAGTATTACTGGGATGTGAACTGCAATTTAAAGAGTGGGTAAAAATAAATATATGACGTAAAAACAAGAAAAAGAACACCATGCCAGGAGTCATATTATTCAAAAATTGTGTTCCAAAAAACATAAGAAAAGTGAGTAGCATTATATTTATATGACTCCTATATAAATCAAATTTTCTTACATTACGAATATCATTTCAATATTAATTTGAAACAATACTATTACATACCCATGACCTAGGGCCAAATCATGCAAATGTGAGAAAAAGACCCAACAGAAAGTCTGTGGTTACTGGAAAATGTACTTTAAAAAAATAGCAGGAAGGAACCATCAGCCACAACAGTGCTCCAGCCCAAAGTGTCTGCACAGGCAGGCACATACTCTGCCACCCAGTACACTTGGAATGCCCTTCCTTCTCCACCCTGCCAAGCCACCCTGACTCCCTCCCACTAACTGCTCTGGAAATTTCCTTTCTGCTGTATTTCCCACCAGACATGAAAAAAATATAAGGGATAGAAAAGGAGGGAGAAGAATTTAAGAAAATTCTCAATTGTCTCCTTTATCTTCCAAACCTTTCTTCAAGGATCACCTGTTTTTGTGATCCACTAAAGAAAGAAAATATTTGGAAGAGTGAGATACAGAGGCAGACTGCAGTACAGCTCAGCTATTATGGAGATCATAACAGACAGATATACCTACCCATTCCTAATTTCTAAATACTTTACATACTTGTGGGGTAATGTCTTTTCTATATAATACCTCTACTGAGCTCACATCAGCCTTTCATAATCAATATGTGCTCTACATTAAAATTACAAATCTTACTGAATACAGAAGGTTATTTTGCTAACAAGTTCCATCATCTGCTTTTAGGATAGCAAAGCCTTACACAATTCTAAAGAAAGTACAGAAAGTGAACCCACAGTAAAAATGAAGTCATTCACAGAGTTGAGACTACCTTTGGGCCAAAGACAGCAGTATTGTCATATTTAACTCTCTTTCCAGATTTTATTATGTATCACATAGACCTTGTATAACTGCTCCAGCATATGTACTACCTGTAACATCATATGCTATGCATTTTAGACAGTTCAAAAGAGCAGGTAGTTGAAGAACTGGAATTTTTTGTTGCTTAGCAGACTCTCAGTGTGATTCACTGAGGAGATGAACCATCCCCACATCTTATTCATCCATTCCGTGTATTTCTGAAAAGCAATGCATTAACAGTCTTCAGCATGTAAAAGCCTACCTAAAATCCCGAGCAGCTTCCTCTATCCCTTCACAGCTCAACCAGCTGGAAAATCTTGGATGACAGTGCCCCTCTCTGGGCAGAAAAGATGAGTGCATACTTGCTGGTTCTGTTACAAAACCAGGACTCTTGACTAGTGAACTGCTTTAAAACTATCAGCCCTGAGAGCGACAAAATGTTCAGATATTAACTTTGAGTTGAATATTGTTGCTGATTTATAACCAGAACACACTGGCTCTCTTCACGTGAAACCTACAATATGCTTTGTCACACAAGAACACATTTTACATTTAATATACCCATCAGAGCTGAAGTTACCCCAGAGTGCAAGTCAGAATACCTCCAAGCTCCAATTAAAGATTGAGAGTGAAGACTGAAACTCGTATTTTGAAACTCAAAAGTCATACATTACGTTAGGAAAAGCACAACAGCTGCACATGCAAGGCATCAAGACTGGATTGGTCTACTATGGTCCACAAGTAAATTACTAGCAGAAGAACACAGATTACCTGCATCTCGGTCCACAGCCTCCACTCTTATGACAAACTCTCCTGGATCTCGGTTTTCATGAACTGCAGTCTCATAAAGTTGCTTTAGAAATACTGGGGTCTCATCATTCACATCAAGAACAACGATGGTTAGAACTTGTGTGGCAGAGAGAGCTGGGCTGCCCTCATCAAGAGCTACGACTGTCAAACTGTAGCGCTCCTGAACCTCATGGTCTAGAAACTGGGCTGTAGTTAAGAGTCCTAATTTAAAGAAAAAAGGTTTTAAAATAAGTATCCTGGTCCAAATAAGGATCCTAGTTGTTCCAGCACTCAATGTAGCACCACCATGCCACTCCTGCAAGGCTTCCAGACTTTGTAGTCATTCATTACCTGTGATCCCCTCTACAGTGCCAATTGGTCCAGAAATACTGCCTTTGCCATCCAGGGAAATTGGGATTCATGGAAAATTCAAGTGAAGTTCAGAGACAGCTTTTTATTTAACTTTGGGCTTAACTTTTTAACTTTATTTAACTTAAATATTTGTCTTCTTTTGCAGTTATACAAGTTATGCAGTTAGGAGCTCTACAAATCAGTGTCAGCTGCATTATCTAACGAATTCAAAGTCAGAATGAGAACTAGAAAATCTTACAACTATTAAGGTGATATTCACATTTGTGAGAACATAGTATAATAGTTAGAAACCAGAGAATTTCAGAGGGCTGAAGAATGAAATTCATCAGCACTTCTAGCCTCCACTGAACACGTTCCATCTGCAGTGTAATGCAGACTCCTTGATCTCAACTTTGCCTTTCCTCATGTGTACAAATCATAACCTACATGTGTGCACATGGTTTAAGTATGCATCATGCCAAAATCAGAATGAAGTATTTAGGTGCACGCATTTTCTTCCCACCTTCCTTAATGCACTATTGGAGGATGCCCCAGTACATCTACACAACACAGTAACAGTCTTATGCCAGAGTTTTTGAGCTGAGTCTCACAGAGCTTGACCACTGTGAGCTGTATTGCCCTACTTGTGTGATGTTCTGCCCAAGGCAATCACCCCCAAGGACAATAAGTCACCTGGGCAGAGTGCCACACCAATGTGGTATTTCACTATTGCATAGCATGCACTCCCAAATGCTACTGTGAGAATCACAACACAACAAACCCCAGAGAAGTTACAGTACCTGTGATTTTATCCAGTACAAATGCTTTGTTTTCATTGCCTGAAAGAATGTGATATGTAACTTGTCCATTTCTTCCCTCATCAGGATCCTTTGCAATTATGTGGTGTACAAGGAAACCCACCTCCACATCCTCCATGACATAGGAAAGAGGCAAGGACACAAAACTGGGACTGTTGTCATTGGTATCTAAAATAACAATTTTCACAGCCAGGGAGTCCAGCCGACGATCAGTCAGATTTATTGCCTGGTCTTCTGCAAACACTGTCAAGATCATGGAACGAGTAATCTCCCTGTCCAGTGGAGAAGCTGTGGTCAAGGTGCCATACAAAGGGTGAATAAGAAATGGATTTTCACCCATGTTACTCATTTCTAAGGAATACTCTATCTTGCTGTTCAGAAAACTGCCATCTCCATCCTTTGCATTGAATGTGTAAACCAGAGTGCCAACAGGTACATTTTCTTCTATGCCAATCACTACAAAGTCATCTTGAAAATATGGAGAATGATCGTTCTTATCTTCTACATCAATACTTAGGAAGACACTACTATTTTGTGGGGGATTATTATAATCCTTTATAATAACTTGCAAAAGAAAGTGTGAATCTGTTTCATAGTCAAGCTCCCTGGAAAGATAAAGGTCTCCTGTCAAGCTGTCTATTTCAAAATGAACACTATCATCTTTAGCAATACTGAAATGCAGTTTCCTGTTAAGTGCCAGATGGTTACTCGGCACCTTCAGAGAATCCAACACTTGTGCAGGTTTAAAATTTTCAGGTACAACAAAGTGCTTGAAGTCTTGAGAGAAGCCAGATCTCAAGCTGGGAAGTGGGATCACCTGCAACCAAAACACAAAGTTTGCAATATTTTCCCACTGTTATTATAAATATTATAATGTATAGTGGGCTGACCCTGGCTGGATACCAGGTACCAGCAAAGATGCTTTCTCACTCCTCTCTGCCACTGGACAGGGGACAGAAAACATAATGAAGGTTCACAAACTGAGATAAGGACCAGGAGAGATCACTCAGCAAATACCATCATGGCCAAAACAGACTAGAATTAGAGATATTAACTGAACTTATTGCTAACAAAATCAGAGCAGGATAATGAGAAGTAAAATAAGACCTTAAAAACACACCTTCCCTCCACCCCTCCCTCCTTCCCAGCTCTACCTCCTCCTCTAGGGATGCAGGGAGACAGGGAATGAGGGTTACAATCAGTTAATCACCCGTTGTTTCTCCCATTGCTCAGGGAGAAGAGTCCTTAACTCTCTTTAACTGTGGGAACAGCATTTGCCTTGCCTTGCCTGAGCTGAAGCGTGTACCTACAAGCTATCCAAAATTAACCATCTTTAGGGTGACTTGAAAATAGCAGCCTCAATGACATTCAGCCTCTGACAGAGGAATGTACAGGTGGCCTGGACAAAGCAGCCCCACTGTGGCTTGATGAACAGCAGGTGGCTGGCTATGGAATGAGCACATGCTGCATTTCACACTCCCATGAAGAGCAGCTCTGTATAAACCAGCATAAAGAAATGAGCTATCTTTATACAAGGTTACAGAGACAGAATTTAGAAAAGAGCAACTTAGTGGAGAAAACAAAAAAGTGCACTCTCTTCCCCACTTTCAGTCCCACTTGATATTTGTTTTTCTTTCGGCCTACCTGGATATTTTCCTCCTATTTTCTAGTGTTTCCAATGACCTCCTACTAAAGCACAAGCATCACCTATTTGCAAGATGATCCAGAGTACTGTTGTACATTATTAACAAATTAAAATGAGTCTGCCCTCTCATTTCCTCCCACAACAGAAAAACAGTTAAGGAAAATTACCATAAGACAAGGTGCTTACAATTTTGAACTTTCTTTTTTTCAGTTTATTCCCCAACCTTCTTCCAAAATCAGATTTTTCCTTTGAAGAAACTAAGCATTTAACATAATTGTTCTATCTGTACAACCCAAATAAGTACCTGGATGTAAACAGCAGCATGTCCCTGAAGCGAAGGCATCCCCTGGTCCTTGGCTGTGACTGTCACTCTGTAGTCAGATCTCTCAGCATGTGACAGAGGCCGGGTTGTTCTTAACTCTCCACTCACAGCATCAATCTGGAAGTATGCTATATCCTCTTCTGGGGGGTGAAAGCAGATATGTGTTATTGCAAATCAGTAACAGCTTGCCTCCATAGTACTGAACATTGTAATGAACAGTGAAAAAGAGCAGGACCCTGAGGAAAGGAACCTGCTGCACGCACTTGGATCTCTCTGGCTTGTTTGGCTCACCTCCTCTTCTTTCACTGAGTACACAGTTATTATAAACCACTTCATGTGGATTGAAAAAAATATGGAGAGACACTCCATAGAGCACTAAAGCAACTGCCCAGTTTTGTACCAACTTTACTCACACCAATGGTGTGTGCATCAGGAGGGCAACAGATAGCCCAGGACTCATCCTCCTATTTCTAACCTTGGCAGACAGGGCCAGAGGAAGAATTGAGTCTCCAAACTGGCACGAAGGGGCAAGTATCTCCTGTGACTGACAGATTCTGGAACCAGCAAAGAGCACTGCAGACCCCTACAATACATTGTGAATGCAGCGATGCCCCCTGCCCTGCCTGTGCTCTGTACCAGCAGCCAGCTGAGGGGAGCTGCAATCTTACAGTAAGCTGTTGCAGAGCAACCTGTCAATATTGGAAATTATGCTTATATCTTTCATCAAGGACTGGTGGCACTCTAAAAAAGTGGCTTTTAATTAAAGTTATTACTAGCAGCCACATAATTTGAGAGCTGCAAAGAGTAATTTTACTGCAGATTAGTAAATAGCTCTTCATGACTTAGAATTAGAGAATCATTTAAGTTGAAAAAGATCCTTAAGGTCATCAAATGGAACCTTTAACTCAACACTGACAAGTTTACTAAACCATGTCCCTAAGTATCACGTCTACGTGTCTTTTAAATACCTTCGGGGATGGTGACACCACCATCTCTTTGGGCAGCCTGTTCCAATGCTTGACAAACCATAAAGTAAAGAATTTTTTCCTAATATTCAATCTACACCTCCTCTGGGAAAAGAGATTGACACACAGCCGCCCCATTTTCAAGAAATGGAATACAAATTACTTTCTAATTTTAGTAGAATGGGAAGTATCTATTACTTTGTATACATCACCAAAACCTGAGAAAATCACAATTGTTATAAGTGCTTCTCTCTTAGGAGTGCTATCCAAACAGCTTTCTGTTATGTGAATTTTTAATAAGGTGTGCTAGTGGGTTAGATAAAGTCATGCAGCGTAACAGCTGCTATTGTAGTAAGCAACTGTGGTAAAAATAAATTCAGTGCAGATGTAGTGCACAAAACACATAAAGAACTATATTTCCATAGGCACATAAGTGAGCATGAAGCTGTTTACATTCTCCAAATCTGCATATTCAAATTAGTTAACTGCACACATAGATGTTTGCTTTTGTATCCAATTATATCACCTGCAGCTGTAAAATATTTGCACCTGTAACATTTCAAGAAAAAAAAACCTCAGCAAACTAGTAAGAAAACTGGGTTTTCACAACCAACAAATAGAATTTTTTGTCAATATTGTTCTGCTATTTTTTGCATGAATTTGGTTTTCTAATTCTCCATCCGTTCCCTTCTGGGTTGAGTCTTGCTGTCCGGAACATTAACAAGGAAATTGCCAGCAAAAGGAAACAATATATAGACATAATTATATTGAATGAGACAGTCATGCATTTTGCATTTTTCATGGTCGTTTCAAAATATTAATGCTGCTATATTGCTGTTTTCATAAATAGCTTTTGGTTTACTTTCCTGGTGTAGGTCCCAACAATATGTCTGCAGTCACAGATCTGCCATTTTGTTCCATATAATATTTCATGACACAAAATCCCAGCTAAGCTAAAAGTCACAGGAGATATGAGAAACAGAACACATAATGTGAATTGCACGCATGTATTTTCAGTATTTTGCTAAAACCTACACTTACAGTTACATTAAAATTTAAATATTTCATGAAATAGTTTTGTGCATATTTTGGTGGCAATGAAAGTAACAAAAAAATCTGAAAATATTGGAAAGAGACATATAGGAGAAAAACCCCTTGGGACTTCCATTTTTTAAGTGTTTCACATTTTCATTTTTTTATCTGATACCACACTATAAAGACAGTCAAAACTGCAATGCCCCATGTCTATTTTTCT
Source organism: Hylia prasina (assembly GCA_013397195.1). NCBI lineage: Eukaryota > Metazoa > Chordata > Aves > Passeriformes > Sylviidae > Hylia > Hylia prasina. The sequence goes on from VYXD01012670.1 coordinate 159,878, forward strand.
AGTATTTTTATCAAACTATTTTTAAAATGTATTCCAAGTGTAGCCATTTGATTGAAAGTCAGAAAAAGCTTTTACACTGAGAGAAAAGTTTAACACCCATACAGCATGTCAGTCATTGCTCTAAAAGCTCATGCTCACTGCATTTCCTGAAACATTCCCTTAGCTCACATCTCCATAACCCGCCTGAATTAGACAACTGCTGCTTATATCATACACCCTAAATATGTCCTTTTGTGTCTCAGGAGAAAAGGAAGAAAGTATAGGAGAAACGGATAAGAAATAAGGAAACTGAAAAGAGCAAATGAAGTTTGGAACAGAAAAAAATTTAATCTCTCAATAACTAGACTCTCATGGCCCCAGTCTCTTCTTGAGCTTGCAAAAGTAACCTGCCATAAATACATATGTTTTTACAATTAAACGTTTCACCTCTGCCTTGTCCAACCTGTTGGCCAGGCTTTCATTTACATGAGGTTCTCCAAAACTCAGACACTCTCCCAGCTCTGTGCTCTTTAAAATGATCACATGAAACTGTACTTCAGAACAAACAAACAAAAAAACCCAAAAAAACCCAAATCACCCAAAAAGCAAAACCACCAAAATAAAAAGTTGGCCTGAGAAAAACTGGCATTTAGGCAAAATGGCCCCGAAAGCAGACACAAACTAACACTAGAGAGTTCTCAGAGATTAGTGACCTAAGCACACTAGTGATAGTTAACTACATATTTTTACCTAATTTCCTGAACAACTGTTTCTTTCCTAGATGTTAATATACTTAGTGTCCTGACCATGTCCTCCTCCTTTGAGACGATGGAAAAGTTGCTTCCCTTAACAGCAAAGAGGAAGGCAATGCCATGGCTCCCAAAGAACCTGAACTTGATGAGGACTCCTGCAGAAATGAGGACTCTGCAACTCTGGGAATGCTCCCTGCACGCTGCTTGCTACTCATTCTGGAAAACAAGGACTACTTCACAGACACATGGACAGCACTTGCCAATTTGTGCATGTTAGCAGTGTGACTAGGCTTCTCTTGGCACTTGTGTGGTCAAAGGCTAATGCTGCATTCACATAATTGCTTCAAATATAACTGTAAAAACCTCTGTCAATGCTAGTCAACACACAAAGCAGTAGTTCCAGATGCCCTATAAATACACACTAATTTCTGTTATAAATGCTATATTATATCCTATTGACAGTCATAAAGAAGACCAGACAAATCACTTTCCAACTGCCAGCATTACAAAGGAATAAACAGTACACACAGCTGGGATTAACCTCCCTCTGAATTAGTGATAACGCACAAGTGTCTGTGGGGTCAGGTGACCACCCATTTCCATACACGTGCATTTTTACAGGACGAGATGCTTTGATTTTCTAGGAAGAGGAAGGGGCATTTTGAAGTTTTAGGCTACTTCCCTGTAACCTAAAAATTCATCTGGTGTGTAAACCCCATAGTTCTTTTACAAATTTTTTCCCCATGTATTTTGTTGGCATTTGTCATTAACATTCCTGCATAGCTTAATATATTGTTTCTATCTTGGCATTCCTTTAAGATCTCAAGAACATTAAAAATTACCCAGCAACATTTACAAGCTTAACAGCTGACTCTTGCAGCTCTTCATCTTGTGGCAGTCCCATGACTGAAGAATAGAGCATGGAGTTCTCCAATTAACCTGCTGCCTCTCTGTTTAACAAATATTGCTGTAAAAGAGATCGTATATCTACTTTGTATTTATGTACTGAACAATGTCCCAGAAGTAGAAAATACTATTTTAAATATAAAACAGGCAAAAACTTCACCATGAAACAGAAGACCAGATGTTAAAGGTTGTGAGCCAACTAACAACAACAAAAATTAGTATCAGAGAAGCTCAGCTGTTTCTGGATTTGTTTATCAGGAAAATATCTAGTTCCAAGGCTGGGAGGGATTTTTTAGTGGTTTTTGCATTTGAAAGAGGGGGGAGATGGGGGTGTGTTTGCTGCTGCTTTTATCCTTTTGTTCTTTCCAGAGACAGTTTTTGCAAGACCAGTCATATTTTGTGTTGCTAGTAATTTTTATAATTTGAACTCTTACTTACTCCCCTCTGGGGCTCTAAAGTGAAGCCAGTAAGAAAATCCAATGTGGTGTTTGAAGGAAGGGGATATAGTTAGAAATGTGAACAGGCAGAGACCCCTGAAAAACACTTCTGGTATTGTCTGGCCAACACTTTTCAAACAAAGGGTTGCACACCACTTTTTCACAAGGGGGATCTTTTTTGTGCAAAATATTCTTACTCACAATGCAGAAGTAAGATACTGTCCACTTCCCTCTGGAACAGGCAGTCATTTATATCCCAATTAATAATGCTTTCTTACTCTGATGAAACAGTAAGCTCTACATGCAAATTACCATAGATTACAAATCCCAAGCTTAAAAAGTATTGATTACATTAAACTGGTAGAATAAAATATAACAGTAACCAAACAAAAAATAAATAGTTCTGCTCCTGGTAGCTCTTACTGTTTGGAAGCAATAGTGAGGGAAAGCAGGAGGAACAGACCTGTTTTCCTTCCTGGTTAGAGAAGGAGTTCTCACTTTTATGAAAGTGTAGCAAGTGGTATGCAGCAAAACCAGGCATTACATCCATGTCTCCTACCAGTATTAATACCCCAGTCCCACTCATGTTCTAATTTAGGACTGCTCTGTTATTAATTTCACCACAAACAAAACTGGATCCTATAGCTTACCCCAGAAGTTAACTATTAGAAGTAGGAATCATAGGGAACACTAAAGAGAAGTGTTTTTGGTGGCCACGCTATGTCAGGTTAACACAGTGCTAAACAAAGGGTGGAACCTGAACTAAAAACTACAAACCTCATTGTTCGCCCAGATTATCTGCTGATCCCTCTGATCCCTGTCTCAGACTGTCACAAACTGTTATTTTAGCAGGAAATTGTTCAACTGGCCATGGGAAAAGAGAATATTTTTCCTTTAAGATGTTAAATAACTGACTGAAATACTAAACTGTACAGTACATGATCGTGGTCTTAATCTTTTCTGAGTGCTGTTTGAATGCTCTCTGGCCAGCCACAGAAGCAATTAAACCCCATGAAAGATGGGGCAGAGAGAGAAGGGAGGAAAGGCAGGCGCTTGCATTTCCTTAGCTACTTCTTAAGACACATGATGGTGCTGTTTCCTGTTCAGAAAGGCAGTTTTATTCCACCAGACACAAAATAAACATAAAACCTTCTATGATACATGTCTTTTCTAAAATGCTAGTTATCTTAATGTATTTTTTATTAATATCCTTTTAAATTTTTACCTGATTCTAACGAATATAATACAACACCGTTGTTTCCAGAATCGAAGTCTTTTGCAAAGATGGTGGTAACAAGTGTCCCCGGTGGCTGCCCTTCCAAAACCTGTCATCAAGAAGTTTATAAATGATTTGCAATTATACATGGATAAGGTCAGTCTTAAAAAAAAAACCCTTGCCATAACGTACGAGTTTAACTGCCGCTCTATTTTCCATTTCAGCGATATTTACAGCGAGCATTTCAGGAGCTGGTTAAACAAGAGCGCTCTAGCGGTCTGCATAGAGCGCTAAGGTCGGGATGCGATGGGGATCGCCCCGCACGCGTTACCAGCGCCGCCCCCGCGCTATCAGCGCCGCCCCCGCGCTATCAATCCCCGCGGCCGCGGGGCGGCGCTCTGCCCGGCCCACCTGGCGGCGCAGCTGCGCCCCCTGCGGGAAGCGCGGCGCGTGGTCGTTGCGGTCGCGCAGGCGCACGCGCACGGCGGCCGTG
>VYXD01012673.1:0-27806 GCA_013397195.1 Hylia prasina
AGTCCCATGTCCCAAAAATAGTACTGGCCTTTTTGCCACAATTGAACCTATCCTAGTAGTGCTGGTGAAAATGCAACTATAAGAAAGAGTCCGCCAGGTGTCTTTTTAATCTGTAGAGATAGAGCATGGCTTGCAATTCTGAGTAATCCATTTAGTAAACCCTGTTATTTAAGAAAGCTAACCATGTTTATCCCTAGCATGTGAAAAATGTTGAATCAGACCATTTAGNGCATGTGAAAAATGTTGAATCAGACCATTTAGAGAACAAGAAATAGCAGAACTAAAAGACCAGTCACAAGTTTAAACATTTAATTATAATGACTGTGTAAGGTTTTAAAGTACTCCAACAAGAATCATAGCATCATTCCTTACTCCCAAAGTTACAGCCCACTGATGTAGATAGTATTAAACGACATACTGTGGAGTGGAACTGCTTCAGATCTTTTACTGGTAGCCCAGAGATATAGATATGAAAAGCTTAGAAGAATGTGTTATATGAACTGTTGCAGTGTGCCTTTTAGGTCATTTCATATCCATATTCTCATTTTATGGTTTAACCCAGCACACCCCTGTATTCTCCCCAGTTTTTGGTTTGGCCCAGGTGTTGCAATCCTTCCCTTGGTAGCCTATACCAGCTACTTCCCCTAATCCCCTCTCATGCTCTGTCCTCATTGGATAATATACACCAACTCCAACCCCTTCCACTTTCTGTGTGCATAAAAGACCCCGAACACGTGGAGGGGTCGTCTTTGGATTCCATCATGCATTGAATAAACATCTCTGTTCAACCCCCAAGACCCGGGCTGCTGTTCGTATGTCCCTGCGCTGAAGCTTTCGATAACTGGGACCTGCAGACCTCGTAAAGGGGGTAATGTTGCGCCCCGTGCAGTTCTGCCTTTCCTGAAGCACCCTGGGGTGAGGTAACCCCAGGGAATGCCACAATGAACTGGTCAGATCACTCTGAATCAATTTACTAAATACTTTCACAGTTGAGAAACAATATGAACAAACTTACTGTTGTTAATAATCCTTTTAAGAAATAGCTTAATTTATAAAAACTTATTAGTTAAATCAAAGATTTAGTTTGCTATAGTATTTTGTCTTTTGTGTTATTATAATAGTTTTAGTTATTGTACCTTATTGTTACAATGTATAGTATAAGTTGTAATTAGTGTTTAAAATCAGACAAGAACCAGTCCTTGTCCCTTTATCTGAGAACCAGAAGAGCGCAACAAAAAAATAAGTGAAATACTGTGGATTGGAATGTATGTATTGAGCAGTGTACTGGTGAGAAAAGTATTTGGAGTGTTTGATATTGACCAGAGACAAAATACGTGGGTCACTTGGGCCAAGCAAATTGGACAAGATTCATTTTGTCTGTCTTTAGCTACCCCTTCTAATCCTTTTCATACATGTTTAATTGGAGTCCCATTGAATTCCATGACAGAGTTCAAAACTTGGACCCGAGCAAAAATATATTCAAATTTGAGTGAAGCCTGGGATACATGGTGTGGAAGGTCCACCAGTCCCTCCATTGCTCATTCTGCTAATTGGTGTCAGATTCATGAAATCCCAAAATCTGATCATTCTCAATCGATTTACAAGCAGTTTTGCAGTTGAAAGACAGTATGAGAAAGCTTGTTGCTGCTGACACTTTTTGACAAATGGCTCAATTCATGGGGACTTGCTGGTTGGATCAAAGACTTAGTTCATTTTAGTATTATACTTTTTATTGTTATTGTAGTTATTTTGGTTGTTGTGCCCTGTTTGTTGCAAAGTGTGCAAAAAATAATCAACCGTGCCTTTAAGTCAGCTGGGTTGCCCAAAAAGAAAAAGGGGGATTTGTAGTAGAATTTCTTAGAGTGCAGAGGCACGATCTGCTCCTGAATTAGCTTGGTCAACCTAGCCTGACTCAGGTACAGGCCTGTGTGAAGGCCTGCAGCCTGTGACGTCGTTAGAAATTATGTTAAGGTATGCCAAGGGAGAAAGTAGCACACCTATTTAGTAATAGGTGCAAATGTTAGTCTGAACACTTTAGCCACCTTAAGTATAGAATAAACAATGTTTAGTTACATTCTTTTATGCTGCACACCAATGAGGGGATGCCTGGAAATGTAAATTATGCTGAACTGTATATAATCTGCCATTTTGACTAAAATAAACGACAATGTATCTAGCCACATTGGTGAGAGTATGTTACTCAGCTAGTCTTCCCACAATTTAAGAGTAACTCCCCCTTCAGCATTTCCTGACTCTGGGCTCAGTAAGCCAGAGCCAGCACAGGCACATCAAACATAACCCTCCTCCCGCAAGAAGCTGTGGTCAGACTGCTGCTTCTTATTCGTCCTGCACTAACAGAAGGTGCTGCAGAAGCAAATAAAAGCAGTCAGGAAACTAATCGATAGGAAGAAAATTTTATCTGCCTTTATTTTGAGAATTATTTGAGCTCCCATGAAGCACGAGGTTTCTCTACACCTCTGACAGATAGTTATCAAACTGTTTTATGCACAGTCAACACCATCACAATTTAAGAGCCCTTTCTATTTGGTTCATAACTTTATTTTTGGAACAAAATTAGAACTTTGTCAGCCTGAAAACAGCAGAATAAAACCAAGATCATTACTCTTTCCCTGCTTTGTGAAAGCTTTATGGCTCACACAGCTTGTCTAATCTTATGTCCTGTTGATATGATGCATCTAATGAATAATCTCCCTTTCTCTTCTATAATTCACTTGACAGCCAAATAATGTATTTTTAAAATCACATAATTTCTTAAGCAGTGTTTTGTCTCCCTTATGCTTACCATACATTTGCAGTTAAAACCTCTTCTCTGTTTCAATACCTTCTTTCCCCACCCAAATACTCCTCCGCCTCCCCAACACTGCCAATCAGCCACTCGTCTACCTCCAAAAAGCACTTTTACTGGCAGCCTTGCTGCTTGCTCCAGCCTTTTCTCCTGGGGCAGGACATGCCCTCTCCAGAAACTGTCTGCAGACTGACACCTGCAGCCTAATAACATCGAGGAAAAAAACATATTAATTCTCTTTCTTGTGTAGCGCAGGTGTTCAGCAGAACTGAATACCTTCAGGGTACACTGACCAGCTATGAAGAGTAGTGCTAGAAGTTTAAAAGAAGAATATTCAAGTCTTCTCAGAGGACCAACAGCTTTCTTCTACTACAGATACTGGAGTAAGCAAGAGAAGAGGGATTGTTTTGGGATTTTATGGGCCAGTTGCAGAGAGAACAATTCCTGTGAAGATTGTTTTTAATCAGTCACTTGGCAAAATGTCCCAAAGATGAGCAAGATTTATTACCTTCACCTTGAGGCTGATATATAAATGGTGTTAGTTACCTGCAGCACACAGATTTATAACAGTGGGATTTCAAGGGTTGTAGGTCCCACTTCCCACAATCTCCACCAACAAACTGAAGTTTGGCAGGAAAATTCCAAAAATTAGTAAAGACAGAAATACTTTGGTGAGGTAGGGGTGTCCTAAATTCATTGAAACAGAGTCATAAATTACAGAAAGCTGTATCAAAACCTGCTTTGAGTATAGGGGCGAAGCAACCCTATTCACAAACTGTCCTCAAAAGACCACACACACATCAGCTGGGCAAGTTAATAGCAGTGTAAGAGTGCAGATGATAACTACTTACAAATAATTCTAAATATTCTTAGATGCCCATTTTAAAAATGCACGATTATCTGGGTGTGAAGGGTTAAGTGTTTGCAATTTTATATATGACTAGGAGAATTAAACAAAAAACCAAAACAAAACAGGCTTATCTTAAAATTACAAAAGATAATTTATACATATTAAGAAGAAAATAAGAAAAAACCTAAATAAACAACAAATGAAATTTTCAGACCATCCTTCTCTCCCACCACAAGTATTCATTTTCCTACACATAACATGAAAAAAGACAAAATCTGTAACTTTAGTCAGTTTTACCATTCAAAAAAATAATCTTCCATCAGTTCTTTATGAAAGGAGTCTTTATGAGTCCCATGGAGACATGGTCACACAAGGAACAGTCCTCAGGTGGCTTTTATGCCACACATCTGCAGCAGCCTGAAAAGGAACCTCTGCAAACTGTGAAAATCTACCCATTAGCAGCTTTCCCAACACTGCCTATGGGTCATAATCTGCTTATTATGGGTACTGTTTAAGGATGCCCCTTCTAGTATAAAGCAAAGATTCCCTTTTTCCCTGTTTCCAAAATCATCTCAAAACTCAAAATCTCCTTTTTCCCCTTAGGAGCACAAAAACTTCACTATCACTTATACTAGCACTTTACATCCCCCCTAAACAGCATCTATATGTTACAGGAAAAGAAACATTCCATTCTCCAGTAATTACTCGAAATAATCCAGCCGAATTAGGCCACTACTTTTCCTTTGCCTCAAATAGTCTTTTCACTCTTCTCTTCACTGACTCTATCTCATGCTCTCTCTTCTTCATAGTTCCATTACTTTATCTTGTCTTCACTCCGGGAAAAACTTTCAGTGCCTGAAAGATCATCTGCTGGCAAGAAAAAGAGTTACATGGGCCCAGGCCTGTGGTGACCACGTGGTCTCTGCCAGCAGAAGCTGCAAACTCCTCCAAACCATGCTGGCGGTGGGAAGGCTGCTGGTGCCTTCTTTTCCACCCCTTGGTCTCATGATGTGGGCCGTTCCCTTGCAGGGCCAGCGACTCCCGGAGGCCTCAGGAAAGGAGAGGGGGGGAAAAATCCCCCCATCCCCGGCCGGCAACACGGGCAGCTACGGGGGCTTTTCCTCCCCTCCTCCATGTGGGGGAGTCGGGGCCGCTCCCCCACGGGAGAAGCAGCGGCTCCCTGAGGCCAGGCCGCCCAAGGGCAGCGGGGCCTGGCCCAGCGTGGCCCGGCCCGAGCATGGACGGGGCCGCTCCCCAGCAGGGGCAGCGGCTCACTGGAGCCCGGCTGGGCCGGATCCAGCCCGGCCCCTCACGGCAGCCACCGCGAGGTGTTACCTGGTTGCTCGCCAGGAGAGAAAGAGGGCGGCTGAACGGGGGTGCCTTCTTAGCTTTCATAGGGTATTAACAAAAGTCTCATCCTGTTTTCTCAGTGGTTAAACTACCTGCCAACAGCCAAGAACTGGCCTCTGATAGGTGTTCAGCTTTTCTAAAGGAAATTTAGGTCCTGGCAGGGTAATACCCCACACCCTCCTTCAAGCAAAAAAACCAAATCATGTCAACCCATAACACTGGGGTAGCTTTGGGTGAGAAGGGAAAGAAGGTAAAAACCAAAGAAAAATGGATCAAATATAGGAAGGAAAATTTTCACTATTGAGAAGATTTCTTGATACTGAAGTACCCAGGTCTGAGGCTTTAGTCAGGTTCATATATGAGCAGATAGAGAGCACCCAACACATTTGCAGGTGGAGCAATGTATCCGCTGGGAGTGGAGCTGCAGACAGTCACTTTTCTGGGACTCCAGATGGACACTCACAGCTGGCCCCTACTCTCTGTGCATGCACATCTTTAGTTGCACCAAATGGTACATTTTTACTGTCTTAAATTACCTTTTTGAATGCTGATTTCCTCTCCAGCTGGAGAGACACTCTCTCACTACAAAAAATTCAAACAATAACATTCATACAGACCCCAGACAGCCCCAAGTCTTTTCTCAAGCACAGGAGGCTTCTGAGACAAGCACAAGTTCAGCTCTCCACAGGACCTTGGCAAGAGCTCAATGGCCCCTCTTCACCCCCACAGCTGTAAGAAACGGTGCTGCCTTGAAGGAAAACACACCTGAGACACCAAACAGTCCTTCATCCCCTCTAAATGTGGTTCAGCAGCTCCACTTCAAAAGTATGTTAGAATGGCAATGAGGGGAAAGAAGAGAAAGAAAGGAAAATGTGTTGGAAATTTGCTGTAACACATCTACATTAATATTACTTGTAATATAAACATATGTAGCACCCACTTTCATGCTCAGGGCCATTTAATAAAGCTCTAGAAATTCTGCATTAGAATGCATGCTCAAAGAGAAAAATAAATTTATACCCCAATCTCTACAATCCTGACAGCCTGGTAAGCTTTTCCTCTCTTAGTACAACTTCTGACATACAATGTTTTGGGCTCCAAAACACACACCTGACTCTCCCAGCACATTTTAATCAAAGGTCTGCCTATCTTAGCCACAGCCTTGTTAAGCAGAAACAAGATTTTTCACCTTTATTTGTGCTGGAGGAAATGCTGTAAGTAGGTCTTCACCATCAATTAATGGCAAGGATGCCACTTTTCCCTACTGTGTCACCTTTCCCTCTTTCTGTCATTCATTGGGTGATATTGAGGGATCAGTAATTTGATCAGTTGCAATCAGTAATTTGAGGTGTCAAGGGCTTTTGAACAAATCCTGGAGTTCCACATTGCCCCTGCAAAGCCATGAGAGCCTGTGTCTTGCTGTGTCCATTAGATGCAGGTGTATGTTGGCAGGCCAAGTATTCTTCTGGCAGCAGGTTCAAAGCAAGAGTTACCAAAGGCTCCTTACTCCTGAAGGGCACGTCCATTAAATAAAGATATATGTGCTTCCTTTTTCTTACACTATACCGGAATCCAAATCATACAGTTTTATCACAAATGTAGTAAGGGCTGATACTCCTCTTAAGGTTCCATTTAATTTTCAAAGTATATTTCTTTCTTTCTTTCTTTCTTTCTTTCTTTCTTTCTTTCTTTCTTTCTTTCTTTCTTTCTTTCTTTCTTTCTTTCTTTCTTTCTTTCTTTCTTTTTTCCCCAAAAACATCCATGAAGTCCAGTCCTACAATGATCAGCAAAAGAAAGCAGATAAAGGAAACCTTTTTATTCCTTTTAATGAATCTGGGGGGGCTGACATATGTTTCCTGAATGCCTGAAGATCGCAAAGATTAATGAGAAAGGGAGGACAAATAAATCATAAGTCTTGTATTTTATAAATAAATGAAAAAGTTTTGAAGAATTTTTCTATTCCTCATTTCAGCAGCAAGATTAATTCCCAGCTCTTTCTGGAGGACTGTCCCCCTTGAGTTGAGTGGTGACTTTTTTTCTGCAGGGGAGATGGAACAGAAGAAAGAAGGGGAAGAGAAGAGAAAAGAGGAGACAGTGAAATAGATTCCAGGTTTAATTTCAAAAAAATTTTGTTAACCTGGACAAAAAAGGATTGAGAAGTTGCTATCAGTGAATTTCTTTTCTGTTCCCCTGCTTGAGACTTTTCCCTGAATCATTAAAAGCCCTATGGACACAATATGTCTGACAAGGAGGCCGAAGTAGCTCCTCTCAACAGTTGTTTGAGGTTGTGGCCAAGAGACATGCCCCACACCAGGGACTGCATGGCAGAGGTGTCCCCAAAGCCATGTATTTTGCAGGGCTGCACCCCCCTGCACCGTGCAGCCCTGCAAAGTGACACAGAGGGAGGCTGGAGGGTTTGCAGCCACCCTGACCCAAAGCCAGGCTTGCAGGGGGAGCAGCTCTGTGGAGCAGAACTCCAGGCACCAGCTTGGACATGGACACCCCAGAGCTGCCCCTGTGCTGCCACACTGAGCCCACCACTATCACCTCAGGCTGGCATTATAGGCACTGAGCAGGCTATAAGGTGTCACCCTGAGCACCTAAAGAAACCAGCCAGAACAGCCTTACACCCCTCTGTCTCACATGCCTCCAGTATTTCTAAGAATAAAAGACTGGGAAAACCACTTTGTTTCCATTTTTACATTTCAGAGGCCTTCTTGTGAACAGCTCTCCTTTCTCCCACTCTAGTGCTGTACAGGAGAAATATGGAAGCAGGGCACAGGATGGCACTGATGAGAAAAGGCTCCTGCTGTGATCTTTGTGGAAACCAGACAAGTTTAGATGGGTTATTAGCGCCCAAAATACTACAGCCAACATGTATTTCATCTGGAGGTCCCTTCAAGGTATGTGCAACCACCTTGGAGCTGCAATCAGGCACTCTGCTTAAACAGAGCTACAGCTGACCTTGACAGAGAAAGATCCATGTGCATAAAGTTTCTGCTGGCCTGTGACCATGGTCATAGGTGCAACTGGAAGAAGGTCATTCACAATCCCCTCCAGGAAACTGCTGCAAGGGCAGCTCCACAGCCACCTTTCCTGCTGTACCTCCCTGTTTCTTAAACAACAATTTTCTTTTCCACTTCTGAATGGCTGCACTCACCCATGTAAACAGAGACCAGTTTGCTAGTCTATGTCTTCAGGTTTTCTCTTAGCTTTCTCCCTCATTTTTCAATGTCTTTTACTCCTTCTTGCAGTTTCAGTGTCCTATATGTAGCAATTTATATATTGGACAGCGAGGCATCTAACAGTTTCCCTTTTCCTCCACTGTTTCCTTATTTGTACAATGGTCTTTTCCACAGTTGCAATATATCTCTTTTTTAAAAACTTTTAATATTTGACAGAAACAAAAACAGAAACAAAATGCATTATTGTACCTGTCACTGTTTTTTAAACAACATGCTGCAATACTGAAATTCATGGAATCATAGAATATTCTGAGTCCACAGGGATCATGGAAGTCCAGCTCCTGGTCCTGCACAGAACACCCCAAGGGACACACCATGTGCCTGAGAGTGTTGTCCAAATGCTTCTTGAACTCTGTCACCCTTGGAGCTGTGACCACTGCCCTGGGGAGCCTGTTCCCGTGCCCAGGCACCCTTTGGTTGAAAAATCTTTTCCTAATATCCAACCAAAACCTTCCCTGACAGAGGTTCACGCCATTCCCTCTGGTAATTCATCTTCCACTCCCTTTCTTGAAAAGGAAGCAGGGAGAAAAACAGAGGAATAATTTTGCATCTGGAAAACAGGGTTGCCCAGATGATTTTCAAAAGATTTTTCCATGCGTCCCTTGTAATTCCTGGTGGCCCCTCTGCTTCTTTCCAAAAACTATGTTTTCATTTGTGGTGTGAAGCCCAGCCATACCATGGACAGCCTGGCAAGTGTTTGGACATGACATCAGCTAGAACCAAGGATTTTGTGTTTCTGACATCTCTCCCTGTGCATCCTGTTTCCTCTCTTTATTTTGCCTTGTTTTCTCTATTTTTTATACACAGGTCTAGACTGAAATTGGGAAGAGCTCCCCTCTGCAAAAATACAGTCACAATATGGAGGAATCCAGCGTGCGATTTAGATCTAGGAAGCTTTAAATATTCTGTCATATTCAAAAATAAAACCAAAAAGTGTCTGTATTATAAACGCTTTTACAGAGATCAAATGGTAAGCACTAAACAAGAAGTCAAACAGTAAATATGAAACAAGAACTAATGTCTGGAAACTAGAGCCAGGCAAATCTGAATTAGAGACTAAATGTACGTTTTTAAACTTCAGGTGTAATTAATTGTAGAGGTGGAGCCTGCCAGGGCTTTGCCCTGGAGAGATATCCCTTGAATGGCATACGATTAGCTCCCCCCTGGCAGAGAGGACCTGAAGGTGCAAGTCCTCAACCAGGTCCGAACAAGGCTCCCACAATTCCTTGGTGCCACCCCTGCCTTCCCTATAAATACCCAGAGGAAAACGCTGTAGGGAGGGAGCAGCAGCTGTACCTGGCTCCCCTTCACAGGGTGCTGGATAATAAAGGTTATCCTGTGGAACTGCCACATGGCTCCTCCTGTCTCTCTGTCCCTGTGTCGGCCTGGGGCAACCTCACAAGGCAAGAGCTGGAATCACTACAAGCTCATATCACTAAGAGCTGAAACACTGCACAGAGCTGAAATCACTACAGCCACTGGCTGTCCCTTGCTGAGGTGCCTGGCTGCCAGAGCCGACTGCCCAAGACTCCTGGAAGGCTATCTCTAGCAAGACGTCTCTCCCTGGGAAGTTTTGCAGCTATCCAGCTTGGATCAGCCACAGCCACGGCTGCTCTATTAATCACTGCAACTTACTGAAGTCTTCCCAAAAGACAGGCTTGAGTTAGACTCAGTGTCTTGGGCTCCCCAGAAAAACAACTGGATTAAATTCTACTTTCAGCTGATGATCAGAATATGCCCTCTGGTCCTAAGTGACAATGTCTGCATTAATTGAGTCAGGTAGAACAAACTTTCATCAAGACAACTTCAACATTTTGTTGCTATATTAAACCATTGGGATGTTTGCTTGCCTTTTCTGCCAGCTGTATGTTGAATTTTTAGGTTCCTATGTGTCTTGGTTTAGAAGACAGGTATCCACTAGGGAAAGCTGGAGTTTCCTTAGAATGGAGAATGTAAACCCCCCTCCCTCCAAATTATTATAATTTTGCAATTAAGGGCTTTCAGGCAAAGATATAGGAATAACAGTGTTTTTACTAGGAATGTTAGAAATACAAAAGTAATAGTACCAAAAAACCCAAAAAAACAAACAAAAAGCCCAGAAAACCCTGACAAAGTCAGGGACACAACCTGACACCCTGTTAGTCAGGGTGTTTGGAAGCAGTCCTCCTGGAGAAACAGATGTGGCTCTGTTGGAGTAGATGATCCCGTTGAAGAAGGGTCCAGTGATGCTGAGATGAGTCTGATCTTCCTCTGGAGTCCAGTGGAAAACAGGATTGCCTGGAGTTCTGAGTCTCAGTTTTTATCTAGGTAGGGACCCTGGAGCCCCAGCCACTGGGTGAAGCATCTCACAATGGGATGATGTACATGTGTCATGTCATTGGTGAGCCTTAATGCCCCATTAGCAGAAGATATCCCCCTGGAGGGAGGATGGGTGGTGAAAGAGACAAGAAACAATACCCCACCCACTTTTAATAGCTGAACCATTATCAGAAAGGCATCCTCCCCCCTTCCCCCAGAGTAGCAAAAAATAAAGACAAAACATTTCCCCAACTGCTTTCAGCAGATGAAAATAGAATACAATTTTTTGCTTCCATAACCTAAGACACTACGGCAGGCAGTATATCTTCTTCCTTATATCTTCTTTCACAAAACTGTCCAAATTGTGTTGCTGTCCTTAGGGCTATGCTCTAAGTCAGAGGAAAAAAATTTTGATTAAGATTCTGAACTTCCAGCCCTTTGGGATGAAGGAAAAGCATGTGACTTTTATATTGCACATTGGTCATTAGGAAAAGTGTTTCCAGTTAATTCTGCAAGCAATCTCCAGCAAAACTGTGTAGCTGCTCAAAACCATTTTGCAAAATCACTGACACAGACATTTCTTTTTATTTAATGACATTTTATTGGTCCGGTTACACTGGGACTTACTTCTCTCTACAGTGCCCAAGAGGTGGTTTTCAGTCAGTAATGGCTATTTTCTTGATCCCTTCTACAACTACATCAAATAAAATTCCAGTTTTATTTCCCATGTTCTGTACAAGCAGGACAGTTTACAACTCAGCTGAAGCAAATCTAGTTCTTAGTTCCACTTTCAATGTTTAGCAAGAAAACCTTTTCCCTAAAGTAGTCATTATTTATTTGAGACATGTTTATTCTGTTTTTGAGAGGTCAACACATATCTTTTGTCTTTAAAATACTCCCCAAAGGAGGGGGGATTCTTAGGTGACCAGATATCTCCCAGTGGATAAGAAGTTCTGTTATTATTTCTGAAAAAATAATAGCAATGTAAGACTCCACGTTGTATTCTCAGGTACTGAGATATCTTGGGTTTTCCATTGAGCTTAAAAACCTGACCCTGTTTTAAGGCTTGATGCAAGAGGCAGACACTCAGCATTCATTAGTTGTCTGTTAATTACCAGACTGTGAAGGAATTCAGACATGCTCAGTAAATATGGAGGAGAAATCTCTGATAGCTCCTATTGTCACATCATTTTGCCAATTTTGGTGGAGCTGCTTTTAATTAATTAAGTGAAAGGAGCCCCTTTAAGGTTCCCACCATAAAATCTCACTTGATTCCTCATAAATAATGTCTCTAGAGCTCATTCATAGTAATAAAATTCTATGGTATGTTGATTAAAACTGTTGTAATTTATATGCATTAAACCCTCAATTTAAAGATGTATTAAGGGGAAAAATTGAGAGAGAGAGAGAGAGAGAGAGAGAGAGAGGCAGTAATATTATTTTCCATAGATTTGCAAAGAGGTTGTCAAGGCAAGGTTCAGGAGAGCCTCAGTGTCCATGATGATGATTCAGATGGTCACCACAGTTATTTTTAAAACAAAGGCTCACTCTTGTGGTTCATTGCAAATTCCACAACCAGCCCTGTGCCTACATCCCATCAAGCTCTTCCTGTCCTAATGATTATGAGCACAGGGATGCTCAACACTTTATGAGAGGGTACCTGATGTCTTAGAACAACCCTTCCAATGTGCCTTTCAAAGCAATCACTTTGCTTAGTCTGAAGGAGCATTTCACATGTTTTTGCCTGTTCTGACAGTTCATGAGTAGCCCACAGCATGCAGGAACAAAAACCCTGCATTAAAAATATCAGAGCCAGAGGTGGTATTCCACATATCAAGGGCTGAGGTAGCCAACTGTCTGAATGGTAAAAGCAGCACAAAATTCCATGTAAGGTTCTGTGCCTTCTTCTCCCCTGGCATAATTCAGTTTATTATACTAGTTTATTTAACTGACAGACCTTCACCTGTGCCTTTCATACTTTCCATGCACTCAGATTAAGGATATCTTTTCAGTCTGAATGACCCTGGGTTGGAACAAGCAATGCTGAGAAAGAACAGAAGTAGGATTTCAGAGCAAGAATTTGGACAAAGGACTTCTGTGCTGCTGCCTGTAGCAGAGCAAAATTACAATTTTTCTGTACACAAGCAGAACCCTCAAAGGCACAAAGCTGCCAATGCCAGAAAACCATTTTTAATGGGTTCAGTAGCTGTAAACAGTATTATCTGCTAAGTTCAATGATTAACTATTTCCTTCCCATTTGTTCAAAGGAAGACAAATGCAGAAACTGGAAAAGCAGCGAGACTGTTCCATCAGAGTGCACTTCATGCAGCCAGGGCTGTAAGTGCATTCCACATTAGCTGAAAGCTCATCTCAGGAAGGCTGCTAAGAGCAGCAGTCAGATCTCACAAAACAAAACACAACAAAACAGAACAAAGGCCCCACCATATTTTACTTTATTACAGAACATTCCTGGTGAGCCACATTCTGAGCTCTGAAACATTAAAGCTTCTGCTGCACAAGGTGATTTCCACTCCACAGCCCCTTGTAATCCTACAGCCAGGGGACCTCTTGTGCACAGCACCACATTCACTGGATTGAAATAAAGCCATCCACCTACCCAAGCAGCGTCAGTCACTTCTTAATTTCCTGTGAACAAGGTGGTTTTACCTTCACCTGCCTTCAACCCGAGTCAGAGCCTCCTTCATGTTTGTAAGGCTTGGATGAGGGTGCTTGGTGTGAGTTTCACTACCCACAAAGTTATTTGCTTCATGTTTTATAGCGAGACTGAAATTAAACTTTTTCCATGCCAGTAACAGTTCCTGTCAACACAAGGCCATACTATCCATTTCTCTCCTGTGCACCTGCTCTCGTAAACTCTCTACAGAGCAATTCATGCCGATGATATACCAGGCTTTCTTCCCAAACAAGCACAGAACTGAAAGAAATCATTGCATGGTCAATGTAGTGGAGAGGGGAGGTTTGTAAAATCCAATTATAATTACAGGCAGAAACATTTCTATTCAAGATTTTTACTCCTGATGTCAAGAGATATGAGATTTGAATAAAGAAGGCTCCATCAGATTAAAATCACTCAGTGCAGTGAAGTGATGTCTGTGCCAGGTTTTAGGCTGTAGCAGAAGATCCTCCTTCACCAGCACCCATTTACATCTCTGAGGGCTGAGCAATGCTGTGCCATTCCATCCTCTGCAGCATTTCCCTCACTGGGCACAGGTCTGCAGGGGAACTGAAACCCCTGAGATAACCTCTGAAACCAAACAGAAATCTCCAAAGGCTGCGGAAGCCTGACATTGTGTTTGGCCTGAACACATTGCCAGACCAAGATAAACTTCCAGCTAACCCAGTCTTTGGGATGAAGTGGAATATAAATTTTAAGGCATGAAGACAAGCCTCCTGTCCTTCCCAAATGCCACTGCTCGCTATAGTTGGTTCCCTCTCCCCTGCCCCACTCACCTCTGTGGAACACCAGTCACCAGCTCCTCAGGTACCTTTTCTTGGTGAGCATTTTCCTGCAGTGCTGTGCTCTGAACATACAAACAAAAACCTCTGTTCCAGGGGATGGGTGTGCTTAACCTAAACTGTTGAGATGATTTACTCTGCAGATGTCACTGGGAACTATTCATGTGTCTCTGAATTGAGCCTGTGATGAAAGGCTTTGCTGGATAAGGGATCGAGCTCCTGGTATTTTCAGGATGAAGCCTGAAATTTGGCAGATTTTTACTGTTGCAAATAAACAATGCCAACAGCAAGAGGAGGTTTTCAAACTCTTGTACTGGAAATTGACTTAAAATAGATTTATTCAGCAGAACTGAGAAAGCACTGCCTCACTAGCCATTTGGGACAATACTGCTTCACAAACACATATGGTATGATATTGAAATTCCAGTTACTCAACCCTGAAATTTTAGTCCTAAAAGCCAGTACAATTTTGGGCTCAGAATTTTCTTTATTAGTTTTTAATTTCAAAGTTAACTGACATCATAAAGCAGGAACAAAATTTTGCTGTAGATTTCCCTGGGAATCCTTGCCTTTAGCCAGCTATGCTCAAAAAGAAGAGGTTACAGGACTTTTCACTGCACGTGTGGGAACAGGTGAGAAGTAGAATTACAAATCACACCTTGGCAATCTTTAGCCCCAGGTCTCCCAAAAGATGCAGCAAAAATGCTGTGAAAGCAACCCACTTGCCTTGGAGAAATTGTTGAACTATTACTGCATTGTAGATGCAAGCAGGCAGAATTTCTTATGACCTATGGCCCCATTTATATTCCTTTTTCTTTCACCAGTGTCTTCATTTATTTTTTGCAGTTATCTGCTTTCTTTGAGGGTGAAAGGACAACAATCATTACTTGCTGTCTTTTACATTTGAGATGTTTTCATGGATCCAGGATAATTGCGTCCTTTCAGAGTGCTAAGGTAAAAACTGTGTAACAATTAATGTAAAAGGTGAGGTTTGATTGAGTTTCCAGTGTCACAATATTGTTCTCAATAACAGTGACAATGCTGAAGGCCATAATCCATTAATACCAGGGAATTTAATATCAGAGTCAAGGAGCTAGCTTATAGCTATCATACCTCTGCTGAAATGATACTGATTTCTGCTGGGAAATGATATTGAAAGGTGCTTTATTGCAGAGGATTTGAGACTTACAGAGGCAGTGGAAGAGGCAAATGCAGCATCTAGCAAAGTTTTGCTGCTGTACAGAAGACAAGTTTGTGCATAAGTACCAGACAGGAGCCATGGGGATGTGGATGTAGTTTCATATTACCAGGCAGGAAACATAGCAGTAAACAATAAATTTCTTTTCCATGTCTCAATCTCCTAGCAGCAGCAATTGAAGAGGCAGTTGATAAAGAATCAAGTTTCTTTCTAGTAGAAATGAATCTTCTAATTCTTCTGAGTTGTTTTCTCATCAACAAAATATTGATTAAAGAAGCTGGGGGAAAAGCACAAAAGAGGACATCAATCTGCAGTGATAAGAAATTAAAGGTCAATATGACGTGTAGATGTGCCTCTCCTAAAAATGAGAATATGATCATTCAGCCAACATCATTCCACCATTTCTGAGCTTTACCATTGTGTTTCACTGAGCTAGACCAGCCCCATGGACTGAATTTGACAGCTTCCCTACTCAAGAACATGTGCACCTCCCTTCCAGACTTCTAAGCACAGAGCTGTCTTTGTTGTTGGCGGTGTTGTTGTTGTTCAGGAAGGGACTAGAGTGAGGCATTTAACAAAATAATTTAAAAAAATCTAATAGCCTCTTTTTTCTCCTTTGTGATATTTTTATGCTTCTTAAGCAAGTAAGAAAAAAACCCCAACATGCTACCAGTGGATCTGAAAGACAAATCATTACTTTAAATGTACAGAGCAGGGTCTGCCTTGAAATGAATATCCAAGGCAATTTCTGTATTTTAAAAGCTCCCCAAGTTGCAGGCTTAATATGAAGCAGTTCTCAGCATGTCTTGGTTTAGAAGACAGGTATCCACTAGGGAGAGCTGGAGTTTCCTTAGAATGGAGAATGTAAACCACCCTCCCTTCGAATTATTATAATTTTACAATTAAGGGCTTTCAGGCAGAGATTTAGGAATAACAGTTCTTTTACTAGGAATGTTAAAAGTACAAATGTAATAGTACAAAAAAGACAAGTAAACAACAAACAAACAAACCCAGAAAACCCTGACAAAGTCAGGGACACAACCTGACACCCTGTTAGTCAGGGTGTTTGGAAGCTGTCCTCCTGGAGAAACAGATGTGGCTCTGTTGGAGTAGATGATCCTGTTGAAGAAGGGTCCAGTGATGCTGAGATGAGTCTGATGAGTCCAATCTTCCTCTAGAGTCCAGTGGAAAGCAGGATTGCCTGATGCTCTGAGTCTCAGTTTTTATCTAGGTAGGGACCCTGAAGCCCCCAGCCACTGGGTGGAGCATCTCACAATGGGATGATGTAAATGTGTCATGTCATTGGTGAGCCTTAATGCCCCATTAGCAGAAGATATCCCCCTGGAGGGAGGATGGGTGGTGAAAGAGACAAGAAACAATACCCCACCCACTTTTAATAGCTGAACCATTATCAGAAAGGCATCTGCCCCCCTTCCCCCAGAGTAGCAAAAAATAGACAAAACATTTCCCCGACTGCTTTCAGCAGATGAAAATAGAATACAATTTTTTTGCTTCCATAACCCAAGACACAGCAGAATGTCTTTTACTGCCTTTCCAAATAACAGCCTAACCACAAATATAGCTCTTCTGGATATTCTCAGTGTAAAAGATCAATTGCAGAACAGGCAGCTTGATGTTTGCAATCTGTCTTTTAGTAAACATTTCTTTCTCCTCCTCAGTTGGAAAATTTCTGCTGGGTTCTGAACAGCAGAGACCTTGAGGAGCTTTCATGTTGGTAAATTATAACAGATGTAACTTTTTTCTTTTTTTTTCCACTGATAAGGATGTTCTAGCAAAATCATCCCTAGTCTTTTTTCCTAAATGCATTCCTCAGCCAGCTAACAAAAGTTACTTGAGTTGCAAAAGTCAATATTGCTATAAAAAGAGCATGGAAAGAGCACTAATTCTTTTAGGGGTTATCGGAAAGAAATACCATGTGTGACTGAGGTCTGTATGTTATCCAGCTTAAAATACTTGATGATGTTTTGGAGCACTTTAGCCATTAAATTCAATTTACTGGTGTTGCAGACATCACTTTACATAATACACTTCAGACTCCACCTTAGAGCCAGTTCAGCTCTTCACTCTCATACTTCCTATTGGAAGACTGTTTAGAAATTTGATAAATTCAAATAGCTAGGAACATTCTCAAATATTCTCCCAGTGTATTCACAGACAATAGATACTCATTTGCTTTTTGGGCCAATGTTATTCTTTAGCTTAAACATATCTTTTCTTTCCCTGACCTTCATGCCTCTGATTCACGTATTCGCCAGTCCCAAGAAACCCAGTGTTACTTAAATATGATGCAGCCTAGAAGAAGAATCCTAAGGTCAGGCAGTCCCTGGGATTCATAACTCCTACAACTGTCAAATAATGAACTTCTGGGCTACATCTCTACCAGCTATACACTTCAGTGTGTGTGTGTGGGAGAGAGACCTGGGCATACACACTGGGAGCTTGTAATTATTCAACACTCAATTGATAAAATCCAGGCACTTGTCTCCTTGATCATTTCCAGCTGATTTACAGATTTATTTTGTTGCTAGGTTGAATCCCATGACACAGGTTAACATGGGCTGCAGTTAAGGTGATGATTTATATTCTCTTGTATTGCAACAGCCCCTTTAAACTTCAGCGTTTGAAAAGAGATGGGAGAATTTGCTTCACAGTACCACTGAGTAGTGTAGTGCACAGTCTTCTTCAGGACCAGAATTGCACAGCTCCAGAGACACTCCATACTTGCCAAATGTACTCACTCAGTCCAGAGCAAAAGGCATGTTCTGCAGTCCCAAACCAGGGCAAATTGTGGCTGGGTCACCACGAGTCCAACCCTTCTGAACTGTCACTAGAATAACTGGAATTTTGTTTATCTGAATCATAAGTTAAATCAAGAAAGCCAAATTTTAGGAAGACTAAACTCTGACAAATGTAATGTTTTCTTACTTGAGGGTAAGCATGATACAGGTGTGACCCCACAGGTACACCCTGCAAAGTCAAGCCAGCTGGTTCATCCCACAGCACAGATGCTGTTCCAGCAAGAATTCTCACCAGCTGAAACAGAACATCTCAGTATGTCCAAGACCCACCACAAGTCCTCAGTTGATGCTGACAAGTCTTTCCTTCTGCTGGAAAATACTCAAAATGATCTAGGATCATCCCCAGATTGTTCCATTCTTGTAGATGAACAAATATCTAAGATGTGACAATTGTCTTTTAGTACAGAGGGACAAATTTAGTGGTTGTGATGAAAGTCAGCAACATGGTTTGTAAAGAAAAAGAAAAAATAAAATGAATATATTTTGCTTGGAAAAGGTGTCTTTTTTCCTCCCTATTTCCATTCCCAACAGTATTTGGATCATTTTTACTCATGAGGAAGGATGCAGACATGGGAAATTTCCTCTAGAAAACTGAACATTCCTTTTCTAATAATATTTCATACTGGAGAAGGACCTCCCTCACTTAGTGCATACCAGTTCTCTAAATAAAAAAATTCTGAAAGCAGCCCACTGAAGTCATGTAAAATAAATAACCACCTGAGGTTTCTTGCCTGAGATTTTTCTGCTGCTTTCCCCAGCCCAGCCCAGAAAAAAGCAGCTATTTGATTTCTATGTTATACACTGCCTGTTGTTTGTCAGCAGGAAAAATTTAGAGTACTAGAAATGCTTACTGCTTTGAGAGCAATAATAAAATGTGTGTTTGCCTTCAGATTAGCTATCACTGTTTTTTCCTGCAGAGCATGAGAGAAATATAGAGGTGAAATACCATGTTGTTATGTATAAAATAGTATTTAAAGAAGTGCCTGGGGAGTTATATTGTATTGATATTAATGTGTCTTATTCAGCTAAATCCCTGCTCACTACTTATAAAGCATAAAAGATATGAAATCTAGAATCTTGATCATAAAACACAAATTAAATCAACACAGTCCACTTCAGAGAGAACAAATATATTTCACTTCATTAGGAAATAATAAGCCATGTTGGCATTTGGACAGAAATGAAGCCTGCTTGCTAGAACACATTTTTTTTCACAGCACTTTCCCCTTATATTGCTATCAGCATGACAATGTCTGCCTAGTACCATGGTTCTCACACCAGCAGGATTTTTTTTTATTTCCTTCATAGATGGTGGGAAGCTTACCATGATTTCTTTGCATCTCCAATGGAGCTATGATAACCCATCAAAATAAAAGCTGTACTATTCTGGGATATTTCTCAGCCTAGGGAGAGAAACGAGACTGGGGTCAGAAGGGTAAGTAAGGCAACTGGAAGAGAAATTACTGGATCAAGGTGATGTAATATATCAGCTTTTAACTGGTGAGAAATCCATGTTTTCTAAGCCAGGCTCAAATGGCCTGGCTGTTAGGCCAAGGAGTCAGGAGTTGTGGATGGCACATGGGCTGGACCTGACAGAGTCACTGTAAAATGGGAATGGCTCCATCCTGAGATACAGCCAAGAGTCCCCGGGAAGCCAGCGTGCCAGCAGGACACGACACTCAGCTGCCCAGAGGCAGCTCGCTTCCATGTAGGACAAATCCCCTATCTCCCAAACCTCTGTTGGCCTTCTGATTAAGAAAATTAAAATACACTTTGGCAAGCTGCTTGAAAACTTTCCAACCTCTGCACTAGACCATGCTTAACTCAAAGCCATCACACCTGCAAGGGGACTGTGCAGCCGGAAGGAAATCTTTTGAGAGGACTCTAAGCCTGAGCTTTTAGAAAGCTTTTAAAGTCTATGCTCCTTTCTCTTCTCTATCCTTGCCTCCTGCACTTCTCCCAGATGCAGAACTACAGAGGTGATCTCTCAGGCCCAGAGTGCCCCCAGAGTTACCACTATTTACTCCACTTCTGAAGTGCCCATTCTCAGGCACCTGTCATCCCACTATTCCTTTGTGTTCACCTCATTCCTTACCTACGCAATTTCTGACCTGAAGCGCGCTGTGTAGTTTGGTTTCAATATCATACGTTCTTCATTGTGCATTTTTATTTCCTATTTCCACTGATGCATTTTCACTAGGTAAGTCCTTGTTAAATGCTAGATCAAAACCCCAATGCTCTAAAACCAAAGGGAGAGCACTAGACACACTATACCTACAATGCATTAAAGCCACTATAACAAGTTTAATCACTTTGCAGCCCTTTGATTGCTCTTCGTGAAATGACTGCAAAACACTGCCAAACAGCTTCATTTCATTTTCTTCTAGTGCCCAGGTAAATATGGGCAGCGACCATCTCCAAAAATAAGAAAATGGGAGGCTGAAGTTCATTTCCCGGCTAAGAGATGAAAATTACTCTGGTCCTGAAC
This sequence comes from Hylia prasina, assembly GCA_013397195.1. Lineage (NCBI taxonomy): Eukaryota > Metazoa > Chordata > Aves > Passeriformes > Sylviidae > Hylia > Hylia prasina. The sequence goes on from VYXD01012673.1 coordinate 20,532, forward strand.
ATCTTCCCTGGCACATTTTTACATGCTCAGTGGCACAGCAATTGTCTTTCTTTCTTTCTTAAGATGCACAAAGAAAGTTTTAGTATTACATATGAAACACCGTTTATGTGGCTATAAATAACAGAAAGGCTTTAATCTGAAAAGGTCTTTTAAAATCCTCTATGTAGCAAACTGGAATTTTACTTTTTTAAAAAAGCTTGATACATTTTCCCATTTGCTTACTGCACTTGAAGCAAGAATGGACAGCTGTAAAAGGGAGCCCTCCTCACCATGATGTTCTCTTCACCTTTTGCTTCCCAGCAGGAGCTTAGAATTTGTTCTAAAGACAGAGAATTTGTTCTATATGTTGCTTGCCTTGTATGTGCCTGATACCTGCACAGGAATCAAAGCAAAGTCTTCCACTCCACACATCCTCGAGAACAAACCAAGTTGTGTGAAGTTGCTTAAGTCACAAGTGGGACTTGTTTATGAAAAGCTTACCAGGACAAATGACCTTAGAGGAACATCAGCCAGCACCTACCTGAAAGAAACAAGAGGGACAGATCCAGGGCAGAAGGGACTGTCTGTTTGGTGGTAACTGACAGACGTCATCAGCACACAATTGCTCTTTGAAACTTCTCACCCTAGAAAGAGAATCTAACTGGCCAAAGGGGTTGCCAATATTTTCTTCGGTGCTGTGATCAAATGCTGCCTGTCCTGAACTTCTGTAAAGCCTCAGCCTGATGGAGTGAATGTCAGCTTAGCTGGTTTCATTTCGGTGCCACTGGCTGGAGAGATTTGCAGGAGTTGCAACCACAGGCTCTGTCAAATACATACCATATGTATTCAAATGGCATGAAAAAGGTGTTTGCCATTCCACAACTTTGATTCACAAATTCCTCATGCTGTCCTTGGCTTTTATGTCAACAGGATAAAGTAGGCTTTCCTGCCTTGAAACTTCATCTGCTCAGCTGCCCCATTTCCAGACCCATATTCCTGTGCTTTCCTTCAAGCGCGGAGGGAGGGTGGGCAGAGTGACCTCTGCCATGTTCACCAGCCTAGCTGGGTTAAACACCCACCTGTCAAATACAGGAAGGGATGTGACATGTGAGGAGGCCCCATCCCCATGAATTGTTTCCCCAGTGGCATCACGAGATTCAGGGCTGGCAGCTCCCAGACAGACATTCCTCCTCCACTTTTCACCACGCTCTGCTGCAGCAAGGCAAGTGCTTCTGGGAACAGGCTGGAGACTGGATCACAGCTGAAAGTAGCCCTTCAAAAATAGCAATTTTTAAACTGAATCATTTTCCAAATCACACTCTAAAATTACTTCCCTTCCTGGCAAGCTCCCTGCAGCTCATCGGTACACAGGCAAGCATGGACTTGGAGGACGCAGATTTCTCAGGAGCTGCACCAATCCCATTCTGCAGGTTTCTGCATCATCCATCCATGCATCTGTCTGTTCATCTCTCCCCTCTACACTGTGAAGCTCAACCACAGAATACAGGAGTCATATCTCTAACCTTAACAGAGAGATTTACAAAGGACTCTTCTTCTTTCCTCCAAATGCTTGTCAAGAGAAATGGCAGGTTACAGAACTGCCTAACTCGCCTTTCAGTCCTTTCAAAAACTGAGCCGTTCACTTGGAGAGCTGAAGGATGCTCACCTCTCCTGAAAGGCCAGGCCCTGGTTAGGCTGAACAAGGTGAGATCCAAAGAAAATCTGGTAACTGGTTTGTTGTCCAATAATCTACATGAATTCAACAGTGGATTGTGCATTCAGAAACTATCCCTTGCAGGGTCTCAGAAATATTACAGAGCTGCATCTTCCTGAGTGGTAGAATAGTAGCATTCCATTATTAAAATGTATTAAAAATCCCTTGCACATGAAGCCACTGACTGAGATTTCCCTGCACAAAGCAGTAATAGAAAACAAATTAGCAAAACTAATGCAGGAAGAGCATAAGCCACAGAGTGGAAGGTTTTCCCATAAAATGCGAGGTTGCATTCCAAAAACTGTGAGGAAAGTAAGTCATGTGAACACAGAGCTACTCGCACAAGATGCAGGGTGCCTGCGGCTTCCATCGTCAGCACAGGCAAGTGAGAACACATTAATGTGCTCAGGGTGCTAAGAGCACTAGACAGAATCAGGCCAAAATCGGCTATTCATCAGATTTAAACTGAATGTAATTGGCAGCAGTCATTAGATCATTCTCTCTCTCAGTGAGAGCAGTAAAAGTGAGAAAGTAGTAGTTAGACCTCTGAACCTCAGGAAAAATAAAAACAAAAGGCCATTGCATATTCATAAATTAGCAGGAAGAATGAAGGACTCTCTGATTTAGCAATTGCTTCCTGTTTCTCTTAAACCTGTGGAGATATTCTCCTAGTAAAACCTTGTTTTTGTTAACAAGAGTGTTTCCCTGCAGCTTAGTATTCCCTAGCAGTTCAACCTAGCAAACCAAAACCTGCACTGCCTGACATTTCACCCTGACTTGATTTTGAGTTTGGGAGTACAAGAAATGGTTCCCAAAGGATTCTCAAGTTTATCTCATCAGCTCCTTCGGCTTTGCTCCCATGAAAGCCAGAGTGCTACTGGCAGAGCAATGGGGGTTTACAGAGTCCGGCTACCTCGAAACAGCTTCATGCCAAGACTCCACATAGACCACCTACTAATCAACACATAAAATATCTTAGTTTTCAACCAAATTGTCTGCAACAGGCAACTCATGGCTTCAAGACCAGTAATAAGTCTGCCTGTTTGTCTCTCCCCTTCCTAAAAGTTCACCCTGATACAGAGAGAAGACATGAGAACACAAAAGACCATTTGGGTCACAGGACTGGTCTTGTGCTTCAAAACTGAAAAAGTGCCTGGGGAGGGTAAGGAGACACTAGTAACATCTCAGGTTCTGTGGAAACACACACTCACTCCCAAATACTTCGTAGTTAGCTGTGGGGAACCAGGAGGGACATGGGAGGGGCTGCCCTTGTAAGGAGAGTCAGAGCCCTGTGAATTTGAAAAAAGCAAGGTTTCTCATTGGTCCCTTTTGGCGGGCTGCCAACATTCTGTAAACCCCACCCCTGAGTTAGGGGATAAAAGGAAGGGACTGGGACCGTTAGGGGGCTTTCGGAGCTAATAAACCCCCTCTGGAAGATCACAGATTCTCGTACTTATTTCCTGTCGCCTGAAGAATCTGCTAGCTGGGAGAAACTGCTTTGCCCCAGACTGTCAAAGATTGAGTCTGGGAAGCTGAGGACAGAAACCATTCTGTGGAGAACGGACCTCAGGACCGCTCGAGAGAAGCTGAATCCAAAAACCCCAGATGCTGGGGAGAAATCCCTAAGGCAGAAATAGTTAGTATACTTTTCACAGTCTCAATCTGTCATCACACTAAGTCAGCCACTGGGAAGAACCCTCTATAATAAAGTATCCAGCTTTCTAAGTTAAAAATTGGGCATATTCATTTGTGTTATGCATTGTGACTGAAACCCTTGCTCACAATGCTACCAAGGCTCTGATTGCATAGACTACCAATTACCTCATTCATTTCTTTTAATTACAAGGTAATAACAAAGAGACTGTCCGCTGAAATCCAGTAGGAGGTACAAGTGAAGAAGAGCACCATCTCATTGCCCATGCAGCTTGTCAAGTACCCAGGCTCACATAAGGCCACTCACTGAAAAATAACTTCCTTGGTACTTGTTACAGACAAAACCTAATTTATTCAGCCATATTATTCAGCCATCTCGCAACATTAACTCTAGCTGCTGGAGTAGTTACAAATCTATTTGCCTTTGGTCACTGTCAAGGTAGAAGATATGTCCAGCTACTGCAAACAAGCCATACATTTCAGGTCAGGGACTGTATGGCATGTTTACCTTCAGATTGTATGAGATACTTCCAAATAACTACTTGAGGCATTTCCATGGCAATGTAGTGGTAAGAAGCTCCTAACAATGTACTTGGTATTTTTTCTTGGCAAATATTTGCTACAAAGTCAGTAGGGAGATGTATGAGTGAAACTTGTACTGGAACCAAGAAGACAAATGTGGAGGTCTTAGTCCCCCTGAAGCTGAAAAAAGTGGTCTTGCTAATTTGCTTGTGAGTCACACAGTCAAACCATGGTTGACAATTTAGAGGATTTTACCCAGAAAAAAATAAAAAATAAGAAAGAAAAAGAAAGAAAGAAAGAAAGAAAGAAAGAAAGAAAGAAAGAAAGAAAGAAAGAAAGAAAGAAAGAAAGAAAGAAAGAAAGAAAGAAAGAAAGAAAGAAAGAAAGAAAGAAAGAAAGNTATTCCCTTGAATGGAATAACAGTAACTGGTCTTTTTCAGGTTTAAAATACCATTTTAAACTTTATTCTTTAATAAAGAGATGTGATGTTTAGCATTACAACCTCTTTGTAGACAGTGGTTTAATTAAACATTTAATGAGCTCATCTGATTTCTTTGCATGAGTTTCACTTTAAAGAGCCAAGCTAATAATGTAAACATATATTTTGGTTATTAAAATAATTGCTTTCACAAACACTGACCTCCTGACAAACCAAAGGGCTGGTGCCATGCATACAACACTCCCACAGCTCAGGGATCTAATTTTAGCATAAAGCCCAATTTATAGCTGACCAGCAGCTTTTAAAAAAATTCTAGGCAAATGGTTTTAAAGACAGTGATGTTTTCACCAAATCTCTCAAGATTTCATTCAATTATTCAAGAAAATGTGAAACACATCCTTCATTTAACCATATAACAGCCTTTAAGAGTGTTACCCAAGCAGGGGCGCAGCAGCAGCTTCATGGTTTTCCTCAAACTCTCATAGCTGGATCAGAGCAACCAAAACCATGACCTTCCTTTATGCCACAGCTCTGGAGGATGTTTTAGCTAGCTAATGGAGTTTTTCCAGGAGCTAGTTACTTTGGAAAGCACCAAACACTTTCAGTGGGACTTTAATTAAAAAAAAACAACTTTTCCCCCCTAGCTTTATAACCAAAAAAGCCTAAAGTATTTCTTCAAAATGGTGACAAATTTGCAAGACTCCAAGTAAAAAAATCTTAGTGAAATGAGTTGTCAAAACATTTTGAAAATCTGTCAACAGCTCAAATTCTTAGAAACCATGATTTGGTGATGCTGGAAATGCAGTCTTGTCCATGCTGAAGCAGTTAAACCACGTCCCTTGCTGCTTCAGCTGAGCTTTTTTCTCCATGGAAAGTTACTGGTAGGCTTTCATATCTATTATGTGATTCCTCAAGCTAATCAGCATCCCACCAGCAGCATCCTTTCCCAGGCAGGACACCTCCAGAGAGACCACCACAGACTCCAGAGCCAGTCAGTTTCTACTGCTTGGAAACTATACTGTCACCCAAGCAAATGGCCAATTTTTCACTCCCTATCTAGGAGCCAACCATCCCCCAAGAGGGGACAATGCATGGCGTGGTGAGGTACAAGTTACACAAATTTTGCTAACTTCTCACTAAAAACATCTGGGGCCTATCACAGTAGATGAAATTGCTGAGGACTCCAGAGAACCAAACCCTCATTTTTTAATGTTCTCAACAGGAAAGTAAAAAACCGCAGCAAAAACAACCAACCAAACAAAAAAAAACCCAGTCTTACTTCCCCTGCAAACACGAAAGCACTAGGAATCTAAACTGTGATACCCATCTGCAGCAAGAAAATTCCTGCAAATTCAGGTAAATTAGTTTAGTTTTACATCATCTGACACAGTGGATTGCATGTAATCATTCCTGGATTACCACAATGGAAATTATTCCTAACTATAGTCATTGGCACTAAATGGCCCATTTCTGACCTCTTAGCCCTTGACCATCCATGGGAGACTTTCCACTCCTATCAATGGTTGTCTGATTAGGTCTGATATACTTTCCCAATGTTTTTCTGCTTCTTGTGTCCTTGAGATCTGCTATTGCTTTCCACAGCTATTGGGTCTGTGATTTCTTAGTTTAATTTTTTTATTTTTATTCAGTTTTACTGTTTATAATGGGACACAACTGACATTTTGAAATAGGAGCCACTTTTTTTCTTAAGTGTTGTGTATGGTATTGGTTGCCTTGAGCACAATAGGAGATTGGAAATCTTCTTTGATAATTCACTTTCTAGACACTTTCACCTCTACTGAACAAAATGCTTTAGCACAAAAGCAGTAACAGCAAAACCCCAAAGTTTAGATGTGTTAGTAGCTATCAAAACTTGATACTGTGATAAGAGTACATTGTAAACTAATTAATTGCATTTTATGTCTGGCCTGTTGCTCAGGATAGGTATAAACCCAAGCCATTTTCTTCACCTGACAAGTATGAACAGTCTCTTAGAAGGGGAGGAAGTTCTCCTGCTATGGATGTGGCCAAGAGATAACTACCAATAATGTGAAATCTCATAGCAAGGCAAAATATCTCAGTTCCAAAATAAGAAATTAAAAGTGTGAAACTATGGAGAGGTTCCAGTGGTTGCAAATAGGCCCTTTGCTAAAAGACATCATGTAGCTACCAAGAGGCAGCAAATATTTTCCCGTAGACACACAAAAAACCAACCAACCAAACAAAAAAAACCCCCAACCAACAAACCCTACGCTAAAAAACCCATAAACCAGGGCACAGGCTCCCATCCCAGTGAGACTAACACTGGCAACTGCAAATTGTGGGGAGCATTTCCTCCTACAAGCCCAGATCTTTCCTACACGTGTTATCAACCCCTACACATATGTTTGCAGGACTGGCATCGCTCCCATCCTCTTTGCAATACTTTTTCAGTGAGAAGTCTCATTTTATTTAAAAAACTCGGATGTAATTATTTACTTCAAGTCTCCCAGGAAAGGACTGCAGTTCTTACTGCAGCATAACAGATAAGAAAGGCTACAGTGTTTGTTCCAAGGCAAATAGAGAAGACAGAATCCAGCACTTAAGGGGGACAAAAATCACCTTTCACTCACTAGCTAAGATTAAATGGGCATTTAGCCCCGGACTCAAAATGTATCATTTTCTTGGGTCTGTCTCTGTGGAGTCAGGTCAGAAACAACGATTCGTGCATCTAGAACTGGCTGAAATTAAGTAATTAGCGCTCCATCGACCACCACCACCACCTCCCTCAAAACCAACGTGTTGGCACCGGGCGTAGAGAAAAGGTTTTGAAGCCAAACCACCCCCGCAGCGGCCAAGGCGCATCCCACACACGCGTTCGCCGCGTCCGCCCTGCCCGGCCGGTGCCTCTGTCGGAGCGGAAAAGCGCGAAGAAGCGAGGAGAAGAGGGGAGCAACGGAGAGGGCAGGGGAGGGCAGGGCAGGGCGGG
>VYXD01012673.1:28362-107034 GCA_013397195.1 Hylia prasina
TCCGGGGGATGCCGTGGCCCCGGCCCCGGCCCCGGGGCCCCGGCCCCGGCCCCGGCCCCGTCGTTACAGCGACCACAGTTTGGGGACAGGCGCCGCCGCGTTGCTGTGGCAACCGGGACTTCGCAGCACGTCCGGGTCCCTCTGTCCCCGCTGACCTCCCGGCGGTCGCGGTCCCACCGCCCGGCCTCTGCACGGAGCCGGGGGCCGGCGCTGCCCCTGCCCCGCCGCGCTCCGGCTCCCGCGGGTTCGCAGGAGGGCCGGCCGTCACGGCTGCCGGAGCCCCGTTTCTCTCCTGCAAACTTCTGCTGCCGGCGGCTCGGCTTCTTCATCCTGCCGGCCCGAAGGAGCGAACGGGGCTGGCTGCTGCCCTCGTAGCGCTGCCTGCGCTGGGATGCTCCCGCCGGATGAATGGCTCGGGAGAAGCGGCGCGGGGGCCGGCAGTAGCGGGCTGATGGAGTAGCTCAGCGAGAGCCAGGCTTTCGCCTGGCCCCTCAACTTGGTACCAGCTTTAACTGCTGGCAGAGTTAGGATGTGTATGTGTTTAAGGACGCAAGGCACAGGAAGTCGTCTGTCTTCCAGCTGTAGCACAATACAGTGTTCTCAGCGTATTGCTGCAGCCGGCTGCAGTTTTTCATATCCCATAGGTGTTTAGGACGAGCAGCACTTTGTAAAGCAAACGCTACATTTTGGTGGGAGGATTTTTTTTTTTTTTAAACTCTGTGGCTATCTACTATTCTAGGACTATTGCTTGAGAACCGCTGTCCCTGAACACAAGATCTTAGCAATCTTAACTCTGCCAGTTTTTAAGTTTTTTAAGCCAGGTGTCTTCTGAGCATAAATGTCATGTTTTCTCTTTATTAGAAGAAGAAACTCACATCTCGCTATTATGTAATAGTATATTTAAGAGAGATCATTTTGACTCATCAGAATGAACGAACAAATAAGCCAATGTTTTAACAAACCCATTCTTTCTTTACACCTGCTGTGAGAAACAGAAATCTTCAGGTGATGTGTAAACACATTGCTTCCCTGCCAACTCTAGCTTCTCTCTGAGGTTATTGAAATGTAAAATTTTACTCTTACTTTGCATTTGTTTCCATTTCCACTTCATTGCCCCATCTGCAGTCATTTGTACCTGGGCAGAGGGACAGAGGAACTCAGCATGGGACATTGCCGCGTCTTGGTGGGTGTCAGTGGCAGAACCAAGAGTTGTTTCTTACATTCCTGTAGCACCAACCAAGGGCAGTGCTCTCTCCTTAGAGTCACTAATGTCACATCTCACATGTGAGGTAGAGGCTGAAGACTGTTTTTTTTTATGTGCAACAAAGGCTGGATTCTGACAAGTGTTCCCCAGGTTGTACCTTTTCTTGGAATGCTACCTGCCACTGCTTGCTCCTGGATTACTTACAGTACTTGGTGTGAGTTCAGAGAGCCAAGAGCAAGGCTTTGCTCTGAGTGAGGAGATGCAGCAGAAAGTGGCTGGAAGCAAGGCCGAGTTGTGCCTGTGGGCGCAGTGAAGGCTGTGGCAGAGCTGCTGTGCTGGGGGTGCCAAACTGCACACACAGCCTGGCAGGAGCAGTGTCTGCTGGAGTACCGGCATCCCGAGGCTGCTGCGCTCCATCCGGGCATGGTTTTGCCAACTGCATGTACAGTTCCAGCAGATAAAGGAGAGCTGCTGCCCCCACCTTAGTGCTTCTCTTCCTGTGCCTCTTCAAGCTGCTGCAGCTTCTGGAGGCAAAGCCCATGGTGAGCTCAGCTGCAGCAGGGTTTCTTGCACCACACAGTTGTATTCCATTATTTTTGGCAGTTCCGCCCAGCAAAAGCAAAAAACCCCAATGAATTAACTAGTTGTTCCACTAAAGCATGGTGCTGTGCTCTTAGTCAAATGTGCACAAAGCTGTCTGGCTCGTGGTCCCAGCATGGGAGAAACGAAATGGCAGGGCCGCAAGATGTCACCTGGGTGAGCAGTTCCAAAGCCGTTTTTCAGGGTCCATTTTTTTCCCTCCCAGACAGCTCAGTTATGTACCTACCCACCTGGACTACCTTTGATTCCACTGTCAGCTCACACATCACATTATCCTGGCTCTGAGCAATTTGGTTTGGTTTCATGTCATGCTTAATTGACAGGAATGCTGTTTTTACCCAGCCTTGCCAAGAACTACCAGACATGCAGAGTCAAAACAGCTTGCCTTCCTCAACAGCTTCATCAGTTACATGTGTCAAAGCAACTTTATTACTCCGGCTAAACACACCACTATCCTAGTGAGCTGGTGGAAAGCTTCCTTACTGCTTAACAAACAGCAGGTATACTCAATGTCTCTGAAGGGTAAATCACCCACAGGTTTCTCACCTTCTTATCTGTAGAGGATTCTAACTCACAGGAATCTCACTATGTCTTTTCAAGCCCTCACTTTGTTCTCAACAGTTTTAATAAAACTGCTGAATCTTTCATATATATGTAGGCATTGAAATAACAGTCATCCAGGAACGGGGCTGCAAGTTCTCCTGGAGCTTGTGTAAGCTGAGGTGAGAAAGACTCCAGTTCTTCATCCTTCTGTGAACACAAGGGTTAGAAATAGTGAGGCTGGGGGAGAACTTCCATCCATGCTTCTTGAGCAGGGCCTTTGCAGAGCCAAGCAGCTCCCCTCTCTTAGGTGGCTCCTTGGGTGCGGTTCTGCACTTCCCTAATTCCTTGGGGACACAATCAAACAGTCTGGGTGAGAAACATATTAATGAGGTCTTGAAGAACTAAGAGGTGAAATTCTAATTTTAAAGCATTTTCCTGGATAGCCCACAAAGTGTGTGGCTTACAGTCCATAAAACACCCTCTTGATAACACTCTGGGCATTCAGTTTTTATTACTGTATTGTTTGTGCTTGAATAATGTTGAGTCTGTTTTTATTAGACACATCGGTATTTTCAGAGATATGTAAGAAAATTCTTACATTCCTACATTTTTAAGTCTAATTTCTGACTGCTTGCTGTCAGACTACGCTATCTATTCAGTCATTATTTTGCACTCCAAATGGTACTGGGTTTCTAGGCAATTATTATTATGATTTTTTTAAGGAGCAGCTAGGTGAAATTTATTCTTGATTCTTTGGTTTAACAGACTGTAGACTTTGGCTTTCAGTTGAATTTTTTACTTCCTTCCCCAAATGCAAATCACCTATAGTACCCAGCACTTTTGTTAAAGACTAGAAGCAAAAGTATAACTCAGACCAAATTTCTTCCTGGTAAAATGTTACAGATGCAGGTGTAATCAGTCCTAGCTTTCCCTGTATTCTGGTAGCAGAGACTTATTCTGCCTAGCACACTAGGCAACTCTGGAAGATCTGGATTTCTGACTCAGTCCATGAGTCTAGATTGTCTAGACTTTGTACCCAGATTTTTTTCCTCTCTTAAGTGTTAGAATAAACCTTAGGTGCCTGTATAGTAAAACATTTTGAAACATGGACCCATTAAAATTGGATTCTAAGCTTTTTGCATGTAAGTACATGCTTCACAACCCAAGTGATAGAATTGATTTATAGAAATGCATACCAGGCATTAAAAAATTAGGTCAAGTGAAGTACTCCAACATATAGAAGTGATTTTTCAATAGAATTTTTTTTATGGCACTTCTACTGTGGGCAGATGATTTTGGGATGGAACATGTCTGGGTTATGTGTGCTTGAGCAGTGCCCCTGGGAAGAAAAGGTGCAGGGATCTTCTCTCTGTACAGCTGTGTAGAGGTTACAGTTGTTGGGGACACAGTGTGTAGGAGTGAGCAGGACTGTTAATACTTGCCTTATCCCTGAGGTGTCCTGTTAAATGACTCAATATTCCTGCAGACTGAAAACTCCACCCAAAGGGATGGGGCACGCTCTGTTCTTAAGTAAGAGACAGCATCCTGTGTTTTCTGCCATCTCACTGGCTTTGGCAGCTGTTCTCTCCTTGCTTAGGATGTCAGCTGGGTTAGACCTTCTCTCTGGGTCCTCTGTAGGGACCCAGCATACCCAGCACACCCAGCACAGCATTTCTGCTTGTGCTCCACAGCCCAAGCACCGTAACTACTCACTTCTAAAATGTCCTTTGGCTCTGTGTCATAGTCTTGTGAGAATATCTGTCAGTCCGGATGTTCTGGAGGTGTTAATTTAATGGAAGTGTGTTGGGGAGGATGAAGCAGGAAAGCCTTGCGGGTATGGTTGCTTGGCAAAAGGTTATAAGAACATAGAACCTATACGCAAAATAGAAAATGCAAGCCAGGTTTGAGATATAAGAAGCCAAGCTACTGTGTGACAGGAAGACAAAGATTAAGCCAGTTGAAGGCAAAATTCCTGAGGTTGAGCAATGCCCCAGAAGACCAAGGGATACCAAGGGGGAGGGGTCCTGCCAAGGTGGCAGGGAAAGGGAGTTTAGAAATTAGCTTTTGGGATTTAGAATCTGGCACAGTATGGTAATGTAGTGGTTCTTATAGGCTGTATGTATATTCGATAGGATTTGTGGTTTGTACAAGTTGATTACTGTAAATTAGACTATTCAACACAGAAAAAGATAAAATGGACTGTAACAGGAAATTCACCCTCTTTCGGGCACACTTCAAGCTGTGGCTGGCAGCTTTAAGCAAAGCTCTTGCACCCACGACCTATGGAATAAACCGCATGTTTCAAGAGCTGCCCTGGACTCCGGAGATCTCTCTCAACCCTGTCTCCGCCGCTTCTACAAAAGTGCAAAGCGCATTTGGACAGCTCACTAAACACAGATCAGATGCTGGACTGCCAGGAGCCAGGAGGTGAGCCTGTGAGAGCAGGCACTACAGAGGATAATTTGGCAAGAAATCCCACAAATAACCAAGATGGCCTGAAGGTTTAAGGGGTAAATGTATTTGTCTCATTTTCTTCATTGTTATATTCCAGGATGTGAATCAGAGCTGCAGCCACAGGAGGTTCTGGCTCTCTATTCTCCCTGAATGCAACCTCGCTGTCCATAGGGCCAATGAAAAGGCAACAGCCAAACCAGGGTGTGCACCTCATAAGCAGCAGTGTTCCCTCCTCAGGGCTCTGCAGTTCTCTGGGGCTTGTAGGCAGCTTTTGCAGAGGTTTAAGATTAGGGGGGAGTTGCCTCCAGAGTTGACCTTCTTGAAGTTAAGAAATAAACAAAACCAAATGAGCAAGCAGCTGGAAGAGTCAGCAGTGTTATTAAGCTGCAGTGTCAGGTTATTTGTCTTTGCCATCCTATACACAGTCTGCACGCAGAATGAGAGTGTTTCAGGCAGATCTGATTCCTTCGGGGTGTGTCATGTTTTGATCAATGTGCCGGTGGATTTCTGAGAGTTATTTTCTCAATCTGGTAATCTCGATAAAGAGCAGAGAGGAAGAGGCTCAGAGGGCAGCAAGTCAATGGTCAGCATATTTCTGTGGAGAGTTCTGATCCTACACTGATTTTCCTCAGATGAAGAACTGTCACCATAGCAATGTTTTCTGCTTGCCATAGCTGCATGGAAGTATTAACTTCTTTGGGTGCCACTGATAGGAATTTCTTAAGTGTGTGGGCTTAGGTTGGGTGCTCGAAGTAGAAAAGTAATCTAAATCACAGCTTGCTTTCTTGTAGTTGAGAGCAGCAGCACAAAGCTTTACTTGGAATGCATCCATGTAACTACGCAGGTGACTTGAGGAGTCCTCACTGAAGGGTCACAATTAAATAATTTTGATCCTATATTTGTTGGGATTTTATTCTAGAAGGCAGGAGGGAGGAACCAAATACTTGAAATAAAATGCTTTTAAAAAAAATTTTTTTTGAGAAAAATATTATTTTAATCTCAGTCCTTTTTAGAGTTTGCCTGCCCCTGTAGGGTTATGCCAGCCACAGAAAATTAAGCTTTCACGGTGCTTTGGTCACCTAAACAGAATGATCTCTACAGAGCATTTCAATTCATATTAGTTAATCTAAGTGTTTCAGATGTTTCTTTAATATTAAACCCTAGCTAAATGTTTCAAAACACTAACATCAGTAACTGATGGAGAAGTCAAAAACAAACAAATTGCACTTCTTTTTGCCATGGCTGTGGAGTTTGAGGTGCTCAGCTGGAGCACTGAAATGTGGGGTCTCCAAATTAAATGTCAAGCACCACTAACATTCATTACAGTTTTGTAGAGTGGTCATTCAAAAGCCAGATTTTGACCAGCATTACATGAGATATGGTGCAGCATCTCAGAAGTTAGGGGAGATTTTATACTGACTTACAAGGTGCTGGTTCAAGTTCAAAACAAAGACCAGCTGGAGTTCGTAGTCATGGATTCTCTGTTTTTGTAGCCTTCAGGGCACCTCTAGCTTGGGTCATGGAAGGAGCAATGTCTGCTTAGTGAGCATGTACCTCTTGCTTAGCAGAACATTCCATTTGGTCTTCAGTGACAGTCCTGCAAATACCTGTATTTTGGTTCCCTATGTATTTACAAGCGCTGGTAGATGTGATTGCAAACCAGATGCTGGTGTGCCAAAGCACCCCTTCAGACAGCTCTCTGTCCATGTGTGGCTCCAGCCAGTCCATCTCTATTACCAAGCAACCTCCCTGTAGACCAGTTATTGTGCCTGTGCTAGGTGTGACGGATCATAATTACTGGGCTTATCTGCTACCCTGTTTGCTGCAGGCTCATAAAACTTGAAACTATATGGCCTGTGTTCCCATGGAGCCCTGCCAGTCCCTGTAGTCTTCCTCCCACTTTGTTCTCCTGGGGATATTCCCCCTTTCCTTCTCCTAGGGCTTATCTACTGCTGCCTGCTCACCTGCCTTTCCCAGCCTGAACTTCTCCAGCTCCTTCTGCCTTCCCCCGTTTAGTGTGCCTTTCTCTACTGGTGATTGTTTGCTTGATTAACTCTCGACTATTTGTTTGATGTCTTTGCAGTCCTTCATGTTAAGAACTACTAAAGAAATCAGAAGTAAAGCGTTACAATTTCTCTCTGTTCCTCATCACGTTCGTCCCCTTTCCCTAGTGTTAATCCTGCTATTGACCCTCATTTCTTTTTCAGTTTGTTTCTTCCTTCTCTGATTGTCTTTAGTTTGACACAGATCATATGCACATCATCATTTTTTCTCACTTGTACCACAGGATCATCTTTGCCAACACACAGTCTTGTTTTTATGCAAGCTTTAATTGCTCTTCATTGTGGAGAGAAGAGGAAAACAATTACAGGGTAGTTGTGTTGACAATTAACTTCATGTAACATTACCTACTGCTGGCGGTGTGCTGGAAAATACAATGTCATTTCTTTATTTTAATGAAAGCAGGATTACCTTATCTTTGAAGCCGTTAAGTCAAAGAGAATTTTGCCTCTTGCCATAGTAGCATCAGGGTTAGAGCAACAGAAAAACAGCTCAGAACATTTCATATGCAATTTTTAGACTGAAACAGCTTGATATTATTGAAAATGTAACCTTTGGCTGTGATCTGAATAAGCCTTGCTTACCTATATGAAAAGAGACAGTTTTTGTAGCATGTCAGCACCAAGCACATATCTGAGAGCATTTTGGGAGAACATTTTTAAGGACAAAAATTAAGAGTTCATGCTGGTGAACATGTGAAATGTGAAAGTCCTTTGAGCACAGTAAATGTTTGAAGTGATAATAAAAACCTTTTGTGAATAGAAACACTCTAGTTACAAACAGAATTATAATCCAAGGGGCAATTGCATAGCAATCCAGACAAGTAAAATGCCTCCTCAATAGCTGACTTCTGCTGAAGTCAATAGCAGACTGGTCTGCAGAGCTTTAGGAAATCCTACCTTAGGTAGTTTATTGGCACACCAGGTTTATAAAACAAATGTTATTACTGTGTAAAATAATCCCCCTGAGCTCAGTGGGTCTGTTGATGGCACTGACTGGTACACCTAGACATGGGAAGGTTTCAGTGCAATCTTTCTTGAATCAAATGAGAAGTAGAATGGAAATTAAATCTAATTGCATTAGACAAGGCAAAGCATTAGCAGCCTTTACAAGTAATTAAAGCTTTGGAGTGGAATAAGATAAGAAATTGAATGGTTTTATGTTAACATATGAGATTATTTATTGTGGGTGAGGCACTGCTATTGCTTATGTTTAAAAATCCTTAAGTGCATAAAAGAAGCAGTAATACCTTGGTAACAGTTGTAGCACTGCAGAAAGTACTCACTGGATTTTAACCTTTCTGAGCTTGTTCCACTGCACCTTCTTCCCCTTTAGAAATTATTGGCCAAATGTTTCCCAGTCATTCTCAAGTCTCACACAGGCAAATTTAATCATTGCAGAAACTGCAGCTAGAAGAAATTTGCCCATGCAAGAGCGGAGTGAGAAACTAATTCAGTGAATTTCAGTTAAAGCCAGATAAAATGCCTTTGGTTATTCATCTATACTGTCAT
Source organism: Hylia prasina (assembly GCA_013397195.1). Classification (NCBI taxonomy): domain Eukaryota; kingdom Metazoa; phylum Chordata; class Aves; order Passeriformes; family Sylviidae; genus Hylia; species Hylia prasina. Next base: position 36,736 of record VYXD01012673.1, read on the forward strand.
CTTCTTGCTCAGCCTGAGCATTGTGCAAGCAATGTATTTCTCTCCTGAGGTCAAACAAAAAGCACAGTGTCACTCATGCTCAATGTGCATGCAGTCAGGTCTGTTTTAAGCCCGATGGAAATAGGAGGGAGTGATGGCAGTGTAAAGGTCCTAAATCCAAGTTGTGGTTTTCGTGAGAGAGGCAGAAACAAGCTGTTTGATATGATGATTTGTTCATTTACAAAAACTGCTACTGGCAGAGCTGCAAGGACCAGGAATATCTCAAATAAAATCAAAAGCTCAAAATTGTCTCGGTAATGTGGCAGAGTTGTTCAGTATTATTAAATTTATAAATAGTCAAGGGAAATGCATACTAAGGAAGGAAGAATTAAATGAAGAAGTAGAAAATGGGAAATAACTGGTTAGTCAGCAGTCCTGTCACCCTCTATTTCTGTTACAGTAACTAAAATTGGGTCTTTGTGCCTTCATGAATGAAGAGCTGCCCAAGCAAAAAGATACTTGAGAATTTGCTTCTTTGCTTTCAGCTGAAACTTTTTAAAATAAGGGACCCATGAAGGTATATTTAAACCATTAAGAAGCCCAGGTAGATTTATCAGAGGTTTTTTCATTAAATTTTAACTGTAGAAGTTTGTACAGAGATTGGAAAAAAAATGGCCTAACAGTGGAAAGGATGTTTTCATGTTTAGGGCCTTTTTATCCCTTGGGTACATCTTTATAGGCAAACTCTCCGTAAAGCAGGATAGCTGAGACAACTATCAAGAAACAGATGTTCTCTGAATACCTACCTACACAAACACCCGTGGCAGAAGAAAAATATGCCACGAGTCTGTTGTTTAATCCAGTCAAAAGATAAGGTAGCAATATAAACATTGAACAGCCTTTCCCATCTGTAAGGCTGAGAAAGCCCATAAGTGACATCTTCTTTTATCAGACTTCTTATGCGGGGAAATATGACATAGACCCAAGATCACTTGTGAAATTTAGATAATGCTGTTTCTTGGCCTGAAAGGAGAAGTACTGTGAAATGTACTGGCACTGAAGTGACAGTACATGTGCAAGTATTCTTCAGAAGCCAATAATTTCTCAAGAATATAACAAATTTTGGATGCCATTATGCTTTTTCACTTGGAGTTCAGAAAAAAAATGGTTCAACTTTGGGTGTACATAGACATCTGAAATGCAACTGCAAGTTTCAATAAACAGCAAAAGCATGTATGAATGTTAATGTTTGAAATGACAGGGCATAAGCTTTTTTCTGTTAGGGTGTTGCTTAGATACACGATTATCTGCACAAAAAACATTCTCAAAAAAAACATAGGGAAATGACAATGTAAGCAGCTTTAAAGGATGAAAAATTATGATTGCACAGGAATCTACTTTTGAAACAATATCCACCTAGAATTGTCAGCTGCATGAAGACTCTAGGAAGGTCAGAGGAGGTGGCAGTGTATGGCCTCAGATACTGGATGCATATTAGGACCGAAAAGGAATTGGTGCTTCTTGGGGTCCATGAGCTCTACCATCAGGTATATCCATGGTTACTGAGACACACTTCATATATTTCTTGGTTATCATGCTTTTGTTTTCTGTGTGTTTTTTAAAACAGTTACTCTAAATACAGGGGTGTTTCCTCTGTCTGATGGTGTTTCAGAAACCCCTGTGTTTTAGGTGATACTGGGCAGTGCAGTGTCATTGTTGGACATGAAATAAAGAAGCTTGACTCCAGTTCAAGGCAGAAGAAAGATCAGAAGGCTTTATTTACAATTTGTCCAGCCTTTTTATAACATGCTGCACTAAAAAGGCATATCATTGGTCCATAGAATTGACACCTCTCTCCATTGGTTAAATAACAGAAACAACTCCTGGGAGAGAGGTTGTTATGAGAACTTAGAAATGTTATGAGAAGAAAATAATTATTTACAGGAACTGTCCTTGAAAGAAAATTCTCCCAAGAAATCTTCCCTTGGGAAGAAAATCAGCCACTGACAGGCTGAAAACCTTACAGACTCAGGAATATCAGGCCCACAGTGCAGTAAAGCAGATGCTTCTTCACACAGCCTGGATGATGAGCAGGGGTTTGATACCCCCCGACAGCTGTTAATGTGAGAGTGTGAAGACCTAAGCCTGTAGTGCAAAGGGGAGGTTTTTTCATGGTAACACAACTTCGTCAAACAACTGTGGAGCATGTGGGATATATTTTTCCATTATTGACACCACCACCATTTCAGAGAAGATTATAGCAAAATGGTTTTCCCCAGCTGTTAAGATGAGAAAAGAAGACAAGCCAGAGACAGGACCCTGCAGTCATCAGGTGTGGAGGCAGCCACAGGAAGCAGCTCTGGGCTACTTTAGATCAATGTACAAGGAGACAGGCTGCCACCAAAAGAAAGAACATTGTGCTCTCATCTCCTTTTTCTGGAAGTCCTCCTTTGTGAGGTGGTTTAGGACTAATTTAGGCTACACTAACCTATATTCTTTCTGTTTTAACAAGCCATTAGAATCCTTCGGCTGTGCCAAGGGGCAGGATAACTGACAAAACAGGAGGGCATTTAGCAGCATCTTGCTGAAGATTTGTCCAAGAAAGGCAGCATAAAATAAAGAAAACAATTTCAGTCTTGATTTTTATGAATGTAAACCATAGACTGGCCCCAAGAGTTTAGCAGACAAGAAGATTATATTATTTATAAGAACGATAAAACCTTAAATATTGAAAGAAAGTTTGTAAACAATATGTTAATAGAGAAGGGAGATTGTCAAGCCACAGGACATGTCCATCCCTTTACAGTCAATTCAGCAAGAATAGTGCCAGTTTGTAGGTCCTGACTTTCTTTTTGTCTGTGTAGCTTGAATTTCTGCTCCTGATTTTCATCCTTCTCAGAGCTTTATTCTCTGCTATCTTCTTTTAGGAGAGGCTCCCTCTCCCTCATTCAAAACCACGTTCTGTTGCAGTAGGATTAGCCAGAAAACTGAACATAAGCTTGCCAAATATAATGAGCCTTGAGCCTGTGACTCTCCCCGCGTATTCTCTCTTCAGAGGGGCCTGCTTAGCAAGACCTTGGGCCAGAGCTGCTGCTCAGCTGGCAACACTGATGGTTTGGCACAAGTCAGTCCCCATTTGCAAGGTGTATAAAGAGCAGCTGGCCCCAGCCAGGGAAGCAAAAAACTGATTTAGAGACGCTTCTGCTTCTTCCTTGGCTTGGTTCTGTGCCAAAGCAACTTCAGCAGACCTCCTTCTATGGAGGGCATGACCTTTTAGCATGTGGTTTAAAGCATGGCCAGCAGAGAAATGAAAAGGGTGATCGATTCCTGTGTTCACTGATGTAAGGCATCTCAGCACTTTGGATAACCAATAACCTGATCACTGTTGTGTGTAAATAGTATAAAATTGGTACTGTAGAAAGCCTGTAATAATCACCTGCAGCTCCTTGAAACTCCTTAAAGTTGAATTAATCATCTCTTGGCTCTATTCTGCCAGCATGGCTCCTTCTGAGTAGCAGTGGTCTCAAATACCTGACTAATGGTTTCACAGGAGGAAATGAAACGAGGAGCACCAGCAGAGACATGGGTGGTTTTTAACTACATTCATTAGGCTTATCTTGGTGCTCTCTCTTGGGTGAATGGATAGATAGAACGATTATGGAAGTCAGTGCTTATTTGCATGATCACTCAGTATTTTCTCCATGCAATATCTGCCCCAGTACATGGGTCACCAAGGACTGCAAGTTTGGGTATGATACAGGTTAGGCCAGTCCTGAAAACTGCAGTTGTATCTCATTTATTAAAAAATAGCACGGGTCCAACTTAAAGGGTCTTAATTCACACAGTGCTCGACAGACTGCTGCTGTTCAGGAGGTGTGCAGATAGTAATCTAAATAAGATCAAATGGGATGTTACAGCAACCTTTATATTAAAGGCTTTGAAATAGAAAACATCTAAAAATTTTTAGTATTTGAGCCCAAAGGGAGGTGTTTTAGAAAAGCTGGTTGAGAAGGATGTTAAAAGGAAAGTAAGTCTTTCATTTGTAGTCTGAAAATGCAAAGCTGGTTGGAAGAACTGACTCATTCCCACTCCTTGGGTAAAAGCTCTGGATGCAGCAGTTTTGTCAGCTCTGAGCTGTGACCCTGTATCCAAGGCAACTGTTTCTGGATGTTAAGTGGTAAGGAGCTAGAGAATAAATGAGAGGCAGTTGTAAAATACACAGGTATGACTCTCAGGGAAAATAATGATGAAATGCTAACAGGTGGGAAATGGTGGAAGGAAGCATCAGAACCCAAGCATGGGATTCAGATTAGGATGTTTGGTTCCTGTATACATGTATAGTATAATTTATGTGTTAGTCAGTCAAGGCCAACCAGGACTATTGGAGAGCTATGAAGTAAAGCAAGCGCGGAAAAGACAGGAAGCAGGAAAACATGAAAATCAGTAGCTCTTTGTTTGTCTCTGTGTTCTGTAACCCCCATCTCTTAGCCTTTATGTTGCAAGAACGTCTTTCCCTCTGGAAGAGCATTCTGGTTTTAGTTGTTTCTGTTGTTGTTTATCTCTGAGGAACCATTTGTTTAAAATGTTACTTTCAACCATTTTAGTTTCTTTTGATTTCCTTAAATGTAAGTATCTGATGGTTATACAGTGGTGTAGAGGTGATGGTACTCTGATGATCTAAGTGCTGTTTCACTCTGGTGTTTCAAATGATTGCTTCAGTATGCTGACCTGTTGTGTGAGTGAAGTCCTGTGGCAGGACACCTGCATAAGAAGAATTAGCACGACTGAAAGAGGCTGGGGCATGTTATGCCCTTTCTTGTGTTGTTTTTTGTGACTTTCTTGTTTTCAATTTTTGAAGTGACCAAAACTTTATTGCATCTCTGGGTAAATACATCTTTACTGCAAAATACAAAACTGTCACCCCTTTTAATCACAAAATATAGTAAGACAAGGTAATTGCCAAAGTAATTTGATTGAGAGAAGCTGCTATTCCTTTCTGTCTTCTGGCATCAACTATCTTTTACTCATAAGAAAGTGGGTAAAAGAAAAGAAAGGAGCAACAGGAAGCATATGTCCCAAGTTTGTCCATCTGTTCTACTTCTAGAATCCATCCCTAGCTTAAGTAACTTAAAACTCCAGGTGAGCAGAATTGTAACCACAAACCTGTTATGGAAGTCGGGATGATTGTCTCATTAAATGCCACCACTTAACCATGAGAGGCTGCTGAAGAGAGTTTTTATCAGCTCATCTCTACTAATTCTCTGTGGGGAGGAGAAATATCAACAAGCTGAAATTACTGCTGCTGTAGAGCTTGTATCTGAAGTGTTGGGGCAGAATTGGCATGAGAGAGGTTCAGATATTGCATCTGAGCCACACAAAGTCAACGCCAAGACACCTGTAAAATATGTCTCAGGGCCATGGAAAATACAAAGCCCTGTTGTGCTTTTTCCTTGTACTGTGCTTCCAAGCATAGGCAATTCTGGATGAGCTTGCTTCATCCAGGCACCACGGTGTTCTTAGCCTTGGGCAGGGGCTGAGTTCAGAGATGAGGTACTGAACATACCAGGACCAACTCCTCGAGGTTGGGGTGACACCAAGGGACAAACACAGCTGGCAGAGGAAGACCCTGCAATGGAGAGACCGTGACTGCTTTCCTCAGCCAGCTGGTGGCCTAAGAGATGTGTTTTAGTGGTGTCTTGGCACTGCTGGGGTAACAGTTGGACTCAATGATCTTAAAGATCTTTTCCAAACTAAATGATTCAGTGTTTGCCTGACATCATTTTTTGCCTGTTTTATGTATTAGCATTCTTATTGCTGTGATGGGCCCTTTCACCTTGCCTAGCTACCTCCTGAATTTTGGTAGCATTTTGCTTCAGAAAATCTTGATGATAAAAACACAGCATCAAATATAAAAAACCACCACCTCTCCAGAATGATCACCAGATAATACTAAGACAGCTTGATCCAAACTGTCGCTGTCTTTTTTTTTTCCTAATTAATAAATGTGTCTAGCCGTATGTGTGACAAAAAACCCATTTATTTTGATGGTGATCTTCACATGCTTGCTGTGAAGCACGTGTTTAAGTGTTTTGCTGACGAGGCACAGGCAAACAGATGCCTTCTCCATAACAAGTTGGCTGTGTATCCCTAGCTGACAACCACAACAGGTTCTGCGGCTCCTTCTGAGGACCAGGCACATTGGGATATTCATCATTAAATGAGAAGTCTTCTGCTAGCATCATCCCAATCCAGAGAACAGGTCCACCCCACAGAGAAGAAGGAACTGAGAACTTCCCAGAGCCCATGGCAGGCTTTGTGAGGTCTGCTCAAAGGTGGTCTTGTTAACACTGCAAAATGGAGAGACACTGGGTCCAGAAAGCAAAATGTAATGACCTCTTTGGTAATATTTTCTGGTAATACTGTGCAAGTTTTTCACTGACTTCTACACAAAATACTCTTTTTACAATGATGCTTTTGATCATAAAATCATAGAATGGTTTAGGTTGGAAAGGACTTGAAAGGTCATATATTCACATGGGCAGGGACACCTTTCATTAGGTCAGGCTACTCAAATTATGAGATATAGGCTGACTTGCTGACACACAGCTGTTTCTGAGCCTGCCAAATCTTTTGTGAAAGCAGGACTACCTCTTCCCTCATGCATCTTCATGTCACTGAAAAGATACGTCTGAGTTTACTTGTGAGCATTTACTTTATTCTATCAACCAGTGGGAAATTCTCTATCAACAAAGTAGGAAGAGAGCACAAATAAACTACCCAGAAAAATTCAGCCATTGCAAAAATAGATCAATAGATTTCAAGCAGCAATCTCAACACATTATATATAGGCAATGTTATCCTGTTGCTGTTTATAAAGGTGTGTCATGGTAGTAAACTGGATTTAATTATTTCATTATGCTCTGTAATGATTTCATTATGCTTTATGCTGTTCTGTTTATATAGTCTGGTGTTGATATTTACCTCCTTGAATATGTTACTTGCTCGATATTTTGGTAAAACAATACAGCAATGAAATTTCAGAATGTGGGTTTTTCACAAAACTTTAATTTAGATTAGATGTGATTATTTATTCATGGGACATAAGCAATTACCTCAGTCCCATCAGTATTTTTTTGCCTGAGCCACCAAGTGTTTGTACAGGGAACAATAGCAGAACAAACCCAATACTTGCAGAACTGAGTTTCAGAAGAATCTTCTTGAGATAGGATGTGAAATATATGTAGTTTTTCATAAGATAACTGGTATCAACAAATAACAAGGAGTAAATTTACTGTATTTATTTGCATGCAAATAAATAGTTCACTTTAGCTGTTATTTAACAATCTGTTAGCTACAAGGCATTACTGCTTACTTATAAAACGTTGTGTATGAGTAATGTTATAATAATAAGTAATTACAATAAGTAATTCATATAAGGAAGAGTTGAATTAATATTGTTGCTGGATCTTCCCAGAGCTTGTATACTCTGATTTTTCTATTCAACTGTGCAGCAGTGTTTTTCCCTGCTGTAATTTTCCATCTGCAAGTTCTCAATGCTCCCAGTCTGCCAGGCAGCTCTGTGGTGTGATGGCTTTTCCTTCCCTCTCTGATGATATCAGGTGGGCTAGTCAGAGCTGGGATTTAGAGAAGACTTAAAAGGGCTGTTATTTTTAAAACAATATTTGATATTTATTTTTATTTAGGTGGGGTTTTTTCCGTTCATACAACCTGAAAACTTCCATCTTGTCAGTGGGAATGGTATAATTAGACCCCTATAACCAAAATGTTACACTGGGTTACAGCTTGTGAACAGAGAACTTAAACTTTCTATCCAGTCGTGATGGCTGATACATGTGGGAGCAAGGAAATGGCCTCTTCACCTCATCCCACCTTGAAAAGGTTTGGGTTCAGTAAGTCTTCACCTGCATGTTGAGTGGTGTTGCTCTGTTAATACAGATACTAATCCTTTTGTCTTGCAAGTATTTTTTGCTCACTTTTGAGTTTTAGTCATCTCGTTGAACTTTTGGTGCCTTTTTCCTTCTTTACCAAACTCGGTTTTGTGTTGGCCTAAGCTGACTTGGAGATAGCACTCCTTTTGTCCAGTGAGATGGGAGCTTTGTTAAGGTACATATATCCTGAGCTTACTCACTAAAACCTGTGTTATTAACATTTCCCATTTGTCTCTACACTGCAGGTTTTGGAATGACCACACCAGCAACTGTGGCTGGAAAAGTGTTCCTCATCGTTTATGGCCTTTTTGGGTGTGCCGGCACTATCCTCTTCTTCAACCTCTTCTTGGAGCGCATCATCTCCCTCCTGGCATTTATCATGAAGGCATGCTACGAGAGACAGCTGCGAAGAAGTGGTCTTCTACCTCCCAACTTCCGAAGGGAGCCATCTGTGTCCAGGGTGGGCAGCCTCGTGGGCTGGAAGCCATCCGTTTACCATGTGATGCTGATCCTGGGAATTTTTGCTGTAGCCCTTTCCTGCTGTGCCTCCGCCATGTACACGGCCGTGGAAGGATGGAACTACCTTGACTCCTTGTATTATTGCTTTGTCACCTTCAGCACCATCGGCTTTGGAGATTTGGTAAGCAACCAAAAGGCTGCATACCAGCATCAGGGATTATACAGATTCGGGAACTTCATATTTATATTAATGGGGGTATGTTGCATTTACTCCCTTTTTAATGTCATCTCAATTGTAATCAAACAAATTTTGAACTGGATGTTGAAAAAGTTCGAATGCAGATGTTGCCCAAAGTGCCATAAATCCAGTACTCGCCTCAGCCGTCGCAATGCCATCACCCCAGGAGCCCGCCTGCGCCGCCACAACGTCACCATGGACACTGACGGGCAGTACGACAGTGACACTGAGGGCAGGAGGCTCTCTGGAGAGATGATCTCCATGCGGGAGCTCACAGCATCCAATAAAGTCTCCCTGGCCATTTTGCAGAAGCAGTTGTCTGAGACAGCCAACGGCTACCCGAGGAATGTCTGTGTCAATACAAGACAGAACGGTTTCTCGGCGGGGGTGGGGGCTCTGGCCATCATGAACAACCGCTTGGCAGAAACAAGTGATTCTAGGTAGAGTTTTTGGAATTCCTTTTCTTTCTTAAATAAAAATAAAAATGGTGGTTAGGGTGGAATTACCGCTGTAAGCTACTGGAAAATTTTACATTTCAGAGACAGCCTTGGTATTCATTGGCTGTTCAGCATTTTACTTTCTGGGGGTTTTATAAGTTTTGTCTAATATGCAGTGAGATCTTTACCATTATGTTACAATTTTCCCTTAAGGGAGTTTTAAATGAGACTTGGATGTCTTTGATGCAGAATCTGGTTCAGTCGTGGAGGGATGATGTGCATAGTTAGGATGGTGTCAAAACCAACGTGTTCTTCTTCAGAACAGAACCTGAACCTGAACTCTATGTTAAAAGGCATAAGGTGGGCAAAGTTGGGCTCCAGATTCAAACATGGGGTTGGTAAGTTTTGGCTAACCAGTATCTCACAGTTTGCTGAAGTCTGGATCTGGTCCTGAGCCTTGTACTCAATGCTCTTCAGCAATTCCTCGTAGCAGGCCTCTGTATGACATACACATAGGTGACTGGTCACACCAGCTTTAGGGTGACTGTGCTTCACTTCAATAATCCCACTGACTTCAGTGGCAGAGTGTGGAATGGGCTGAAATCCCCTCCTACAAATTATGGGGTTTAGCCAGGCTTGTCTGAAAGACCACCTGCCGCCTAACTCTTAAAAGTCAGGGGATTATCAAGGAGCATGTTAAAGTGTGCAAAACTGTTCCTACCCACTGAATAACAGAAAACAGGGAGTTGTCATCTTCAGAACTGACTTTGTTTAATGCTAGGGAAGCCAGTATGCACCTCTGGGGTCAAATGTTTGCATCACTACAAAAATGCTTACTTCATTACTTTTTCATTGAAATGAATGTGGGCTCTCTGTTGTCCCAAATTTGCATCTTTTACTTCTGCACTATTGTTGCAGAGATTCGTGCAAACCATTTGCTTGCAGTTCTTTGAAGGCCCCAACCCTGTACTTGTTTCCCACAAAACTGACTGAGCAGGTTGTACAGAAGAGCATGCTTTGGAGTTCCCCCAGAAGCTGGCTTCCCCCAGAATGTTGATACCAAGTCATAAATTGGCCTTTGACTATTGCTGCTACCATCTTAAGCCATATTTAACCTGTGCTAGTCCAAACCACTGAAGGGGCAAAAGCGATCTTGGTCTAGAGTGTGTAGTTTAGCATGACAAGTGGATGCAGAGGATTTGCTGCAAACTTCTTTCAAAAATGCATGCACAGCTCTGGATCATTTCTCCAAATTCTTTCTACTGCGCTGTGTAAATAATAAAAAGGCTTCTGCTGATTCCAAGCAAGAAACAAAACTTAAGCTTATATTCTGAGATGCCTTCTCTTGGAAACTTACTGGAAAATTATAGGCAAGACCATGAGTAGTAGGTTGGTCACTGAATAAGTTGAATAAGCCGATGAACACAAACTAGGAATATTAGAAATGGTTGAAGATATTTCCATGAAGTTTTATATAGATATTTTACTCTATTTACTTACTTTGTTTTGTATGGGTTTGGAGTAGCCATCATTTTTTCTTTCCTTTAAATTTGTACCAGTGCAAAATGTTTTGGAATTTAACCTTGGAAAACCAACTTTAAATATGAGGCTTTGCACATCTGAGCCTGCCAGTTGAATAATGGTGGTGAATGTATCTTTTTCCTAACAAAAAAGAACCAGAGCTGCAGATAAACCATCACACTGTAAATATCACAGCTTTTATCAAGATGTGTTTGGCCAGAAACAAGCAGTGATGATTGTAATGTGTTTCCGGCTGGCACAGACTCGCACTTAAGATTCTGTGGTATGGGAGGGGTTGCATTCAAGAGGCAGGAGCTTTCTTGGTTGTAGAGAGACTCCTCAAGGTCCATCTGTCAGAGTGCCTTCCTGTCTGTGCACTCATCCTCTTTAAGGAGGCAGGAAGAGGTGTTTGTTGCTGCTTTTGAAGCCCACTGAAGGATAAATTTAGGCAGGATGTACAGGGACAGGTCATGTCTGGAGAAGATTCTGACTGCTGGAAGACCCAGTTCAGGCCTTCCAGAAATGCAAGGGAAACAGCACAGGCAGGAACCAAAATAATGAAAATTTGTTATTTCCCCTTGGGATTACCCCCACAGGTAAACCTCTTGCTATGATGATTTATGTGTTTGTTTAGTAAAAGTGTGAAAGGGACCCTGCTCTTTTTTTTGCAGCCCAGCCTCTCTTGGGGTTGTATCTTGGTGCATTTGTCATCATGGGGACTATTACTCATTAGATCTATTACATAAATCAGGGCAGACAGGCCCTGTCCCGAAGGACTTCAGAGTTTCAACAGATAAGGCCCCAAGCCACAGCAGAATTACCTATTTATCATTTTGCTCATAAAAACATGCTCAAATGTATCAACATTCTGTGAGCTCAGTAACTCTTATTGTTATGGTAACAAAATTGCAAATTAAGGGGATTTTTTTCAGTGAGTTGTTTCAAAAGATAAATATTACAGCTATGATTCGGATATTGTTTAAACTGTAAATTTGTGAATTGTGCTCAAACTACTTACTCCAGCCTGGCAAATACAGTGAAGTAAAATGAAATTGTACATACCTCCTCTGTACTTTTTCTGAGTCCAGGCAAAGGCAGACACACAATCTGCTGTGACGTGATTAAAGTGTTTCCAAGCCTTTCTGGTACCATCACACACCAGGGTGCCTTTGCAGGACCCTTTGCAGTTCCTATTAGCTCCAGAGGAAGGTGGACCAGCTCCTAGAGCTGGGCATCTCAAGGGATTTGGGCATCAGATTGCCGCTCTATTCAGAGCATTAGATCTAATGTTTACTTGCACCCAAGATCCTTGATAATCTGCATCCTGCTTCTCTTTAGCCTCAGAGGCATGGAAAGTGCATGCCCAGTTATTTACCAGTGGCCCTGTTGCTTGCAGGTTACATATCCTCAGAAGCTGACATAAGTCAACCACAGGGACCTCCAGGTCATATCTAAGTCCTTGTAAAAATCTCCAAACCCATCTGGCTCAGCAAAGCTCAGTTTATAAGAGGGTCAGAGCACAGTTACTGACCTGGGTCTCACTGGGAAGCATCTGCTGAAGGGTGGCCTTACAGTTCCCTCATATTCAGTACCAGAAGTATTTTTCAAGGATGCATGGAAACCAAGCTCCAAATCTCTACTCTTCAGCCTGCCAGCCCTACCTGGGCACCCATCACCCCTGTGCATGAGAGCACAAGCCACGAGGACATAGGAGGTTTGAGATCAGTCTTTCCTAATCCATTGTGCTCTTCCTTTAGCTTTTTTTTTTTTTTTTTTTAATGACAACCCCTCTTTGAACTTGGGCATCTAACTCCTCTTTTATTGTGTGTGGTCCAACTTGGATTCCCCAGGGCAGCCTGCTCCATTCGTGAATTAACCCCTAAACGTGCACCAGTTGCACCAAGTGCAATTCCTACTGGTATTTCATTTTCACAGACAAAGCAGATACCAGCAATACCTGGACACAGACTGAAGCACAAGAAATCAGAAGGAAATGGGAGGAACAGAGTGGGAAAGTGAAATCACACTGCACTAGATTGTGCTTTCTTTTCAGGTAACTTGGGAGTTGTGTTACATTCTTGAAATGGTTTTTTGGGGTTTTTTACAAATTAAGTTATGGATAGCCTTGAAAGAATACAGTTGACTTAGGTTTTGAAAATTCATCTTCCCTGATACAACCGCCTCTGCACCACCCTGTAGAACAGCAGCAGTAACTCTTCGCTGACACAGACCAAGACATCCCAGCTACCTGCTGAGCCTACAGGCAGCAGAGACCTGAGTTCAGACCCTGTCCCTCAGGTTGGTCTTTTGCTGCCTGAGCCCAGGGAAGAGCAGCAGAAAGCTGCAGGAGTTAGGAATTCTCTGTGAGCTGGCCCCTAGTGAGAACAGCAATGGCACAGGTGTGAGCTGCTTGGACAAAGGAGAATCCACGTTTGCCTGGCACCTGCACTAATACCTTGCAGATGAAAATTAAAACTTAGGTGAAAATTAATGAGCAACAATGACCAAATTCAAGTGACATCTTCTCTTAACCCCAGAGGTCAGCAAGGTCAACAGAACAGTTGCAAGGAATAATTTCTTGTGAAACCTGTAGCATTTGGCAGGTCACTACATTCACCTCTGGGGGTCTTGTCTTCCCTGTGTGTGTCTTGGACAAAGTTTGGAGTCACACCAAGATTTCATCTGGTTCTCATTGGTTTCTTCCCATCTGCAAAGACAATTCTCATTTTGAAAAAATTCAAATGGCTCTTTATTTCCTTGCAGTGCAAAGGACTTCCTTCAGACCATGTAGATGTTCAGAGTCATCTCAGTGACCTCGGCTGCAGACGGCAGTGTCCAAGGGACAAGGCTGTGCTTTGCCTCTCTGCAGAAGCGGCATTGCACAGCAGTGCATGTAAAGGTTCTTTAGGCAGTTACCATCTCTGCAGTCAGAATTACTGGTGGATGACAGGAATCCCACTGAAGCCCTCTGGGACTGCCCTGTGCTGTGCTCAGGTTACCCAGAAATGCCCCTAGTTGGTGTAGTGCTGCTGTCCCAGCACAGCTTCAGCCCTGCCCTCAGTCTTTTCTCCTCCCCAGCTTTCTGTTGGTGAAAATTTGAGTATACTTTGACCATTTACCCATATTTCAGTCATGCCTTGCTGCTGAAAGACTTTAGCAGCAGTGGAGGTCATATAGCCAGGCATGTGGGCTCAGTATAAACCTGATTGCCTGTGTGGGATGAATTTATGATAATATGGAAATCAGCTGTAGCAATGAGACCGTTCTCACATTTTAGTATTTTTCTAGCCTTTAACTTGAAAAATATTCAGTGGCAAATCATTGCAGTGAATGTTCAGAGCTAATCTCAACAAAATCATACTCTGCTGATTGCTAGCCTAGCAAATCTCTGGGTATGGCTGCTGCTCTAATTGGATTACTAATGTGCCTTTCCAAACCAACACAAAGCTGCAGTGTTACATTTAGTGTTGCAATAAAGGATGTGTTACATAATAAATTCAATTAGGAAAAATTACTACTTGACTCACACAAAATAACTAATTAAGGGTGCATTGCACATTGTACAACTAATATGCAAAATTTTTTTTTGTGAATATGTCCATATTTGAGCTCAAATTATGTTTTCATGAATGCTAGGAAAAGAGAAGCACTACATTGTGGAAAATAAAGGAAAGTACGGACAATTCCACTGAGATTTGACACAAAGGCCATGCATGTTAGCATATACACAGTAAGTAGTTCATTATGCATTATAAATGCATTGTGTAGCAACAGCACTGAGGAAGGACTACTTTAGTTTACATGGCCACAGTCTGAATGCAGCTGCCAATAAAGACACATACCTTTTTTCTTTCTCTCTTTGTTTGCTAAATGGGCAACATCCACTTTTTAATTACAATGTCTCTTTAAACCCTCAAAAATAAAATGCAATTGCCCTACATTTTTCATAGACAAAAGGAGGTTACGGTCAAATCCAAACTTTCAATTCTTAAGGATCCAGAGTGCTGTAGTTTAGCTTTGAAGTGAGGCTCCAGATGTGCAGCCTTCAAATGTATTGTGTTTTGTCCTTCCCTGGAAAATAAGAGGGAATAAATACAGATACAGTTTATTGCAGGTTACCCAAAAAAGCCTGGCAATTTAGCATGAGGGAAAAAAAGCAGCAAGTGTGCTGTTATTGAGGAATGAAGAGTGTGGGGAAAGGGAGAGGCTTAGAAGTGTTCTCCAGCAAATCCAGCAGAAAACCAAAGACTTGCTTTGCATTTGCTCATGCATTTATTCCTTGTCACACAACACTGTGACCCTGGCACCCCCAAGGAGCTCCTGTGGAATCATGAGCTCAGCTACCTTGTCTGGAATGTGGAGAGAGGTATTTTATGAGACACAGGGGGGAAAGGGACCACACACAGTCACCATCTTCATTCAGCGCTGATTTTAGGAAGTCAATTGCCCAGCTTTTACTGGGAAAGCAGCCATACTGGTCCATTACAGTGATGATCAGTATTTTGGGTGTATCAGAGGTGCAGATTCCCATGCCTCTAAGTCCTTCTAGTCCCAGGGCCATGTCATGCCCAGGTGTGTCTCAGCCAGCTCCCAAGCCCAGACTTGGGGTGAGGATGTAGCTGGGTTTGAAAGTGTGTAGCATCCCAACATCCCATCATCAATATCACAAGTGTTTTCAGGATCAGACCTTCAGCAAGTGATGCTTTTCAAACCTAAGGAACACAAAAATGTCCCCATATTCCTTTTGTACTTTGCAGACTGTAAGAGTACTTTTTCAAGTCAGTAAGTCAATGCAAAATTAATGCTTTTATAATAACATACATAAACATGAAAAAATTACTGGTATTTCTGACAGTGTGCTAATCAAACACTGAGTTTCCTCAATGGGTATAATTTTCTATTCCATGCAAGTAAAATTATGTCCAGGAAATTTTTGGTCATAGTAACATTCATGGGCTGCACAGGCAGTGCAAGAATTCAGTTCCAGTTTTATTGTAAAACCTCAGTGTCTAAAAGCACAACGTCTAAAAATGGTTTGGGGATTGATTGTGGGGTTTTTTTGTGTGTAAACATTGTTTATTTACAAAAATAAAAATGCTGTAATTCTACATGTACAAACTCATTTTTAGCTCACTAGAATACTGCTTTGTTGGACACAGCAAAAATATTCGTTCCAAATTTCCAGTCAATTTAAAATACTCGAGTTTCGAGATAACCTGTTGAAAAGTATTCCTGACTGATTAGTTTGTTTCTTTTTGAAAGGGCACAGCTTGGTAGATATCTTTAGTTGAGCTGGCATTGCTATCCCCTACTATAAACCTCAAAATTTTACTTCAGGAGCTAATTTCCCTGGTTTTGGTATTTGTTCATTTCTGCATTGAATTCTAGAAGGAATGACCAGTTCTGTGCTGTTTTCTGGTTGGTATCACTTCCTTTTTTGCACTGATTGCAAATAGTTGAAATATTAACACCAGCAAATGTTCCCAGACACACCAAAATTAGTCATTTTTCTGAACATTTTTCTTTCTTAAATTGTTTTGTAAAATCTAAAATCTGATTGTAAATTACCTCATGGTTGGAATTAGCAAACTGAATATTTTTTCTGCCAGCAGAGTTGCTTGACATGAATTCTGTGAAGGATGCCAATGATTCAGTTTCATGTAAAACGACCTGCCTATTTCATTTCCCCATTTCACCTAATTTGTTTAAAATTCTTAAAGTCAGAAGTATGTTAATCCCATTTGGAAATGCCCTATGCTGTGCATTTGCTCCTATGAAGAGAGCTTTTAGAGGGATTGAAACCGAGCCTGCCTGAGTGCTGCAAACAGAACTGCATGTATAAACCTTCAAAACCTGATTATTTGTACCTGTTTGGCCATTGCAAACCAAGGACATGCTAATATAATTCCAATTCAAGCAAAGAAACATAAATCACAGGGCTCGACTGGCTGCTAACCACTTTTATGAAAAAGGCTACACAGCTACAGGGCCAAGGGTGATGGATGGACTTCCGATACACAATAGTGTTACTTTGGAAGTTGGTTTAGCCACTGGAGTTGGCACAGGTTTGGTTAAGGCAGCTTGGCTGGGTGGATCCAGGCAGTTCCCTTTGTTGAGCCTCAGGAGATGTTCACCAGTACTAAAAAAGTAAAAAAGCTAATGGACACAGCATCGAGCCTCTCTTGGGAAGCACAGCAAAAGTGCTGTAGCCTGTGCTGGGCTGTTTCTGGCCAGCTTTGAACCCTTGGTTGTTCCTGAAGCTGGAGTGTTTGGGACACAGGCGCAGCTGTCTGCACTGGCAAAGCAGCAATCCTACTGTGCTGCTTTTTCCTCATAAAATGGATGGAGAGATTTGTTTAGACTTTCCATATGATGACAACATATATAAATATTACAATCAATTACTGAGTCAGGTTATATTTGCTAAGAAATCTTTATCAGTAAAAACAAGAAAAAATATCTTCCCAGTACTGTGAATCAATAAAAATAAGTGGTGTTCTGAACAGAAAGGAAGGTGCTAAAATATACAATTGGACCCCAAATCTCAGGCATGTGTCACAAAATTATCATTCTTTTCCAGTGCTCAATGCACCTGCATCTTTTGGGGAAAAGCCTTGGTTTCCGCCAGAACCAGGGCATGCAAGGCTTATATTTTCTTTATCTGTAAGAAAGCAAAATGCATCTGAGGACATGCCTTGGACTGCATACTGCTCAGGGATGGACTTGCCTCCATCCCCTAATTTAAGCATGCCCCTGGACCATGAATACTGGTCCAGTCCCCAGCAGAAAATGGACAAAATGGCCCTGCCTTGGGGTGTCTGTGGTGTTTGGAGAGCAGTTGAATGTCATGGCAAACCACAGCTGCCTCCTCCAGCGAAGGCCCTGCCAGGGTGGGATCCATCCCACTTGCCAGCCCCTGGTCTGCAGCCAGGGATTTTACTGCCTGGAGAGTAGTATAAATCATCAGCAATGTCCTCTTATCCCTGCCTTCGTAATGGGCTAAAAACAGTGGAGAACAGAGAGATCATTTTCTATTTTAATGATCAAAAGGGTGTTGCCCATTATTCACAGCCTACACAAAAATGTCAATGATTTTCAATTTTCCTGCACTGATCATTCAGTCCATTTGGCAACTGACCTTCAAGTGGTCATGGTTTTTCAAAAAAAGGAAGAAAAAATCCCAAACAGAAAACCCAAACACCCATTATCAGCAATTCAGACAAGCAAAATAATTGTGAATGTGGTGGTAAGGATCTCACATGCAAAAGCTGTGAGCAGAGCTGCCTCTGCTGCAGTTAGATGTTTTCATGGCAGTGGGAGAAGTTTGGGTCCAGGAGAGCATTAGCTCAATGTTTGGGGTGCTGGACATTGCCCTGCAAACAGCTGCAGCACCAAAATGGCACTTTCTGAACAAATTTCTGCAGCTATTTCTGCACTGTTAGGGACATTTCACATCCCTGCTACTGAAATCAGAGGATGGCAGCAAGAAATTTACTGTCATTCGTGCATATGGGTATTAGCCAGGGACATTTTTAATAACCAAGAGAAATTTCAGCTGAGTGTTGGTCAGAAAAAAGAACATTTTGCATTCCAGAAACAGCTGCAGCAGGTCCCAGTGCCTGACATCACACAACATACTCCCAAAGGGTCTAACCACACAGAGATTACCTAAACAAGCCAAAAGACATGGTAGAGTCTAAGAAGCAAGTGTTCCTGTGGCTTGAATCTGGAGTAGCTTGGTTGAATTGCAGGTAGTAAATAGCCTAATTAAATAGATGTAATGACTTAAATGCTGACTAGAAGTCAAAAGGAGATGCATGTATTTTTCCATCACAATTTTGATTGTGTTTACCAAGTTAAGAGGTAAAATGAAGAAACCTAAGTTCCTGTAAATCGTTGATTGGAAAACTGATTTTTACTCTCAGATAATGCTTCCTTGCAAAACAGTAAACTGGAATAACTTTCAAGATTGAAATCTGTTAAACAAGAGGCAGTTTTTAAAATGCTTTAATCCTGGGCCTCCAGGAACTTAACCTCCAACTCATACCATAATTGTGAGTGCTCTTGGCAAATCAGTCCCACTTTTGATGTCAGCTCAGGATTTTTCCACTGTAAGATCTTTGAATGAAGAGGACTAAAAGCCATATACAAAGCCAGTCAAACATGGATCACATTTCTACTGGTTTGTTTATATACAGTTTGCAAACAAAAATGGGTATTTTGGGCTTGGCATCCCCTCATTCACAGAAACATGGAAATGGATCCAGGAGGAAGAGACAGTTGAGGTGCAGCTGCTTTGCAGAGAGGTGCAGAGGCATTGGCAGAGGATGTGTAGAACTGGTGGTTAAGGAGACAGTGGAAAAACCCACTGGTGGTGTCCAGGGAACATTCCTGTGTGTTTTTAATGCCATGAAACATGATCGAATATGAATTCTCTACATCTGGGAGGATGTCAAATTCCAGGTGATGTTTGGAATGTTGCAATTAAGCTACTACAAAGACTTTTGAAATAAACAGGAGAAAAAATGTTGCCTGGGATGTGTATGCGAGCACTCTTGTCTTTTCTTCTGAGCATGGAGAGTGGGAGGCGAGGCAGAAGCACCTCCTAGGTAAGAGACCCCCTTGGAAAGGTATGGAGATCTCAGAGCCATATGTGGAGACCCCACAACTCCCCAGATGCTGGGAGAACTGTGTATGGTCAAGCAGAGACAGGTGGGATAACAACTGGTGGGATGTGCTTCCAGTGTACCTGATGGTCATCTGTTAAATTCTGCAGCTGAGTGATCCTTTGCTTTGCAATAAAATAGAGAGCAGATGGAAACTATTTGCTCTGTAAACAGTCACAAGGAACTCCTGATATATCCCCTCTCCACAACTTCCAGTCAATCAATAGAAGCCATCTGTCCAAGGCATTAAGATAAATCTTGGGAATTTTGATATTGTCTAGAAAGGCACTTAAAAGATCAATCACACTGTGAACAGAGAAATGTCACTGCACCAAACATGGAGGCTTGCTAATCTTGCCAGATAACATGGACCAGAGGGCAAACCTTTCTGGTTTATAAACCCAGGCAAAGTCCTATTGCTCTACCCATCTCCTCAGCCAAATACAACAAGCCCCAGCAAGAGCTGGTGCTTGGCATAGGCTGTGGATGGCACCTGCTGCTGCAGTGTCCAGCCAGACACAAAACCTGCGAGGGCTGGTGTGACAGCTCCTGCCTACCAAAACACACACAACTTATTTTACCAGCAGAAAGGATAAGGGTGGAAGAGTTATGCTGGGCCCAGCAGTGAAGAGGAGAGAGAAATTTTTGGCTGTTTAGCACTCATTTCACTCATATTGGATGTCCCCAAAATTGCTATGCTGGGAGTCCAATTCCCCTGGGATTTATTCAGGGTCTCCCATGCTTCAAAGAAGTTAAGATGTTCAGACTGCTTCAAATTCTTCAGAATTCCAGACATAAAGTTCTCCATCATAGAGTGTGGTGGGAAAATCCTACTCATCTGGTAGATATTCATAATTACAGAAAATACCTTCTTTTGTTTTTAATAATTACCCTTTTTACACCATTATATTTTGATGTTACTGTTCAAGTACCTTCCTGATTTGCAAATATATCCCTAAGGAGCCACCATCTACCTCAGCTCACTTCCTAATGGGAAAAAAATTCACTGAGCTCTGCTCTCCAAGGGAACAAAGCAAATGAGTGGAAGACAAAACTCACCTGGATGAGTGGCACCAGCAGCTCCCACAGCTGCTCATGAGGTCTCTCAAGTGGCTTGTTCAGGTGTAGGCAGAAGGCCACTGTGAAAGCATCCTGTCTTGGTGCACATCAGGAGGTGAAAGAAGGCAGCAAGTTCAATGGAAGATGATTTCCCTTGTTTCTGTGGCTGGTGGGAAGCTCATCCATGCTGCCCTCAGGTAAGCCTGGGTTGGCTTGCTCAGACACTTAGCAACCCCTCGAGGAGTGGATACAGGGCTGCCAGTACCCAGCCATGACATACGTCTGTCTCCAGGCCCCCAAAACCCTCCAGAGGAAGGATGTAAAAATAGCCCTTAATCCAATTTACTGCAGCAGGATCCAGCCCTCACATAAAGGCTGCATTTATATTTACATTAACTGGATGATGGGGCTGGGATTCCAAAATGTGTCACTGGGATTTTAAGCCATGCTCATACCAGTATTGGCTCGGTGTCCAGGCTGCCTGCTGGCATGTCACTGCTGTGCCACAGTGGCTTCCCTCCTGTCCAGCATCTTCCACAGTGGACACATGTGCATTTCTGACACTCCCATCCTGTTCCCAGCTCACTGAGACATGGCAAAACACACAGCCTTAATTTCAAGAGAAGCAAACAGAGCCCTGCATGGGGCTGGTGTTTAAGGGATGAGGCAATTACAGTTGAGTCAGTAGACCTTGTGCACTGAGATTTGGGGGTTTATTGTGTATTGGGGCTTTCAGTGGTTCCAGACACTGAGCTGCAAACTTCATCGGGTTGAGATGACTGCTGCTGGTTTTTCCTGGGATGGGGTTTCATTGTCCTTCCATCTCCAGTGGCACCTGATCACACACACCTAAAAACACTTACACCTTCGAGGTGCTGGAGTGAATCCAGAGAATGAAGCTGGTGAAGGGTATATAGGGTAAATCCCATGAGGAGTGACTGGGGGAGCTGGAGATGGCACCAGCCTGGAGAAGAGGAAGCTCAGGGGTGATCTTATCACTCTATACAACTCTCTGAAAGGAGGTTGTGGCCAGGTGTGGGTTGGTCTCTTCTCCCAGGCAACCAGTAACAGGACTAGAGGACACAGCCTCAAGTTGTGCCAGGGGAGGTTCACATTAGACATTGGGAAGAAATTCTTCATGGAAGGGATTTTCAGGCACTGGAATGGGTTGCCCAGGGAGGTGGTGGCGTCACCAAGAAACAACTGGACATGGCACTCAGTGCCATGGCCAAATTGAAGTGGTGGTGTTCGGTCAAGGGTTGGACTGGATATTCTCAGAGGTCTTTACCAACCTAGCTGATTCTACAATTCTCTCTACACTGTATCCAAAAAGTTTTGTGCAACAGTTTTGTGCAACTGTTGCATTTATTCAGGAAGATTATATAAAGGTTAAAATCCACCTCACCCTAGTCATGTAACCAGTTATTTTGGTAGAAATGATGCTATTTGAATGAGTGTTCCAAAAGAGGTTTCACCTGAAATACCCTTGAAATGTGCTGTACAAGTCATTAAAGCCCTCACCATGCCCACCATTCTTCTCTTTGCTTTTATCCACTTTAATTGGTCTCTTACCCTGCCTGCTTTCAAGTCTCCTCTATTTCCTTCCCACTGCTTTATTCTCCCAAACTAATACAAGAGCTGTGTGTGACCCTGTGACCTGCTGAAATCTGTGCCAAAACCTCCATGGCTGAGCTGATCACCACACCAGCTCTAAAAATTAATCACACCCTCACATTTGCACTAAATGTCCTTGTTCCCCTTCACGCCCCGAGTGATTCCTTCAAAGGACAAAATTCTGTCACTGGGAGTAATTAAAACCAGTTCATATCCTGCTAGGATTACAGGTTTAAAATTCTGAGTGCCAGGGAATTAAGGCATTAAGCAGTTTTTGGAGTAAATGAACTCCCACAGGAAACATATAACTTAATTTTGCTGTCAGATGTTCCCACAGACTCCTCTTGAAAGTCATCTGAAGGTGCATATGTGTGCCTGAAGTCAGTTTTAAAAAAGAAATTATATTCAGATTGTCACCCTCCAGTCATTCAAAATGGTTCATGTGGGAAGTTTATAATGCTATGACCAAACCCTTTATTTTGGAATTTACTGACATTGAGTGTCACAGATCTTCTGCATGAAAATTTCTGATCACTTTTAACACATGCATCATGTTGACACCAAGAGAGATGGTCCTGAGTGATCAAGCCCTGGAACAGTGGCAAACAAATGGGGACACTTTCCCTTTGGGCATATTGGCAGAATTAGGAGAAGGAGCCCCCTTCCTTCACCCCAACAGCTGCAGGTGGATGCCTGTTGGGCAAAGTTTATGTCCATGTGTTCATCACGACCTAAATGTCAATCAGCTGGTAAAATACTGCATGTATGGCTCCCTTGGCCAAGGAAGCTGATCTGACCTTCTCATGCTCCTAGTGAACCAAAGAAAGGAATAGCAAAATACTTGGTAGGGAGGATCCACTGTAGCCATAAGTGATGTGCCTGGGTTTGCTCTCCTAAGAGTCATCTAAAGGCACCTCTCTCCTTTCAAAGTGGTTTGGTCTCCTGCCAAGGGCAGGCCTGTGGAAACTGACAGACGAGTTCTGTGCTGTTCCTTGGATCTTCTGTCTCCCAAAACAGATAAATCCTCCATCCTCGCTGAGCCGTGGACCACTCGCCATCCCAACCCCTTCCTGGGGAAATTATATGGGAAAAGGGACTCGAAGTCTCTGCTCTTTTAGTAGGAAACGTGGTAATTTGAGAGTGTCTTTCAAATAAACAATTTCTGCTAACCTGTGATGTCCAGGGAAGAAAAACTATTCAGCCTAACACACTTCTGCAGTTTAATGACATGGAAAAACAGGTGAGGAAATCAATGGAGGGACCAAACCAGAAAGACTCCTCTGGGGTAAGATGAAGAGGTACCTTTGCTTTATCCATGAGCTTCAGGCTCTCCCCAGCTCACTCCTGCCTGGTCAGATAGGGTCAGAATTCTTCTGCACTCCTGGCCAGAGCTGTGTGCATGCCAGGAGCTGCAACAGCCCATGTCTCATGACATCAACTGCACTTGCAATGCAAAATCAAACCAATTCATCTGAACTGTTCAGAGAGGGAAACGCTCATCCCTGAAATCTCTGCAAATCAGGTAAAAACCATCAGCAATGAGAAAGGAAAAAGCCAATATGGATAAGATTATTCATACCTGTATAATCATGTTGATTTGTACCAATATTTATTGTTACCTCTCATCTTTGAAAATGTAGGTATAATTAAGCAACCTCTCATGAGCATCATCTGTGCTAGTACTGGAGAAGTAAAATATTCCTATGTAGATCTAATAGTTGACGGTAAATGTTAGCATATCCTTGAGATCTGTGCGATCATTAAAGCAGAAATTACCTCAATTAAAAATGGTTATAGGCAGTTATAGGCTGTATCCACAGCCCTTTAGAGGAAAAAAAATGAACCATCAAGGGCAACTTTTTAGTCATTGCTTCCATCTGAAGTGCAATTACCATTTTTCTAGCCCCTCAAAGCATTTTCAATATGAGAAGCCTGTGGATGAATCAGATACTCCATCTTGGCTCCCTTCTGTCACTGGTGATTTCCAAGCGTCTCATGACCAGCTGTAAGTTTCTCCACAAGCCTCTGAATGAGGCACTTTTGGCATCCTCATTTCATATACATTATTTGATGGTCTTGTGAGTCTTTTCCAACCTGAATGATTCTGTGAGTCTATACACAGGAAGATACCAGAGTCAAGGGCTTGTCCATCACAACATGGGAGACCTGTGCAGGAATTAACAGCAAATCCTTGAGCCCCAGACCAATGTTGTAGGCAGCACATTTTTCTCCTGAAGATGATCAGAGTCCTGACCCTACAAATCTTGAGCACCTTGGCTCCAACAGAAACAGAGAGTATTCAAGAGTTTCTGAATTTTTCACCAGACCAACTTCCTTGTGCACACAAAGTTCGTAAAAGTGGACACCAGGCCACTGAGAGAATTATTATTAAAGGCAATTGAAAGAGCTGAAAGCAGATGTTGCCACGTAAAAAGCAGGTGGGGACAAATCCTCCCATCGTGCGGGTATCAGAATTAGGAAGCAGGAATCGGGAAGCAGCTCGGCTCAGCTGGATTGCAACAAAACATCCATTTATCAAAGTAGTTTAAAAAAAGGACAGCTCTAAATTTTGAAAGTGAAAAGACAGCTGCATCTCTCAGCAGTTTTTAAAGCTCTCCTAAAAATTACTTTATTTTTGCTTTGTACCTAGGCACTGAAAAGTCAATGAGCTAGCTTTTTAGAAGTTTTCTTATGGTATCATGTCCCAACCTAAATGCATTTTGATCTATACTACAATGCTGTAAAAAATTGCATCAAAAATGCACATGAAAACAATTGTGAGGAATTGTTCACTCTTTTTGATTGGTTTCACCTAAAAAGAGAAGAGACTACAGAGAAACCTGGAGCTACAGACAGACTCCACTGGAAAGTCCCCAGAAATATCAGAGGACTTTCTTCCTAGATCACATAATTTTATTTTCCAAAGCAAATGGAAACATAACCAGTGCAAAATCCTGCCTCATGTCAGGGGTGCTCCTGCTTGCTTTTCCACAGAGGTGGTGAAGATGGGTACAGCCAGCACATACTATCAGAGAGGGCTCATACACCCTCTGAGCATCTCCACAGCAGAAAATCCAACTTACTCTAGGCAGAGGCAGCAGCCAGTGCAGGTGGGTGGTAACTCCCTGTGCACTGCCATGTGTGGGGTCAGGTGCCCAAAGCCCTAAAGCCAAATGTAGGGAGACCTGGGTGGCTCTGGGGGAATCTGGGCTTCATTTGGGGGCTGTCCAGCATCCATCCCAGCAGACTCTTCTCCCAGGGCTATTCCTGAACAACTGAGAGGGATGGGGACACCATGGGAGTCTTAGCACATCAGCTGGGGTGTTTTAGGCACTTCTCATCTTCCTGCCTCTCACTTTGGTCAGACCTGCAGGACACCTCAGGATCCAAACTCTGAGCAAGGGAATGGGTGCCACCAGAGTGCCCAGGTCTCTCTTGGGCACCTGCATCAGCTGCAGTGCCACAGGGTCCCAGGCTGGCCACAGTTGTGCAGACACTGTGACGCTCAGCTCCCTTGTCAGTCTGGGGCAGCATCCAGGGCACAGCCAGCACCCGTCCCATTTGCAAGCAGATGATTTGGCACTGGTGCCCAAAGAAGTGCTCCTGGATGCCCTTCAAGCAAATAAATACATAACAACTCCAGCAGATGAGATTCAAAAGCCGTTTTTTCAAGAATATAATTTTATTAAAGGGCTTTAAAGAAATTGTCTTTGCCCAACAGAAGGAGAGGAGGGCTGGTGGGTTGGCAGGAGCCTGGCCTTCAGGGTGACACTGCTGCTCACAGGAGGTCTTTCAGAGAATCATAGAATTACAGAATCATTAAGGTTGGGAAAGGCCTGTAAGATCACCAAGTCCAATCCGTAACCCAGCACTGCCAAGCCCACCACTAAACCATGTCCCTGAGTGCCACATCTACATCACTATTAAATACCTCCAGGGATGGTGACTCCACCACTTCCCTGGGCAGCCTGTTCCAATAGTTGAAAAAATGTTCCATGGAAAATCATTTCCTAATATCCAATCTAACCATTTCATCTCATCCTGTTTATCTGGCACATCTCCTCTTTGCCCATCAGCCCTTTTGCTCAGCCATGGCACCATTCCCACATATCCCACTTCTGATGAAAATGTGTTGCTGCATGGAGGATCTGCACGACCTGCCAGCAGAGAAACAACCCCCATAAAGAAAAACATTCCAAGACACTGCTGCTACCCACAGATGCCCAGGACTGAGGGGAAGGTTTCTCAGGACAAGAGCTGATTTTGATATGCTCAAGTCAGCACCAGTAGCACTCCATATAGTCAGGAGGGGATGCATTCACTGCATCATTCAGCACTGTCAATCATCTTTACTCTAAAAGCCTTTAAAACTCCAGAAACTGCAGCTGGGTGTCATCAACATCTCCAGTATTTTTCTAGTACCCCATTAGTGTTTAATATGCCCTGCTGGCAGCTCTGGGAGTCTGGGAGCATCACCCTGCAGAGAGTTTGCTCCTGCTTGGTTCAGTGCTTTCTTGTGCAGGCAGGAAATTTGTTGTGGGCAGTATAAAGGCACCTGCAAGGTGGATGTTGAGGCCATGAGGAGAACTCTGAGTAGGCAATATTTGCCTTGTGAGTGGTGTGGTGTTCAGTTCAAACTGCAAAGGTTTTCTCTGCTCTGATTAAATGCCACAGGCTGTGAAGACACTCCAGGGAGTGCGAAGTGACAGGACTCCACACGGATTTTCTTCCGCTACTGCTGAACAAATGTAGTCATTCAAATTCCAATATATTATCAATGGACATTTCTATCTGGACAGGCTATAGAGCAAGCCACTGAAAATATGGGTTAGAATAAATGCTGCTCTCCCCAGAGAGTGGCTGACTGGGGAGGCGAGGGTGACACCCGAGTGGTTTTACTTAGTGAAGTCAGGGGGGAAGCAAGGAGCCTGCCTCCCTTCAGGACATCAGTGAGGATGCCTGTCCATGTGCTTTTCTGCTCTGAACTGGATAAAGACCAACTTCTTTCTATATAGTTTCTCCAGCAACCATTTTTGGCCACTCAGGACATTTTAAGACGGGAACCGCTGACTTTCAGGGTACATTGAAGCTGAGAACTTATTTCTGTTAGGCTGGTTTCTAGCTGGTCTCTGAAACTGCTACAAGCAGAGCCCAGCGAGGGTTTTTCCACAGCTCATACTCTGACATCTTACTCATCACAGCTTGTCCCCTCTCATGGATGCTTTTAACATGGCCTCACAGAGGTTGCAGAACAGTGGGGAAAAGCATTTCTAGAAAGGTGAATTGTCAGCAGGCACAAGACAACCTGATGGCATCAAGCTTTCTGCCATCCAAATCCTGGAGCTGTTCTGCCTGCACACATTCAGGAACATCAATCTCTGCAGCCACTTTCCTCCTCAGCCGGAATTGAAATGGAATTTGCCAGTGTATACTATTTTTTAAAAGAAGAAATAGGATTATTTTCAGAGTGCAAACAGCTTTTGTTGGTTTGTTTGTTTGTGTGGATTTTTTAGAGCATGTGAAGAGCACCCAAAAATTACAGCCTCTGCCACCTGCCCCCCACTTCAGCCTTCAGGTTCAGGACCCCATTCAGTTTCAAAGGACTCAGGGCCTGTTTTCACTACCCAACGAAGTGAGAATTGAAACATCACACACAGACTCACAGTGACCTTGTCCTGCTCTATTCAAACTAGGGCAAATTTTGTCACAAACTCACATAACAGCAAAATCAAACAGCTTGTGGTACGCGAAGTGAAAACCCTGTGGTTCTCCCTTTGTACCACTTCAGTTTAAGCACATGGTCCTCATGGCTGGGCTCCTCCTCTCCTCCCTGTTTGTCTATCCAATTCCACAGCACTGAAACCAGAGGAATTTACATTAAGCATTTGCACTATGCTGGCTACAGTGCAAAGCAGGACTGTGTTTGGGGATACACTAAACTGCAGGAGAGGCAGAGAAGAGCAGCCCTCCTTCAGCAACCAAACGTGTCCAACACTATCCTAAAGGTCTACAAGGCACTTGACCATTACAGCTATGGGAAGGTTTTCCAAAACCCTCCTGACTGATGGAGGTTTCTTTGAGATCCCTGTGAAATGCATTATTGGCTGCCTGCTCTCTATAGACCAGATGCATTGCAATCTATTTTCTAGACTAAAATTCCCCATTTGGATGAAGATCCTACTTGGGTAGGCCTCATAAAGGGACTGGCCCAAACCAGGCACAGCAGCTCAGGATTTCATACCAGGCATCCCTCCCATGCTACTGTGTCCTCCTGGAAGGGCCAAAGAGCAAGTTTTCAGGCATTATCTGCAAATGTCAGATTACTGCACTGGTTACCATACTTCCCCAAAAAACTCCTTGTTCACATTAAACACCTTCAAGCCTGATGCCTTGCATGATATCCTTTGATAAGGGTAATAGGAAAAGAAAAATCCTAAGTGCATGCCTCAGGATGCGTGAGAGGTGCAGCAAAGCCTTGGATGGTTTGATTTCCTTTCATGTGTACAGGATAAATAAGCATCTAGTCACTGATGGAAATCAGTTTTCATTCTTAAAAAAAAATTAAACCCAAACTTTGTAATACTAATGGGTAAGATACTCATCAGCTTTTGAAGTTTTCCAGTAAGAAAATTACACTTTTATCTATAAACTACACTCCAGAGAGAAATTAAACCATTGACAACTGCTGAGAGCACAACAGCATTAGGGTGGATTCATGGGCCAAATCAACAGCCAGTCAAATCTCAGGGTAAGAAAAAAATATTTACTTCATGCCGCTCCTCTGATTCACAGTGAATGAGCACATCTCTTACAAGAGAGATTACAGAGTTAATCCTGTGTCTCTCTACAGCAGAAAGATAAACAGCATCGCAGTTTTCTCATAACCAGTGTTGTATCATACTACATCATGCTTGAAATCCAGCCACAGCAGCACAGAAAGAGGGACTTCTGCAAGGTTTCCCTTTCAGAAATGGATTTCCTTCCAGAGTCTAAAACAAACAAACAAACAGTCATTAAAACACTACTGTAGTGGAAACTGTACATCAGATGACCAGGAATATGACTCAGGTCTGTTTAGAGCTGGTTGTCTCTAAACAGACCTGCTGGTTAGCTCCAGCCAGGTCAGCTCTGCTCCAGGGCTCTACAAAGGCACGGCAAGGGCAGGTCCAGGCTGGGGTCCCACAGGAGCTTACCCTTCAGAACATCAAATATAATATTTTAAACAAGCCACTCAGCCATGCAAGTGTTTCATAGTGCTGGTGGTCCACTGCCTGCTTAGCAAGTGCTGCTCATTTCCTGGGTGTCTTGGTTTAGAAGACAGGTATCCGCTAGGGAAAGCTGGAGTTTCCTCAGAATTGAGAATGTAACCCCCCTCCCTTCAAATTATTAT
The DNA here is from genome assembly GCA_013397195.1 of Hylia prasina. Classification (NCBI taxonomy): domain Eukaryota; kingdom Metazoa; phylum Chordata; class Aves; order Passeriformes; family Sylviidae; genus Hylia; species Hylia prasina. Next base: position 66,048 of record VYXD01012673.1, read on the forward strand.
AATTTTACAATTAAGGGTTTCAGGCAAAGCTATAGGAATAACAGTTCTTTTACTAGGAATGTTAAAAATACAAATACAATAGTACAAAAAAAAAAAGAAGAGAAGTAAACANTTGGTGAGCCTTACTGGCCCATTAGCAGAAACTATCCCCCTGGAGGGAGGATGGGTGGTGAAAGAGACAAGAAACAGTACCCCACCCGGTTTTAATAGCTGAACAATTATCAGAAAGGCATCCTCCCCCCTTCCCCCAGAGTAACAAAAAATAAAGACAAAATATTTCCCCAACTGCTTTCAGCAGATGAAAATAGAATACAATTTTTTGCTTCCATAACCCAAGACACTGGGGCAACCTCAAACAGGTGGTTTTGGTCTCAGATGATTTTCTTTAAGTTAACGGCAACAACTAGAGCAAAACAGCAGTGGCCAAAGGAGTACAGAAATAGCAGCTTCCAGAACACTTCTGGAGAAAGGCCAGCCTGTGCTGGGGGCCAGGACTCCTACAGGAACCAGGGTGCCCCTGAATTGGACCAAAGGAGACCATGCCGTGGACTCTGCACTGTCAAAGCTACCCCAGGTGGCTGCTCCTAGCTGGTGCAGCCACTTGTCATCTCAGGCTTTTGTGCCAAGATGGAGAAGTGCAGCTTTTAAACCCTGGGGGCTACTTGAGTTTCAATGGGGATGTGCATCTACAGAGAGAGGGAGCATCCCGCAGGGCTCTAATGCACCCCCCTGATTTCCTGCCCCTACATCACCAGCCTTGGGCACTATAATACACACCCTTTTAAACAGCAGGCACAAAGTAAGCAGGCTTCTTTTTTTTTACCTTTTAATGTCATTGACTACCACCAAGGTGCAAGTGAATTGCGACAGTGCATCCCAGTGTCCCTGAACTGAATGATAAATACCACAGCAGAGTGAAGAGATGAAAAATTACTTCCTGCGAGCAGAAAGGGAGTGTGAGCTTGAAAAATCCATTACTGCCCAAGGTGAAAAGGGTAAGTACAGAAACCAAAACTCCTATGCTGTCCCCCCAGGTCACAACAAAAAAGACTGCAGCCAGAGCATCTGCTCTAAAATGAGCATCAGAATAATGTTGCTGGTAATTTGGGTGTTGAGCATTGATATGAAGCTTGGTTTTTATTTTTTCTTTCTTCATTAGCACATGAAAATGTAATAAATGATCTATGTTAATTTTGCTCATGTAAGAAATATATGTTATAAAGTTATGATTGAAAGATGCTCAGAAGCGAGCAGGAGTTGCAACACTACACCTGGCTGCCCAGAAACAAAACTTCATTAACGTATGAAAAGCCGTGGCTCGGCCAGCAAATGGCCCATTCTCACCAACAACCACTTAACAGCAGAGCAATAACTGGAGTCATCTGCAAAGTTTACATCCCAATTCTGGGTTCCTGTAAACTCGATCAAACATTTGTTCACTTCCCAGAAACAGCTTTGTCCAGTCTGGCACAAAGGATGAAGATCTACAATCAAGATAGCCAGAATCATTAGAAGCTCATGAGCATTCATTCATCTCCCAGGAAAAGCTTTGTCCAGCCCAGTAGCAGAGAACAAAGACAACATGAATATGTGAAATCACAAAGAAATGGAGGAATCTCTGCCTCGGGGCAGAGAAAAATGTATAAAAACCGATGGGACTGAGGCAGCTTTGTGAACTCAGGGAGTTTGATGCAAGAGAGATCGAATCAGAGTTCACCCAGCACCGATCCCGGGCTTGACGCTGTCATTTTTGTCGTGGCTATCAGTGACCGTATCTCAGTTACGAAATAAAATCTATTTTTATTAATTATTGATTTGGCTTGATTGAATTTCATTTATGAAACAAATGCATAAGGAAACTATTTGCCATTATGTTGAGACCCTGAAAACCAAGAAAGGGACACTCAGGTCAGCAACAATCTCCAGCAGAAAGACATGAGGAAGAATTATTGCAAATATCCAGGCAGAAGGGAATTGCTTCTGAACAGCATTTCCCCAGTCACCTAAAACCTGCAAGACCTGCACCATGGTAACACATGCTGTCATTCCTTGCAAGTCTTGGGACCACATTCTGACAGCTACATTTCTGACCCTTTGTGTAGTGTGTTTTTTGTTGAACCACAGGCCCTGGGGAGGAGGTGCAGCACGTGACACGGTTTGCTGGCTCTCTCTGTCTCCCTGCAGTGCCACTCTGGCTGCACCTGCACAAGGAGAGCAGGCCCCCAGGCAGCTGTGGATGGGGTCAGGTGGGTGCAGAGAGGTTTAAAAGCTTGGACTGCCTGCTGCCAGAGTCGTCTGGGAACAGCCACACAAGGGAAACCAGCAGGCATGATGAAAAGACTGACATTCTCCAGTCTGAAGTGCACAGTGGTAAACATTTTCCTGAAGTTTTGTGCACAAAATGAAAGGGGCAGGACAGAAGACAGAAGACATTTTAAGATCTCAGTATGAAAAAAAAATCATGTTCCTCAGGGTATAAAGCAGCATCATCAGATGGGCATAGACACTTTAGGAGTGCTGCCCAGCTTCCTGCCTCCTCCACAGCGCGGTGCAGCAGGAGGTTGAAGATGGGACCAGACTGCCAGAGTGACATGCAGCAGCCCTCCCTGTGCAGGTCTGCTCTTTGCCATGGCAGCTCGGCCTATTGCCAGAGTCCACAGCAACACACAGGGGAACAGTTGTCTAATTTTTTGAGAAAGAGTATATTGAAGCCATCCCCTGTGCTAGCACATCACCCTGACAAGCAATGACTTTGCAGGATGCAGCAGGATGGGTGGATCAGCAGGGGAAATGTTCTCATAAGCACAGGCTATTTATTCTCAGCTTTTCCCTTGGCTCTCACTGCTTAGCACAGCTGTGTTCAGTTTTCCAACCATCCCCACAAAGACAGAATGATTACATCCTTAAGGAAACTGCCACTGAAATCCAGTAGCTCAAACCAGGTGCCAAGGCACCTTTTTTCCACAAAAGCAAAGACGCAAATACATTTTCTCACCTCTAGGAAAGCACTATTCACTGCAGCTGGAGGAGCAAACATAACCTGTCATCTGCTTTACACTACTGTTTCCCTCAGCTACAGGCACTGCTGCTGGGTCAGGTGACAGGGGATACCGCGTCAGGAGGGTAAGTCCCAGCTGCCATTAAAAATGATCAGAAATTGTCACTTCCCTCTTTAACAGCAGAGGTTGGTCCCTCTCAATTTGACTGGCAAAGCAGCACATGCAGGGACGTATCTATCCCTGTCCCACCCCATGCAAATAAAAGCTCTGCTGGCAGCTGAGAGAGACATACATACATAAAAGATGCACTGCAAGGTGCTCCCCTGTGTACAGGAACAGCACAGGAGCTTGGCAGGAATAGAGAGAGGAAAGGCAACAGGCTGGGAAAGGCAGCTGCAAGGCTGGGAAAGGAACAGGAGTATCTGAGAACTGCTAAGAAGGCTTTTTTGCCGAACAGCATCAAGAGCCAAGTTATACCTGCAAGGGTTGCAGCCATCTCAGAAAGATTCTAAAGCTTCAGGCTCCCGCAGCCATTTCTTTTCCTTCTTCCCAAGGTCAGCAAGAGGCTGACCTCTTGCTGTCATTCAATGCATGACCTCACTCTACTTCAGATGCAGAGCAGTGACTGGTCTCCCTTGACTTTTCAAATAAATCTGCCCCATTGCAGAATAGCAAGACCAACTGTCTCACTGCTTCATAGCCAGAGAAAATGCTCAGCCTGTGTAGTGGCTAGGGGTTCAAAAACTTTAAATTAATGCCATGAAAACCAGTTTAAACCATCAGGGTAATCTCACACCAAACCAGATGCAGCTGGACACACAACCCCAGACCTCAGCAATGAGCTCTCTCCCAGGCTTCCCGATGTCTGGAAAAGTTAGACCATGAGCACTCCCAGTCATTTACACGGTGGTTGTCAGCCCAGAACAGCTACATGCACTAAGAGCTAATGCAAAGTTGTTACACTCTGCAAAGCCAGGCCACCAACCAGCTGGTTGCCACCAGCAGGGATCTGAAGCTCTCCGAGGATTGAAAGTCTGCTCAAGGCAGTATCAGTGCAGCTGCCAGTGGCAAGGACTCACCTTAGTCCCGTTCCTGCCATTTCTGATTGCAGAACCACCTTACCTCCAGTGGAAGAAAGAGACAGAGTCACTTGGCGACTGGAGTATTTGAGATGAACAGCTGCAGGCACAGCTGCAAGTCGGAACATGCAGAGATGAGTCCAGATCTGGCAGGCAGCATTCCTTGGACTTGTGAGCTTGATCCCTGGAGTCATCCAACCCTAACAAGAGCCTTTGACCACAACCCAAGAGGTAAAGCAAACACTTTCTCATCAAGCTGGCTACCAGGTGCTCCTAATCATTAAAAGGGCAGTGAAATCATCAAAGGAAAATTAATTCTTTCAGTGTTTGCTCATGTCCCCTCTTTTGTTTTACCCCATCTAATGCAGTTTTCTTCATAAAGAGCCATCTAGATGAACCGTAACAGCAGAGACCAAAAAGACCACTTGCCTGCAGCATTCAGTGCCAAGCTTTCTCAGGTCAATGAGCAGAGAGAGCCTTGCACCTTATTCAAGGCTAACAGTACCTGGCCTCACTGCTCCTCAACAGCATCATTAAGTTTCTTTTGAAACTGATAATCTTTGCATCCCTGGCACAGCTCTGTAATAAGCAGACAAGTTGTGGGATTGCTCCTGCCCCATAGGTACATTTCTGAACAAAAAGCTAAATTGGAACTAGCAAAAATAGCCACCCAGCCTGCCCCTGAAATCACACTACCTGTAACCCAGTTTGCAAGCAGCACTGACATATGAAGATTTAACCCTGCCTGATATTCTCTTGCCTATATCCAGCAGCAGAGGGAGGGGGAAGTGTAGTGTAGAAGAGAAAAACAGTTCAAAAGATTAGTTTTAAAATCTTGTTAACTTGCTGTCTTGGTTTAGAAGACAAGTATCTGCTAGGGAAAGCTGGAGTTTCCTTAGAATGGAGAATGTAAACCCCCCTCCCTCCAAATTACAATTTTATAATTAAGGGCTTTCAGGAAAAGATATAGGAATATAGTGTTTTTACTAGGAATGTTAGAAATAAAAAAGTAAAAGTACCAAAAAACCCAAAAAAAACAAACAAAAAAACCAGAAAACCCTGACAGAGTCAGGGACACAACCTGACACCCTGTTGATCAGGGTGTTTGGAAGCAGTCCTCCTGGAGAAACAGATGTGGCTCTGTTGGAGTAGATGATCCCGTTGAAGAAGGGTCCAGTGATGCTGAGTCTGATCTTCCTCTGGGGTCCAGTGGAAAACAGGATGCCTGGTGTTCTGAGTCTCAGTTTTTATCTAGGCAGGGACCCTGGAGCCCCCAGCCACTGGGTGGAGCATCTCACAATGGGATGATGTAAATGTGTCATGTCATTGGTGAGCCTTAATGGCCTATTAGCAGAAAATATCCCCCTGGAGGGAGGATGGGTGGTGAAAGAGACAAACAGTACCCCACCTGGTTTGAATAGCTGAACCATTATCAAAAAGGCATCCGCCCCCCTTCCCCCAGAGTAGCAAAACATAAAGACAAACTATTTCCCCAACTACTTTCAGCAGATGAAAATAGAATACAATTTTTTGCTTCCATAACCCAAGACACTTGCACCCTTCTTCCTTGTGAGTGAGTGAGTGTTGAAGAGCATGAGAAAAACTGAATCTTCCTGCAGATACACAAGAGCCTTTCTGAAGCACACAGAAGGTGCTGCCCCAAAGCTGGTCCATCACTCCTGAGTAACACACGAGCACTGCTCACCCTCAAATAGGCAAATCTGGCCACAGAGGAACACCTCTATCAGCCTCCAATTGCAGTACAAAAATAAAAGCAGCCTGTCCTCAGCACACTGCAGACACACATAACTGATGCACTGCATCCAGAAAGGAAAGAGCAGACACAAAGAACATTAACAAAGAGGACTGAGGGAAGCAGAGAAATGGCCCCTCTTCCTGGCGGCAGCTCAGTGAGGAACTCCTTTGTTGCAGCTTCCACTCCTTGGCTAAGCAGACACTTAAAGTGCACACAGGATCAAAGGGAAAATAGAGAAATTCCTGGAAGAGATGACCTCTGATGGTTTTATACCTGTTCTTTTGGTTACATGGACATGACACTCACTGAGCAAGGGACATCTTTGCTCAGACCACAGGGATCTGAGCATACACAAGAAGAGGCTGTCAGTACCAGCCATTCCAGTTTCACAGGAACTGCCTGTTTATAGCCATGCCTAAAGCAGTTTGATCCAACATTTTTGGATACTTTGGTGGTTGAAACAATCAAAATTGCAAAAACATACATTGTTACTTTATGCAACAGATTTCACTGTGCTGTTTGTAAAAGCAAATCTGGTTTTGTCTTTGTAAGCAATATTTTTTTTTAAATTTAAAGGCCAGAAAGGTGTTATGCAGTACCCCAACCTCTCAAACAAGCCTTTAGTGCTTCTGTTAAGCAGATCTAGTATGTCCCTGGTATAAGAACAAGCATTATCCAACAGCAAACTGAACATCACACCTCTTTTATGACTATTTATATGTTTAAATGCAGACCACTGCAACACATTAATCCCTGACAAAGAGCCATAGTACAGCTTTAACAGCAGCACAGTTGTCCCCAGCAGACACCCACTGACGCAATCGCTGAGCACAGCAAGAGCTTGCCTAACATCTTCAGCATGATTTTGTATCCATCATCTCCTGCGACAAACACCTCTTCCCATTAGTCTTTCAAGGCTGACAGCTTCAATATAGGTAGTATTCTTCAGTTACAATTTAAAATGCTAAATTTCAAGGAGAAAATAAATTTGTACAAGCATGCTTTCAAACTGTCTCAATAAGAGAAGCATATCACATAAAAATCAATGTATTCTTACTTTGTAGACAGCCTTCACTAATCATGACCAGCTCAGATGGACCAGTTAAAATGTAACTTCACCCCAGCCTCTGCTTACATTACAAAACCACAACTCAGGCAGGAAGAGCAGGCTTGTAGTGTATTTGACTCCAGCATTACCATTCACATAGCAAACAAAAAAAATCCTTCCCACCTCACCCCTCCTGAGCCCTGCGCAGGTACACATGCAAAAAAATTGACAAACCACAAAAACATCTGGTTGGAAAGACCAAAGATTATGGAGTCTGTTAACCCAGCACTGCCAAGGCCACCAGTGACCCATGTTCCTAAGTGCCACATCTACGTGTATTGTCAATACCTCCAGGGTGGTGATTCTGACACTTCTCTGGGTGGCCTCTTCCATGATTTGACAACCCTTTTTGTGAGGAATTTCTTCCTAATACCCAATCTAAAACTCTGGTGCAATTGGAGGCTGTTTCTTCTTGTCCTATCACTTGTTACTGGGCGAAGAGACCGATCCCCACCTGGATACACTCTCGTTCCAGGAATTGTAGAGAGAAGGTCTCCCCTGAGCCTCCTTTGGTCCAGGCTGAGCACCCCCAGCTCCCTCAGCTGCTCCTCAGACTTGTGCTCCAGACCTTTCTCCAGCTCCACTGCCCTTCTCTGGAGTCTCACCAGCCCCTCAGTGTGTTTCCTGTAGTGAGGGGCACAGAACTGGACACAGCACTTGAGATGTGGCCTCATCAGTGCCAAGTATAGGGGGACAATCACTGCCCAGTCCTGCTGTCCACTCTCTTGCTGGTACAGGCCAGAATGCCACTGGCCTTCTTGTCTACCTGGACACACTTATATGGTTTTTTGTAATGGAGCACTAACATAGCATTCAGTGAATTAAATGTAACTGCATCACACATAAAAGAATCATGGTCTAGGACCAAGATTTTGTGTACGCACCACTGCTTTCCAAGGCTCTGGCAATTGTTTGACACCTCAACTGTTAGAATTTCTAGTACATATCTGGTAAAGTAATACACATTTTGTTTGTGCAGTCAATAACTCTCAATATGAAAAACCATTTTATTGCAAACTTCTAAAAGGAAAAAGTGATCCCAACTAAAGCAGGAACCTGGCACGTAATCTGCTTGGAATTTTTTACAAAATAATTACAATCCCAGAAAAAATGCCTACATATATCAGCAGAATATATCAGCAGAAGTATCATAAACTATAAAAGCTACAAGGCAGAATTATAGTTCCTTCAATACGAAACACGTCATGATGTAACTTTTGTTCGAGAAATTATTTCATTCACAAAACTGTTGTTCTTTGCCAGCACATCATTTCTCAGCTGTTTCACCTTGACTTTGATGTCTTCCTCTGACATATCTGTCAGGGGCAATGCTTTCACTTGACAAAGAAAATCCTGAATTATCTTTTCACCTTCCTGAAATGGAGAGAAGGAAAACAGAAAAGATGTTTAGACTGCAAGCAGGAATTTACCAAACTCCCTATAGATTCATAGTACTGTTCATCAGCAGGAACTCAGTGCAGGCAAAAATCATGGTTATTTTTGTCCTTGCTATCAAGTTCTGAACACCAGAACAACCCACTTATATGCTGGTACCAGAAGTTCTTTTTCAATACACAAGCAAAAAGCACCAGTTGATCAGCATAAATACAGTATTTAACATTGTAATCTCCTATAAGTGTTCCACATTTAATTCCAGTGTGCAGCCACATCCCAGGTGAGGACCGCCACCAGTAATAGCACCAGAACAGTCCCATTACCCAAACTAGTTACTTTTAGAAGGCACTGTCAATCAAAAGTAATGTTTCAATATGCAAAAGGAAATGATAAATTGTAACTAAGCAACTGCAGAGTGGCCGTCACCAAGGAGAACAGATGATAATTAAGCTTTATGCATATGCTTTTACACAAACAGGCAAAGTGGAACTTCTAAACAATCTGACTTGAATAGCAAGAACCAACATTGCAATGAATGGTATTCAGAATCCCTGCATTAGAAACAATTGGTCCAGAATGCAGGAGTTTGTCTAGTCGTCTGCACTGTAGAATTCTACTGAAAAGTTTACTTAGTTATCATTTAAGACTGATGCAATAGTTTTCAGTGCAGAAGTTTCCAAAAAGTAATAGCATCCTTTTCCCTCTACACAAGATGATAACCAAGGCAGACAAACTCTCTGGGTGAGACGTCTAAAGCTCTGACATTCTATTGCCTAGAGGATTTATGGAATATTATGTATTACTGAAACACTCAAGAATAAAACATGATGCTGTATTTGTCACAATTGTTTGCTATACCAATTTAATTTACACCAACTTAGGACCATGCAGCCAAGTCCAACTAATCCAAAAATGCCTTCAACCATGATATCTGACAGAGGAAAGGTAATAGTGGAGTTAGCAACTGAGGTAGTAAAAAGCAGAACCAACCAGAGATTGTTCATCTAAAGCATCAGATCCACTTACTGAGGTAGAAACAACAAATGCAGTTGACCTCTGAAACTGAAAATAAAGTAACAGGCCTTTAAATGTAGGAAATGTTTTGGATGTGGACTAACACTTCAAGGCTTCCATACACTGGAGTAGAACCAAGGTTGCCAGAAGGAGACAAATGTGGTCCAAGGCTGTGGAGTTTCAGGCTGACTGCTGGGACACAGAACTAAGCTCTGGAAGCATGTTTGTGTGCACGCAGCAAAGAGGACCCAGCTACTGACAAAAAACAATGCAAGCCACAAAGCAGCAGCATGTGGATTTCCCAGGAGGCTGCCACAGATGCCAGTCAGGACTCTTAATCCAGCAGTAAGACAGGAAATTCTGTAAAAGCTCCTGCAGCCTTTGTTTTCCTTTACATGACCCTAACAAAGCTTCTTTAAAGACACTTTGCTTTGTGACACCTGTAAACCAGACATTCCAGGTGCTGATTGCCGTGTTCTTTGATATGATCATCTTCTGAGATGTGACAGTTCTGATGGGACACGGAAGGGCACAGAGGAGAAGGCTGGGTATTCAGCTTTTCTCAGGCGTGAACAGATCCGATCACACTGGGCTCTAAGAGCTCAACACCAACGAACACTCAAATAAGGGGCAGCAAATCCCAGTGTGACCCAGCTGCAGAGCCAAGAATATTCTACACAATGGTAACAAAAGCTGTAGCTTTAATCTACAATTTTAGCTAACTACATTAACTTCGAATTAATCTAAATCAAGCCCACTACCCCTGAACATCTCTTCAACTCCTAATGAATGTTGTAGCCAAGCCATTCTGTTACAGAAAAATACATTATTTTTATCACAGGTAATTATCCTCAAACTTTGGGGGAATTAGAATCCTTAACAGTTTTGCTTCAGCTATTCAAATTTTAAACATTATTTCTGACAGCAAACCTCTCTTTCCCAGTATAATTTCTTGGCTGGTGGTTCTCCTTCTGATTCCTTGGACTTGCTAATGTTTTGAAACTCCTCCAGCTCCAATGCTTTCTCTCTTGCACTTTCTATCACATGTTTTGGGAAAGCTGCCAACTCTGCTACATGTATTCCAAAACTCTGGTCACAAACACCTGGATGCAGAGAAAAAAAAATCCAACAGTTAAGAATTCTCGCAGAGATAAGGACATGCTTGTAATCATTATCTGAAGAACTTAATTCTGAAGAATCAAGTGCGTGACATTATTTGGTTCTCCTCAACACTTTCTGATTTACCTTTTCTACTAAAAACAGTAACACAGAATAAAGAATATGCTCTTATTTAATTAAGCTCTATTAGAGCAGTAATTGCAGAGCTCCAAAGTGCTTCAAGAAGAAATGGAAAACTCTTCAGGCAGACAAAATTTCCCTCTAGTACTTGAATGAAATAGAACAATGATTTTTATTGAAGTATTTTGACAGTCTGTAGAATACAATAATTTGAATGTTTTTAATAGGTATCTCTGACATTTACTCTATACCCATATAAATACATATATGTGTGTGCATAGATAAATATTAAAAATATTGAATTCTCAATCATCCCTCTCCTCCTTTGCATCTGTACCACACAATTCCTCAGTCTCCAGGAGTCATCTTTAATTATATCAACATGTTTCAACTGTAGCTTCACACTTACTTCAATTAATACACTGTTTATAATGTGTTTGAGAAAAGTCCTCATAATTGCTCAGAATACACAGTTACATAAATTATACACAGTTACATAAAACAATTTCCACTTCAAGTACAAAAGCCCTCTGATAAAAAGTATCAACTCTTATTTGTTTGCACTATCATAATTCCATTTGTTCTCCCACAGATATTACTACATCCTTTTCATTCTAGTCTCCAGCAAGGAATTAAGAATAAATTAATTAAACTTGAAAATGACAGGGTTTTTTTAAACTAATCATCTATTAAATGCTGGACAACCAAAGAATAGGTAAAGGAAAACCCAGCATTTAGACTTTTTCTGTTTTATTAACCATGTAATCTCTCAGGTTTCTTAAAGGAAATGAACACATTTAAGCAGAAATTAGTCTTCTTGATTTTGTATTAAAAAGACACACCTCCCCAGATCCAGAACTAACTCAGTTCTCAGCTCAGAGAATCCTGAGCAGAGGCCCAGAGAACAGTACTTCATGTGTCTTCTCTTCCAGTCATTTTGTCACTCTTGAAGCATGAAGACATGGTTGAAAACACTGTATAAAAGTTCCTTGTCATGCTTTTCAGGTTTAGTTATACATTTCAAATGACACAAAATCTGTTATTTGTTTCAAAACACAGCTGCATCTGAGCTGCCTACACACACATCCTTGATGGATGTAACAATTCCAAAAGGGAAAGAGCACAACACTAAATGCAAAAACTTACATGAAAGATGGATATCTGATTGGAGACCAGATATTTAAATATGAAGATTTCATAGTGTTGTGCTGACAGAGGTTTAAGTAGACAAAAAATATTGTGTCTCCATGCTCAATACCACTTCCAAGAAAATGGATGGAATGAAAAGACATTGCATGTACAAAGAAACGATGTGTATGACTAAAAATGGCAAAACTGATTGCAGAAAAATATGAACCCGGGCTTCTACAGTTTTCATCACGACCAGAATGGCTGAATTAATGTATAAAAATCAAAAGAGTGGGTTGAAGAAAGAGAACTCACCCAACTGTCTAGGAGTATTAGGGGGTTTTATTGTATGAGCTGCTGTTCCAAAGGATGTAGAAGGTAGAAGGTTTTGATAGAGTGTATATTTATTTCCTCCTCAACAAACATGCTCAAAATAAGGCACCTAAAGACGCCTTGTTTGCAGATTCTGTACATCACCATCTCTTGCTGCACCAAAACCACTTGGTTTCCATGTACACTTGCAGCAGTTTATGACTATTTTTCTTCAGTTCCAATGGCATACTAAATCACCTTTTAAGCAACAATATGAGCAATGCATTCAGAGGACTATGAACTTTCACTTTGTGGAAGGAGCTCAACCTGTGCTGAAGAAGGTGGGAAACAGCAAACTAGGAAAGAATGAGACGCCTCCTCTCCACTGGGACCGGCTGGGAACCAGGGCCACAACAATTTGGAGTAATATTCAAGCAAAAACTGGGCATTCCCTATGAAAATGCACCCACAGAACCCATTTCCAAGGAATAAAGATCCCAAAAGACACAGAGTTTAAAGGTAAAGGGCTGTAGCAGACAGAGCTAATTCAACCAGCTTTGAGCCAGAGGAGAGCAGTACTGCTGCTGCTGCGATTCCCCTTGCTCAGAGAAGCCTCCCAAGCTTTACAGAAAAGTAACCGAAACCTAACTGCAAGATTATGGCCAGAGGGGAACACAAAATTAGAAGTAGTCATACATGTAATCGAAGGGCAAGAAATTAAGTAATTTCATGGATTTAAAACTGGAAGAAATGAGTAAGAAATAGCCAATTAGTAATGTCCTAGGAGTAAAACCAGCAAGTATGAGATTCAGGATAGCCAGTGTTCTGCAATAACCCTGTTCAACCTATTTGAGTGATATCTAACTCATTCATTCATCGTGGAACTCAGAAGAGAAAAATCAAGAGGTTCACAGAGCAAGACAGAGTACTCTGCCCACATTTTAAATCAAAATCTCAGCCCTGAGGTTGCCAATCGGACTGAAATGTTCTAGTGAGAACAATCCAAAAACCATAGAGTTCACAACTAAATTAGAATGCCATAAATGGGCACACCTTGCAAGCCACAGTTACAGATCTGCTTAATTTAACAATAAATACAGGCTCCTGCTGAAGGGAGCAAAAACACATGATGGGGGATAAAGAAAAGCAGGAGGAATAGATGACATTTATGCCTAATTAAAAATTGTTTAATTTAATACCAAAAGGAGTAACTGGATCCACTAAAAGACTTTAATTAAATACATCTAACTGATCTTATACTAACAAAACAGGCTAGTTGTTGTTTCACTATTATGTCATTTGCTAAAAGTTACCCATATGATTTTTCCTACATCAAACAACTGTATAAATTGGGCAACGTAAGACTAAGTCTTATTACAGTGAAATAGACATTATTAAAAACTGTCAGCACATAAAAGGTGCACTAATTTATTTTAAAAGAACAGTTTAAGAAATGTCTCTTCCATCAGCAGGTTAAAATGGCTGTTTTAGGAAAAACACAAAATAACCTACTGGAACCCTTCTCTCGGTCTTTAAAAAAGAAAAAGGGAGCAACTCAAACCCATCAATGTGAGTGGCAGAATTAGCCTAGAAAGCTTAAGAAATAATCATCAATGTCATCACCTACTGTGTTCACACATGGACAGAGCTCCTGTCGCACATATTGTCTATGGACAGAGAAGAATATATGTATTATAAACCCCATGCCTGGAGTATGACATGAATTGGGGGGGGGGCGCAATTTTTTTCATTAAGATTTTTCTCTTTCAGGGCAAAGTGATGAAGTTGAGACATGGTCTTACCTTCCTTGACACGATAAAGCATTGTCAGTGTGTCATCGCTGGTCAGAGCAGTGACATGGAGGTTATTCACTGTTGGCACTTGGTCAGCAAGAGCTGTGAGCTCATGAAAGTGTGTAGCAAACATGGCAAACCCACAGATTTTGCTGGCAATGTATTCTGAGATAGCCCACGCTAAGCCAAAGCCATCGTAGGTAGAAGTTCCTCTTCCCAGCTCATCAATGATTATCAGGGAGTTTTCAGTTGCTGTCCTAAAAGCACAAGAGCATTTGTTACCATTTGATAGCAGCATGAACTCTGGATATTGGAGTATCACAAGTTATGCTGTGGATGCAGAGCATAGAAGAGGCAAAAGACCCTTCTTATTTACAAATATAGTGCAGACACAGCATCACACAGATCATTCCAAATTAGCTTCTTTCTCCCATTTAGACTTTGGCCTCTTGGTAGCAACTCTGTATTGACCACTGGAATAAACAGAAGGCTACTTCAAGAACTTACGTACCAGCTAAAAAGAACTTGAGATTCTCCACTAAGATTCCCCACAAAAGAAAAATCTTAAATGGATCTCTCTTAGAACACCTCCTTTCCCATCAACCCCCACCGACACAATAAAACAAAAGCAGAAGACTTGCCTAAGGATTGAAGCAGTTTCCAGCATTTCAGCCATGAAAGTAGACACTCCTTTCAGCTGGCTGTCTCCTGCTCCCACCCGAGCCAGGATACAATCCACAATGGTTATTTCTGCGGACTCGCACGGCACAAAACACCCAATCTGGGCCATAAGAACAATCACGCCTGTCTGTCGGATGTATGTTGATTTTCCCCCCATGTTAGGACCTAAAGAAGAAATTTTCCAAAAATTAACATAAAAAGCATCATCTTTTTACAATTCAACAGTTCTTTTAAAGGAGAAGAGGCTCTAAATTAAAACAAAGAAGGTTTAAACTTATTACTCTCTTGCCAGAAAAGAGCAGCAAACTTGTCTAACAGGCACAACAAGTGGCTCCAGGGCTAACAGAGCTTGCTTGTTTGTCTTACTGAATGCTCCTTTTTCAAAATAAAGGTGATCACTGAATATTAGGGGCCTTCATAAGTTTTGGGACTTTTCAAAAGTATAAGCAGTCATCTAAAAAGTGTTCATACCTAAAACTAATAAGCTTTAAATTAAAAATCATCAGTATTTATTTCTGCTTAAGAATTGTAATAGTTTGTTTTCACCTCAAACAACTATAAAAATTAGTCTATAAAAATGAAACAGATTAGTTACAGACTGGGTACAAGCTAATGGGTGACTCAGCATCAGTAAACCCAGATATTAGTTTATTGTTACTGAAATACAAATGACATAAAAAGTATTATCCAGAAAACTGATCATTAAAACCAATTTTACACTTTTGCTAACCAGAAAAAGAAGCGTGTTACTACGCATTTACTTAGATATTCAGTTTTTCTTTTTGATTATGTTAGAAGTGATCATTAATCATTCTCTAATTTCAGATCTCTGCTACTCAGAACGTATGTTAAGGACATCTGGATGGAAATTAAGATTCAATTAAATCTATAAACACTAAAAATGTTTTTGTGTGTAGTAAAATTATCTTAATTACACCAGAGGAAAGGGTAAAAAATGGTACAGTCATTGAATCATGTTTTGCATTTAAAATCAACTTCACAAAATACTTCACAAAGAAAACACTAACAAAGACTGCTTAAAATCTTGCCTACAAAAATGTGGCTACAGTACAGTTGATGCCTAGTGGAATTTTCCAAAGCACTTTAGCAGGGTCAAGTTTCCAGTTCCTGAGGTTGCCTGGCTTGTGGAGTTACATTCACTAGGGCCTTACTTGTAGGAAGGACTAATTCTTAATTTTTTACTCTGCCAGCAGCCTCTTTTCTTCACAAATGACTCTTTGTAAATCAGTGATCACCTTCTCCGAACAGCGCACTACAACTAAAATCACAACAACCAATTCCATTACCATTAGTCTGGATGATGAGAAATATTCCTGTATGTACAGAAACGTGAGAAAGAGAAATATGCCTGTATGTACAGAATATCCACAGTCAAAGGTAACATTTCACATGAACATCGTGGACACTTTTTTAAAAAAATAATCAATAACAGCAATAAATAATAGCTTACAAATACCCTTCCTTCTTTTCCAGAGCTAAATCTTATTCCCCATGCAGAAAGGTGAGTAATTCAGTACCTGCTCGCCCTTGATGAGAGAAATTGTTTTGACAGAATTTTATTAGGTTGCTGATTTGCTTTGCTTGTTGCTGGTTTGTTTTTTCTTTTTAAAAAGACATTGTTATTGGAAATACTCGAGACATTTATAAGGTAAATAACAAACGAAAAAAAGAACAGAAATGTTTACCAGTAATAATGTGGAACATCTGCTTGCCCTTCTCAAAGGTAATGTCATTGGGGATGAAGGCCACCTCATCCTGCACTTCGATGCAGGGATGCCTGGCACCCTTCAGCACAATCCTGCCCTGTCCCTTCTCCAGAATGACAGGCCGGACATAGGGCACCAGGGCTCCGTTTGACACATGGGCAAAGCTGACAATGGCATCCAGCTGAGCTATCACATCATTCATCGTCTGTATGGGCTCTGCATAACCTGGTTTGCATGGAGGAGATACAAATTCAGTGCTATTAGCTATTCTTCTGCTCTTGCTGAGAAGATACACCTTGAAGCCTATACTGAGTCCATCAAGTTAATTCATCTGCAGTAACAATTTTCTTCAAGATGAAAGGCACCTCCTGGGAGAGTCCAGGATGCAATACTAATGTTTCCATGCCTTGAATACCAAGGAGACTTCTTCAGACCAAAAAAAGGAGGAGGTGAGGCCATGTTGATTATTTTCCGTGATCTAGAAATCCAGTAAGTTTCCTTCCTGAACAATACACTGCATTCTGATGCTCATGCAAACAAAGACACCAGAGACACAGCACAGACAGTTCAGACACACCAGCCATCTGTGTTTGTGTGAATGATGGAAGGAAGAGGTATGTCAGGTATAGTGCCTGTGACACCAGGCTAGATGGCCCAGCATCCCCAGGGCCAGCTTTTTAAGTTTTGGTGTTTCGTTTTCTTCAGTGAAAGGGATGAGGCTGGAGTCTACAGCCCAAATTCCCCAGTGTCTCTTCTGCTTCTGGTGAAGGATTGTAAAGAATGCCCTGTAAGTAGGCAATCTTGGAGCAAAATATATGGAAATAACTTAGGAAACTAAGAATATTTATTGCCATATAAGCCATGACTAACTTGATCTTATATTGCCTATCAGTGTTCTTAGACCTCAGGTCCCACTCCTTCAGTTCTGTTGTCCTTTACCTCTTCTGCTATTTGGGTGAAGATGCCCAGAGTCAGGGAGGTAGGTGCAGGATAGATGTAGCCTTTTTTTTTGTTCCTATTATGGGATTAGCATTTGCACACACCTCATCACTGCACATCTGCAGCAATGCCAGGGAAGGGTCTAGTAACAGAAGACAATTCACATGTCAAACTTTCAACAGCTGTCTGAAAGCCACACCTCACTTTTCAGACTAATTCTTTGGGCAATATTACAGTTTGTCTCTGTGAAAGACCCTCAAAGAAACACCAAGTTCTCCCAGCACTCCAGAATGTGACACACATCAACACTGGCATATTCACCTGAAGCAATGTTAATGATTTCCTTAACAATTGCATCCTGAGCCTCTTCATACTCTTCCCTGTTCCTTGTATATTCATCATTGATGGTGCTCAGTTTGCTGTGAACAAAACAGAAGTATTTAGAAGTTGTGATGTTCTGTCTTCACCTACAATGCCAAACTTTTGGCCTCCTCATCTGAGTCAACACTAAGTGTCCCCACCTGTTTTAACAGCAAGGTTCAGCACAAAGATCACAGAGTGACTGACGTACAATTCATCCACACTCAAGATTAATTCTAAGTTTAAGATCACCCATAAGGGCCAAACCAGAAATTTTAGCATCAACACGACTCTTAAAAACATCTGTGTTTGTTATAGAGCTGCTATGTGATAAGGACTGACTCTTAAAACGGAATTTCTGGCTATTTTGCTACATTTTGCTGCTAAGCAACTGTGTGATTAGCCCAGAGTCCTACAAGAGGCTTATCAGATCTGAAGGCATTGACTTCTTTCATTTAGTAAAAACCTAAGTTCATTACTGTCACTATGAACAGGTTCTGGTCTTCAAACTAAGGTAAGTGGAAATAAAGACAAGACTTTAAATAAGTTTTCTTCTCAAGCTTGTCTCCTAAACAAAGAACAAGAGTCTACAAGACTGAATAAGAAACACAACCAAGTAGTGTGCCCACACTATAGGCAGAAGTCAGTCTTGTACTTCTAGTACCACTTACAGAAGCAACTATAATTTAACTAAGCACAGAGAAGTCTTTTTTATTAGTGATGCATGGGCTGCTTCACTAAGGGAAAGTAACAGATGACATAGTACAGTTCTAAGTACATCTTCTCAGTTACAGAAAAGCCTAACTTTATCATACATTTAGATTCACAACATATTTAGAACCAGAAAGAGCTATTTTACATTTCAGGGATGTTTTTAAAAACAAATATCCTCTGAGTAAACGTTAAAACAAAATGCAATCAAGGTTTACACTTTGTTCATTTAAGTACATTGTTGCAAAATACACCAACATATTGGCTGGCGTGAACCAGTATGTTTGCCTTCCTTTTCAAAGATAAGGATTGCTAACTATGGAAGTGAGTGATTAACAGAAACCAGTCACTGCACCATCACACCCAGTGGACAAGAAGCTGAACACAAGCCAGCAGCGTGCCCCTGAGGCAGAGGAGGTCAAGCCCATGCTGGCTGCCCTATCTAGAGTGGACCCAGCTTGTTGAAGGAAGTCATTCTTCCCCTCTATTCAGCACTCCTGAGACAACATCTCTGGTTTTGGGTTTTGTCTTCCCAACACTGAACTTGCAGCAGAAGTCACCACAAAGGTAAAGAGATGGAGCATGCAGCACACAAGCACAAGGCTGTGAGAGATGCCTGCCCAGGCTGAGAGAGTATGAGGTCAGCCTGGAGGGAAGAGGCAACAGACTCTCCCTGGAGGTGCAGAGCAAAAGAATGAGATCCTAAGATCCCAAGTTTCTGCAAGGAAAAGTTTCTCATTAGATCTGATTAGGAAAGTTTTCATAAATAATAATTCAGCATGGGAACTTATGCCCCACGAGGCTGTGAAGGATACTTTGAGGATGGGCACTTGGGTAAAGCCTTGTGCTACCCCACCTAAGCTTGAGATAGGATCTAACTTCCAAGGTGCATCTGCTTTGAGTGAGGGATAAGAAGTGGCCTTGAACCTAAGTTATTACCCAATTCTGCACATGCAACTTTCTACTTTGTTTGCTCTGTGTAAAAACACTTGACAACAGAGAAACATCTGATGACTGATGCAGGCTTGCTCCTGTTAAAATGCTCTGAAAGAGCTGAAATTCAACAAAAAATATAGACTTTTCAGCTGATCTGTGTCACAACTGCTGTCCAGACAAGGACACACTGAAACAGCCTCAATGGAATTAGCCTGAAGACTTAAATTTTTTAACAGTTCAAACAAAAAAGCCACAGAATTTAAGTTCAATACACAGGACTAACAGAAATTAGAGAGGATTTGGAACAAAGGGGAAAAAAAGGTAATCACTAATGAAATTCTACGTGTCACGTTTGGTGATAAACATAAATAGCTCTTTCCCTACTGCAGCTTGTGTCTCTATAAACAATCACAGTAAAAGCAATTAGGATACTTGCTGCAGCTAAAACAGAGAAATTAAATTAGCCCAAGTCAAAGGACCAGAAATAGATAATAGCTGGCAATGTAAATAGGGAATGGCAGCTTTTAACATAAACTCTATGCCAGTCCTGCTCAATATTTCAATCTGTGAGCCAATTAAAAAGGTGAGATTTTGCCATTCAGGACATAGGGATTCCAGTTTATCAGCATAATTATAAAGGAACAATTCTATTACTTTCAGAACAGGCTTAAAAAACTACCAATATCATCTCATACCTGTTAGTAAATTTCACACCATTCTTCTGTGTATCAATGATTGCATATTTTGAATTGTTACGGAGAGCTCTTTCCTCCTTACAAGTTATCCTAAAGTGATATCCAAACTGTGAATTTGTCTCCAGTTTGATACTTTTGCCAGCTTCCAAACCTTTCAGATAAAAAGAAAGAAAAAGAAACCAGCTGTATTATCACAAATCCTGCAGCCTGTGCTATTCCTGCTCACTAATTTAGCCTCACTTACACGACCTAATTCAGTACACTTGTTTTGGTCCTGTACAGGTATGAGAAATACCCAGACCGAACACAAATATATGGATTCATTCTCTGCTCTTACTTTAAAATGCTCTCAAACTGCATATTCAAATCAGACTCACAATTACTGTATTGCTGTGAATTCTCCAGGAAGGTGAAAAATGCAAGGACACTCTGCACTGCTGCTGTTAGCACAGCACCTGTACTCTTGTGATCTAACACAGAGTTCTGTTACAAAATTTCTCATTCCATCCCTACACAATCTTGGCTTTCCTTCTTCTCATCCAGGTATCATCTTAACACTAAAAAGAATCAAGACAAAAAAAATGCAAGCCCTTAAAGGTGTAACCCAAAATAAGTATAGTATTGCCAATTTTCCTTACCCTATTTACACTAAAAGTTGGTGGCTTTTTCTTTTTCTTAAAGTTGCTCTTTCAGTTCCCGACTCATCAGTTGCACATGGAATTTTCTGCATAGGATAACCAACTCTTTAAATTTGCTTAAGCATTACATTTTGCAAGGAACATCAAAAGAAAACTGAATGGACGCTCACGATAATGCACAGAGTGGGGAAAAAAAAGTCTCAGGTCTCAGTGCAGGTCCTCAAAGAATGTAAAAGAGAACTAGACTTAGCCAAGAGTTTGATGAGTTACAGTGCTACAAAATGGATTCTGAAGCATATATGATAATTTCTGAAATATTTTGATATGCTGTTAAAGAAAAAAAGGCCAAGTTATGAACCAAAAATCCCTGTTTTCAACAGCTTGTATTGCAACAACCAAAGTGACCCCAGCTCAACAATACAATAATGCAAACATCCTTTAACTCTTTAACTCCTTATACCAGTTTTCATCACCTGACTGCAAAACATTTTATGAAGGAGACATGAATCAAAGGCAGTTCCAAATACTACCTAGTTCTTTGGCTGCATTCTTTAGTAAGGACTGCATTTTTTCTTCCAGTTCATTCATCTTCTCTCTTAATTCTTTTAAATTCGGATCAAAAGAAGCCTTGACAAGAAATTCGTGATTTTCCACCTAGAGAAAAATAACAAGAAAAAATTTATATGAACATAGGCAATTAAAAAAAAAAATCATCTTACTAATCATACACAGTGAAATTAATTTACTTAATATTTCACTCAGTTTTTTATATATATATAATGTCACACAATGTTGTTTGTGATGGTGTCTGGTTCAACTGCAAAACAAATACATCTCAAATACTTGTTTTCTCAGATAATATACTTTATAGAAGCAAAATATACCTATTTAACAGACTCCTTTCTGCTGAAATGGAGTTGTCTGCACATTTATCTGCAAACAAGTAACTGAGCAGTAGGCAGGGCAAAAAGGAAAGTCAGAGGGAATCAAACTGTTATGTACATAATCTGTCTGCTACCCTGGACGTAGGCACCTAATCAAGACAGTGTAAAAGCATGAGGTGTTGCAAAACAAGAAGCCTTTGGAAACTGAAGTTTCTGAAACAGTAATTGCTGCCCCAAAAGAGACTCTAGAGGTTTAGGAAGGAACCTACATAGGATCAGCAAAAATCCTACCAATTTCAACCCAGCTCTTGAGTTGAAAAGCAGATATGATTCCTTCTAAGAGGAACCATATCATTTTCAGAGGCAAGGATGAAGCATGTTGTATATCATCTTTTTTCTCTCTCTTCCCCGCGCTTCCACTGCCAGGTGGCTATGTACCAAAAGCACCACCAAACTTTGAAGTTGCCCTGACTTGAGGAGGAGGTTAAGGTAGATGGTTTTTCAAAGGTCCCTTATGATTCTGTGATAAACAGGAATAGAAGTGACAATTTCTCAACTTTTATTACAGCTAGGTAAATGAATAACCATATCCCATGCTTTTTGAACTTAGATGTTTCTTTTTATATTAGAATGGATTATTGACATAATTTAGTTGCTATGACAACCTATCCTTCAATTGCACTCAGAATAGAACTGTGTATTTTATTTGAACTCCCTCAAAATCCAAGAGGAATTTCATGTCAAAGTTCAAATTCTAATATTCAAAGGGACAACAACAACCAGTGTTGGCTTATCTGTGGACATATTCCAGTACCTTGCAAGAGGGAGGAAAACCAAATCCAACATGTCAGATTCTATGGGATTTGACTAAAAATAACTGACTTGTTATTCTGTTTAGAAGGACAACAAACCATTTTTGAAGTAGAACCTGAAAAGAAATTTGAAGAGCTGGACTATGAAGGGTGAAGGCTTAAACAGCTGTTAGTTTTAAAGAAAACAGAGTCCCAGGGCACACAAACTGCAACAGATGGTCTGTAACTGGTATAAAGCTATAAATTTCTTCATTACCATACATCACCATACATCACAAATTACAGCAACATGTCAATCAAACAAGTCTTTCTATAACAGTAAAATGCAGCTGATGGATGCACAACACAATACAAAGAAAGAAAACACAGTGCTCCTGCCTTAGGAGAAAAGTATGCGTGTTCAAAATTTTAAAGCCACTGCAGTTTTCACAAGTTCAACAAACAGCCCTTACTCCCACGTCTGGCACATGTTTAAGTAGTTCTCTTATACCTACAGTCAGCTGAGACCTTCACTCAGGATAATCCTAATCCCTGGTTAACCAAAAAAAAAAAGAAAATCCTAAAAGACTCCCCAGGTAATAAATATACTCTGGCTATATTCTGGATTTGAGACATATCACCTTAACTTTAAAAATACAAAGTAGAGAAATGACAAAATTACTTCTCCACTTTTAATACTGATGAGATCTTTAAAAAATAGTTTCGAGTTCACAGCATCAATGCACCCACAGCATTTTTTCACTGGCTAGGTAATTTCAGATAGTGAGTGAATATCCTGTTAAGTACCCTGATATACTAATAACAGTCTTCATATATTTCGCAGCTATATTATCACGAGCTACTCAATAGAGATGATCAGTTAAATTTAGTGCGTACAGAGTAGATTGCAAAACTCAGTAAGAAACTTTAATTGCAAACCCCACCCACACAACATTTCATACCTTTTCCATGTCCAATGTTGTTTCTATCATCTCCAGAAACTTTGAGAAGTCAGAGCAGATATCAGTAAGAGGTGTTATAAATACAGCCAACAACAACATCTGGTGAGTTCCTGTTATGAACAAACAAGAAAAATTATCACTCACAAACCCCCACAAATTTACCAGAATTCACTCACCCATGATAAACAACCCAACTGCTTAGCTGGTTAATTTTTACAAAGATGATCTATGACTATTTCACTTAAACACATGTACCTTTTTCTAAAATTGGCATTATCCCATCTACATTCTGATCAAGCTTGTACCTATTCTGTCACCTTTGTTTATAACTGGGGGTATAAATTCCCTTCTACTATGAGCAAAACTACAAACAACAGTATAAAAGCAAACCTGCTGTCTGAGTATTACCAATTCTTGCACATAAAAAGTTGACATGCCTTCTGCAAAAAATGTAGGTCTTATCATCCACACAGTTTTTAATTCTTCTTAATAAAATATTACCTAACACTGAGAATATTTGGTAATTACACTATGGACATAGCAACTAAAGTGTATGCTACCTGCTTTTGTTTTCCACAAGGAAAGACCACATATTATAACCAGATCTTTACAGTCACTTCTTTCCACTATATAAGAAGGCATCAAAATTAACAGCGATACTGTAGCACCAAGTCAAACTGCATAGAACACATACTAGCTGGAAGTCCATGGACACGAAAAGCATTGAACACCAAGAGCAGTTCACAGTTAACAGGCATGGATATTGCCAAATTTGTGAAAGAAGTATTCTCTTCAGGTAAATATAAGCTATAAATAAGCACCTATATCCAGCAGCCAGCTATGGAAACGTTCTGTCAGTAAATGCATGTTTACATCTTTGAAGCCACTTCAAGTTATGATTTATTCACAAAAAAATTAGCACTGACTGTATAATTTAGAAAAAAGGCCTCAAAATGAATCCAATACTATGAGCTTAT
Source organism: Hylia prasina (assembly GCA_013397195.1). Taxonomy (NCBI): domain Eukaryota; kingdom Metazoa; phylum Chordata; class Aves; order Passeriformes; family Sylviidae; genus Hylia; species Hylia prasina. Next base: position 90,172 of record VYXD01012673.1, read on the forward strand.
ACTCATTGAATTACATACAGAATTATGTTGCTTGCCTCTAATGTTTACAGGCAAGGCTTTGCACATTAACAGAGAAATACAGAATTAAGCTCTGGCTATTCCAGAGTCTCTTAATTTCTTACCTTAGTCTTACTCAGACTAAAAAAGAAGTCTTAGCCTTTCTTAAGAAAAACTGCTCAGAAATTTATAGAAAAATTGCCACAGAAATGCATAGAAGTTACACTGTGAGGACAAGATTACTCAGGTGAATCTCTCATATCTCATTTGAAGTAGAAAGAAAGAGTTTAATTTCTTTTTCTACTCTGCCTTTTTGCTTCTCCAGTCTCTCAAACTTTTAAAGTGAAAGCTCTAAACTGACTAATATTTATTAATAGAGAAAAAATTACATATTGTTGAGATTACTGAACTTGCAAAAATGGAGTTTACTGCTGACTAAAAATATTCCAAACCAAGAGATATGAAATAAAGATTGTTTTCAATTCCAAATTTCTTGCTTGCTCTCTTAATATCTCGGTTGTTTCCCTCCTGTAAGAAGACACATCCAAACCAACCTATAAAATAAAAGCAGTCAACGAAGAAGGAAGAGACTGAAGAGCAGAAAAAGTTTCATGTCCATTCTTCAGATTGGGTTTAGCAGTTCCCAGTGCTCCAGCTAATGGAATATATGGCACACACAACGAAGTGATCTTCAGTATTCTTCAATCAATGAAAAACAATTGTGCTTGGAATTGAAGTAGCAATTTTAATTCTTCTTTTGAAAAGACTAAGTAGGGAAGTATCACGATGCTATTTCATTATTTAAGCTTGAAGGGTACATCTCAGACACCATAGAAAGATGTCACATTCAAAAGTTAGAATCTACTGATATATTAAGTAAATAAAATACGATGTATTTACATACAGGTCAAACTGATACACTGCAAAATTTATTTGCGCTGTTAATCCAACTTTAAACCCGGTATCCAGCACTTGAAGGAAATAAAACAGTGGAATCAGACAATAATGAGGACTTACAAAGTTATATGCATATGCTTTTCTTAAAACGCCTGGCATTACGAGAATATAAGCAAGAAACACCACTGAAAAATTCTAAATTAAACATGTCTTGCACCTGTATTCATAAACTCATACAAAAGATGCATAGTAAACAAAAAAATCCTCTGTTGCACCTACTCAACATTGTTAGGATGGAAACTAACCACTGAGAGAAAGACTAATAGAGCTACATACCAGCAAAAGCAGAGATGCGTATTGATCACAAAGCCTATCTGTGCCCAGGTGCAGTTTCTAATTTAAACCATTATTTACTTACTGAAGCACAGACAAGTATTTATTACACATTAAAGACTTGACTATTAATATGGTTTACAAATGTTGTCTTGCAATTAAAATAAAACACTAATCTTCAGACTTGAAACGCAGCACAGTTTGGCGGCAAAATACTACTCTATCCAGGCAAAACACAAATCCCGATGACTAAGTGCACCAGTCATTTTGATAGTGCAATGGAAAGTGGGATAAAAGGAAAAAGAACAATGCATATTGGGATAAAATACAGTATAGGTTTACTACAGGCAGATAATATCCACATAGTGCAACATCTGTCTGAAATAGTGAATGCCTGAGACAAAGGGGACTCTGCAGACCTAATTTGGGCAGTTCTAAGGCATTGAGCAGATGTCACAGGAGGTGCCAAGGTGCAAGGTCTATGATTTATGCCACGACCAGTGTGCAGATAAAGAGGACATCAGTCACTTGCAAAAGATGAACAAGCTGAAAGGACATGAGTTCCTCCAGAGCTCACAGAAGCATTTATCTTTTTAAGATGTGTGAATTCCTTTTAATGCATAAAAGAAGGCTGCTTATATATGTCACTAAAATATATAATATGGAAGATACCAGTAGATTATATCAGAATAAGATAAATCAGAAACAGATCAACACCTTGAATACTAGGCTAATAGAAATGAAGTAAAATGTAACACCAAGTAAGACGACTCATTGATAGATAAGTGTGTTTCCACTATGAGTAAGGGAATAATCAGTTGGAGATGACAAAGGATGGGAAACAGCCAAGTTTGATCACAACGCAGCTGTAGCACACCAGTACAACAGTCTGTCATAATTGGACACGAAATAAAGATGCTTGACTCTAGTCAGAAGGCAGAAGAGAATTAGAAGTCTTTCTTTATAATTTATTTAGCCTTTTTATAACATGCTGCACTAAAAAGGCATTGGTTTATAGGATTGACACTTTTTATTGGTCAAGCAACAGAAAATACTAAACAACACTTGGGAGAGAGGTTTGTTATGGGAAAAGGAATATTGTTTACTTCGAAATATTATGAGAAAAAATTTGTTATTTACACAAAGTTATTTGGGAAAAAGGAAAACAATTGAAAAGTTTTCTTGGGAAGGGCTTAGTAACTTTTAGGCTCAGAAACATTGAGCCTACAACAGTCTGGGAAAGAACAGGACTGAAATAAGCAGTAAGGGGTCTTCAAGTATACAGTATGGTAAAAATACACCTGAAAACCAGCACACGATTCCTGTATCCTGCATACTTACAGACTTCAAGAGTGTTTGTTTGAGATTGGAAGAAAGATGCTTCAGCAGCTTCTTGAAGACAGTAATCTTGTAAGGAGCCAAATTTCACGCCCCAGCAATCTGAGTAATAAACAACTGCTCCCTTTTGCCAGCTAGAGCAAAACAATTTGATGACTCAGAGTCCTTTCCCATCTTATGCAGAATTCTTATGGCTAAACCAGAAAAAAGTCACCTTCACTGATCACGCCCTCCTCAGGTTTCACCATCCATAAAAACAAGGATTTCAACAAAATAATGCTTCATACTGAGGGAAAGGCAGTCACAGCTGATAACTTCATGGTTGTTCTATATCCCCACAGTTGCTCTGTATTCCCATAGCCACTCATAGGCAAGGGAGTTCTGAAAATGACACATACTCAGAATTGTCAAAAATCTATCTGACTTTCCATCCCTTGATGAGTTAAAACATTCTGTACAGTCAGAAATAGAAAAATTACCACATCCAGTCTGAATCACTCATGTACATTGAAAATTAGCAGACCATTCATGTACTTTGAACAGGTGTACAAGTACAAAGAAAAAGAAAAATAACACACCACCTATTTTAAACTATCTTTAATATACTGCTAGTGATTGCCCTACTAAGTCCAACTGATTCATGTGTAGAACAGGAAGAACCTTTCACAGTCTATTAACTTTTCCATATGGTGAGCTTAGCAGTTTGTCTTACCCAGCTTGCTCCTCCAAACTCTAAAAATGGAATTGTTTTCCTACCCCAATGTTATGACAGAGGAACTCTGTAGATCCAAATGGCAACTAATATAAAAAGAAGACAGAAGCCAGCATTCTGAACTAACACCTCAGTACAGGATGGGAATATAAGAGCTCGTGTCAAGGCTAAAACAAGCTGAGTCTGTTTGGAAAAGCCAAATGGACATGACTGAGGCAGCTAAAGAGTGGAAGAGCTCTTTAAGAACAAAAACAAACAAAAGAGTTACATCTGTCAGCTCCTTCAGAATTTCAGATCTTAACTGCTCTTCGAAATAAAGCAGCCAGTAACCAAAACCAGATTTATTTTAAGATTAATATTGTAGAAGTTTCATTACTTGAAGTTGTGAAATTGTAGTACAGGAAAGTATACGACACTGGGTAGCTTTATTTTCTACTCAAATAAAGAAATTTTTGTAACCATGCCATTTCAAACAACATTTGTTTTTAAGGCTTTGGTGCTTGCTTTACACAAAGGGAATTTCTAATGAATTAATGGGCTTCTAAAGAATTAGCTTTCTGGTAGGTTAGAACTGCTATTGCTAAATTGAATAACCTCCTTGTTATGCTGATCTTATTCTGCATTTTCCTCATAACACACAGAAAATGAAAATAGCAGCAGCTTTTGTACTTTCTTGACTTGCTTGTCACAGCATTGTGCTTCCTACTAATGAGGACTGGAAGAAATCCTGCCATGTTACTTGTATCAAATACAGGAGCATTATGATTTTAAAAAAGTCATTAAAGTTATACCACTAATACTTAAACTGGGGGGATTTTGTGTTTAATTACAACATAAGTGGATGACAATACTACTGTATGAATGGTATCTTGTTTGTAAGATCACAATACACACACAGTTGGTCAGGAATTCCTAGAGACAAGTCCGTGTCAAAGGTTCCTACACCATCACCCAACAGTTCAAGCATCCCAGCTACACACTAATTGGAACACATTTTCCTGCAAAGATTTGGCTATGAATATTTTTAAGTATCTGACTGGCATTTTGGAATTCCAGCTCATTTAAAATTCAAATGTGTTTAAGCTTTATTCATGCAACAAAAACACACAGGAAAAAAGTAATCTTTGGAAATCTATGCTCTATTTCTTTGCATCATCAATATACTCCAAAACATTGAGAATAGATGAGGGTAGCATTACCTTCGTGTTTTTCTAGTGCTTGTACAACATTAGGCAGTTGATTGATAGCCTGGTACATTCGGTAACAGTCTTGTAAGTTTGCTGCTTGTCTCTGAAATTTCTTTGCCAGCCGGTTGAGGTCTGGAAAGCGACGTAATAGATCTTCTTGAAGGCATTGACGTAGTTCTGGATCCATCACAAAAGCTTCAACCAAATTCAACCTACATAAGAAATTCATAACCATGATTAGCATGACATGATCTGTAATTCTTCTATGTCACCAGTTATCTGACAGTTTTTAGCTCTACTTTATGGCTGTATCCACTGGCCAAGTCTCCTGGTTAAAAAACCCAAATGAAAACAGGACAACACATAAGCTGAGAAAGCAAGGAAATTTCACCTCTGTCAAGCTTCTGTAGTTTTCAACAATCAGGGTTTCTAACAAACAGCATTGGAGTGCAATTGTTCCAAGTGCAAATGCCAACATGTATCTTGTAAAGCTGACTCAGAATTGACTTTGAGATTAATCCTTTCCCTTCACTATCAAGAATCTCTTCCGGTAGTCTATGGAAGAAGAGGTATTAAGCAGGAACAAAACCCCCACTCTTCTGGCAGAGTTCAGCTCCCTGTGGTCAAGGCCAACATCGATGCCATGCAGCTGTGCAAGCCTGGACCACAGGATGGGAATCGTCACAATTGGAAGGCACCTCTGTGCACTAACTACTCCAACCTCTGCTCAAAGCAGGGTCACAGCTAAAGCCAGATGCCCAGGATAGTGTCCAGGCACATTCTGCGTATCCCCAAGGATGGTCCCAGTGTCACGCCCCGGAACACAGCCCTAGTGACTGACCTCCATGGGGACTTCATGCCCCTGAGCCTGGCAGCCGAGTGAGTTTTCAGTGCACCACACTGTACTGATCTAGTCCCTACTTTGTGAGATGTAACAGCAGACAGTGACAGCTCAAGTCACAATAAGCAACATTTCCTGCTCTTCCCTTAGCCAACCACCTAGTCTATTTATTGTATAAGGTTATTGGGTTAGCTGGCCATAATTTTCCCTCTGTAAATCCATGACAACTACTTCCAAACTACTTTTGCCTCTTGGTAGGCATTGGGGGACTGCATTCTTATCAATGAGGGTACTGTCTGTCAGCCATGTCACCACTGACTCCCAACTTGCCTTCCCTTGCTGTTGCTCTCTGACATTTTGGTTTGGCGTTTTGTTGGGGTTTTTTTCTGGTTTGTTTGGGGTTTTTTTTGGATTGGTGGGGTTTTTTTAGTTGTTTGTTTTTGTTTGCTTGTTTTTAAATTTAGGTATGGGGTTTTTAAACAGTGAAATAAATATTCTTATGCTTGCTGAAAGCAACCATAACTGTCAATAAGAAGTGTCAGAGCATTAAATTGTATTTTTCCACTAGAATGGGAGGAAATTTTCATATATTTTGGGGGGGGGGTTTGCATCAGTTAATATTGCCATCTCTACACATTTTGCATTTGCAGTTAAAAAAAGAAGTTGGATATTGTTAATTTTGGAATGCTAGGGAGGTCAGTATTCTTTGATCCCACTTTCAGAATACCAAGGAAGAGCTATGCCTCCTTCAGAGACTTCCACATATTACATACTGTGCTGATTTCTGATTAATAATATCTATCAGTATCTTTGCTTCAGCAGAGAAATTAGTTTTATCTAGAGACATGCAAGCAAAGAAAGGACAGCTTTCACCATATCATGCCTGCTGGTTTGCTTACGGGCAGAAAAATGCGTTTGTTTCAGTTACAGTAACATCTGCATTTGCAATTGCAAAATGACAATTTTTTTGTATTCTGACACAGTAATCTCTACATTACACACTGCAGTGCTCTGCAGAGTGCCAGACACTGGCAACTGTACACAGGGATCAACACAGCCCACTGCCTCAGGTAATTAGCAAAGAAAGTCAGGAAACAAAGACACTGGCTAAAGCAACAAGAGGTTAGAGAGCCCTGGACATGTAGCGGTACATTTCTGTATATAAAAAATTCCAAAAGAATGATGTTCTGTTTCAGAAAGTATTCCACCCCCACACTCCAGTGAATCTTTTGTATTATACCAAAAAAAAAAATCAACAAAAAATATGAGAGAAGGATCCTACCTCTAAAGTTTAACCATTCAACTACAACCTTAACACTAAATTTAGAGATAGATATTACTGGCACATAAGGGTGCTTTACTTCCAAAAGAAACATCAAAGTTTCAGCATGTACACAGAGCTTGTCTACAGAAGTAGACAGGAATATACTGAAGATACCTACTGCAAGAACACAGAACAAGACTTGTATGAGAAACATCATAAAAGCCAAGCAGTTTTCCATTCTGATCACGATTTCTAGCTTTCAAACTTCTGTCAAATGGTTTGGAGGAATAACAAGAATTACAGGATCATGCCACAGCAGATACATTGCCATGTTTATTACAAATCCCTTCAACTTACTGAGCAGACCTCACCTGGGACTCACGTCACAAATTCTTCTCCAGCAGCAACTGGTGACCAAACACAGCTTTTGAAGACCAGATATTGGTTAAGTATTAAGGAAAAAACGCAGTAAGAACTGAACCAAACTAAAGACACCTGATTCGATTGCTTAACAGCCTAAATACAAGCTCACTAACCAGATGTCCTCCTTTCCCCCTAAGGGATTAGAGAAGGAACCAACTCGCCAACATGAACCTCCCCACAGGAATCAAGCAGCTCAGTTATTTTTAGTCCTGTAATCTGGAAACAATTCCTTTGGCAAAACCAAAACAGGATTTACTGTGAACTTCTCCATTTAGCATACCCATGTATTCCTACTGTTACCTTCCTTGGTCTTTGGCAGTTATGGTCATGGCAAACACACAAGAGGTTGACTATCCTGATGTTATATCCTCTCACTTCCCAGGTATTATGCAAAATTTGTAAATGGATTTATTATTTCTCCATTATCAAAATACTACCACACCATCAACCCTTAAAGAGGAACTAGTTGCAAATACCTTCAAGTATTATTATGAGGAAAATTGCATTAATTTCTTGTTTAAAACGACCATACTTCACTTTAAAAAATCCCAATATTCCTTCACTTAGAAAAAGCACCAAGAAGAAAGCAAGACACATTCAGAATGTTTATCCATTACCAAAGTGAATTTTAATCCGGAAAAATACTATTCCTGCCTGCAACAGGAAACAGGAGTTTTCCAGGTTTATCCAACTTGCTTAAACTCTGACTACTCCATTACTTCTATTTAGAAATTTCAAGTATAAAAACTACTTATTTTTCTTATTTTGATGACCAATTTCACACATGCAAGAATGTGCAAAATTCAAGTTCACCATCAACATCAGATTCTATCTTGCCTTCTCATGGCTTATGTTTAAAGTCAGAGAACTTAGATTCTCTTCCAAGAGGTATATGCACAGAATCACTTCTGAAAACTTACTAAATTTTGCACAGCTGCTGTAAGTCATTCAAGAACATCTGAAGCACAGCTTCTGCAGTCTTGATCTTATCTTTACCAGGATCTAGAATTTTTTCCCCCTCTTGTGCCTTCTGCACATACAAACCCTTCACTTTCATCCCCCAACTCCCTCGTTTAACAGCCTCTTGGATAAGACCAGTCAAAGGCGTTTTGAAAACTCTAATTTATTTTTTCCTCTCCTCTTTTGTCCACAATGACAAGTTCAAAGAGTTCTCAGAGCAGCACGAACAATTTTCCTCTGCCAAAACCATGATAATTAGACAAACATTTCATGACCTTCCTGGTACTGTTCTATCCTCCGCCCTACACTTGCCAACCACAAAGATACATCTGACAAGTTTGTGCTCATGCCACATTTTGCCTAACAATTTCCTGTTGGTAAGAATACATACAAGGTTGCTGAATAGAAAGGTAATGCAACCATAAGCCATGAATAATGCTCACAAGTAATAATGAAATCAAACGACAGGTTGTTTTTAATACAAAGTTCAGCTGAGGGGGAAAAAAAGGAAACACAAAAAGAAACAAATTTAAAAAAACCAAGGAAGTGTAACCAAACAGCTGACAACACTAGATAACTCCTTTCTTCCACACAGCCGAAAGGAAAAGAAAATAGGGCAAAACTTTCCACCACAGATCTAAGGCAGCACTATGTCAAGGTAACAGAAACAATTATAAGTAGTGAAACCACACCAGAACATAAAGGAAATCTCTGTTTCAAGACAGTTATCTAAATATGCAAATAAAATCGCAAAGACAGTGAACAAGACTGCAGCTAATGTAACTGAAAATCAACACAAGTGCTTCTCTTGAATTTGGAAACAGTAACCACCTTTTATTCCTGCCATGCATAACCATGGCTGTTTACCAGCTTTGAATTCTGTGCACTAACAAGTCCTCTGGCAGACAGAGAGAGGAAAAAAAACACTCATCTCCAAGTTTCTGCTGGATATTTGGGAATCCAACTCAAAATATTCCATCTTTTCCCCAGTTTTACTGTTAATAAGAGGCATCTCTTGAACCAACTACTGACAAAAGGCCTATGTACCACACACGCATAGAAGAAGACAAGAAAAATCTATTTTCAGTCTAATATACATCACACACTTTCCCAATCCTCAACACACTGCTTCCATTGCACTGCTGTTTGCATCACATTTGACATCAGAAGAGATTGCTTCTTCCCTTGCTACACCTATGCAGCATTTTTCATCACCATTTTAAGGTGCCTCAACACAGACATTGTCAGGACGGTTAATTATAATTCCATGTTTTTACACAGCTAAATATCAAAGCTGAAGTTAATAGCAAAACATCAACAATGCCAGATTTGTATATAGATTTTATGAAGAAAGAAAACAATTCTGTGTGTAGAAAGAATAACTAAACTAACAGACTAAAATAAAAGACCACAGTTAGAAGGAAGGAGTATTTATAATGCCTGAGCAGGATTGGCCAGCACAAAACAAAACAAAACAAAACAAAACAAAACAAAACAAAACAAAACAAAACAAAACAAAACAAAACAAAACAAAACAAAACAAAACAAAACAAAACAAAACAAAACAAAACAAAACAAAACAAAACAAAACAAAACAAAACAAAACAAAACAAAACAAAACAAAACAAAACAAAACAAAACAAAACAAAACAAAACAAAACAAAACAAAACAAAACAAAACAAAACAAAAAAAACCCACCCAAAAAACCCCCCAAAAAACCCCCACAACAGTGTGCAGTAAGATTAGTTAAAAGGTATCTAAAGTTTCTAGAGTTTTAATCTCTCCTCCACCAACATCCTACAAAACCCTGGACAGCTCTGCAGCTCTCTGTGCATGCAGGAAAGAAAACAATTCCCTCAAGCACCTCTGCTAAGAAAAAGGCCTCTGAGGGGTTTTTTACCATTTCATGAAACTGGGATCCATATGCAATCACTATTACATACTTAATAATGAGTCATAGATATTTACTTATTACTTCAGGGTAGTGACCTTAAATCCCAATTATTCATAGATGTCGATTCTGGCTCCACATTGGGCACCAGAAATGTGGAAATTCTTCTCTTTTAGGAACCTTCTAATTAGAGATTTTTCCTCACAAAAGTCTTGTGCCAAGGTTTGAAAAGATGAGCGGAACTTGTAGCTTTGGTCTTCAAAGGTGTTTATTCAGTTTCTTATATCAAGGTCTGCCTGCCACCAAGAACCAGGTTTAACATGCTGAAAGACCACGCTGGCAAGCACACCAGGCAGGAAATTCAAGGTCTTTTATAGTCTCTAGTCCAATTAACTCTTAAAACATGCTATATTTACAATTTTATACCAATAGTCACTACCTATTCTAGACACTCAATTTCTACATATCAAATCCTTTCTACCAGTATCTCTATGACAAGGCACAGCAGAGGATGGAGGAGGAGAAGAACATGAGACACCGCCTATAATTCTCCATTTTGCTCTCATCTACCTCCATTCTAAAAACCCAAAACTACAAGTTTTCACCCCCTGACAACTTAAACTACTATTTATTTAAAATCTCTGTTGTTTTTAATTCATCTTTAAGTGTTAGGAGTTCTTCCTATGGACTAAGGTCAAAGGCAATGCTTTCCTGGGTCTTGGACCCCCCAGAGCAGCTTGGGAGCCCTAAACTCTAACAGATGTTTTCAGAAAAGAACTGTACCAACTAAAAATTCCACATAACACAGGGAAAAAAGTGTTAATAGTGAAATAAATTAAGAATGCACTCTCTTCCAGGAGAAGCTGACTTACTTTTAAGAAGACTTTAAAGTTTCTAACTCCCTCTTATCTAACAGCTGAGTCTTCTGAAGAGCATATATTTGTATTCTCTGCCTGCTAAAGGACTTCTTTGCAGATTAAGACCAACTTTCCTGTCCAACTGTTCTACTTGATTATGCAGAATTTTAATCAAGAAATACCACTTAGAAAAGCAGCATATTAAGGACTGCTTTAAAACATATTGAGACTTTAATCTCACCACAAGTTTCAGAATATGCACAGATGTATCAGTTTAAATTCATGTTTTCTTTATACAAGGGAAAGTGGAAAAACATCTCACGTACCATTATTTTGTTTCCCTTAGGTTTCTTTCAAACTCAGATCTCTTCTTAATCCAAGCAGCCAAAGCAAATCCTCCCTGGACATACTTAACCTAGACATGTAAAATGATACCCACCACCTTGCCTGTTCTAATTGGGTTTTCTTTTTCACACAAGGCACACGGTATTTTAGCATCCTGGAGGAAGCCCATACTACAGCAAGTTGCTGTAGTTCATAAATACTGGCATTTTTTATTCCAACCAGAAATAAGCAAGGCACTGTGCTAAGCTCCCTTTATAAACTTCTCCTGGTGACCAAGTAGCTCCCTAGACAATCATCTCTCTCCCAAAAATCAGCCATAATCCAGTTTGCTGCCTCAGGTAAACAGTAGAGACCTTAAATTCACAAATCTCTTTTCATACCGAAGAACTTCAGTATGCTTTACAGCCTTTGCAGTATTAAGGCAGACACCTAAGATTGGCACATGGAAGCCTAAATCAGAAATCCGACCCTGATACTGGGAATTAATTTAGTAATTCAGCACACAGCAGCATAAGAATCACACTGACCATCCTAGGTCATTTTGCCTCAATCAGAGCTGTTGCATGCATTTATAAAAATAGCATCCAAAATTTCTCAGACAAGCACAAAGAAGTAACAATGCAAAATAGCTAGGCAACCCACTCATGGTTTTGGAAGTTCTTAGTTATGCACAAAAGACTTTTGTAATGAAACTAGAGCAGTCTTTGCAAACAGAAATGAATGTAACACAAACTCTGAGGAATAAAGAACCAGCAAGTTTAGAGAGACTAGCACCATCAAAAGCCGTTTCCTTTTAGTCATACATCATAGGCTTAGGATCACTGATCTCAACCCCCATCCAGCTCATACTGGAGCCTTTGCACATCCAGAAGTTGCTCTGGTTTCTGGCAGTGAGTCTCCAGCTGATGGCAACATTTACCCAAGCCACAGGAATAGCCTTGGAAGGGGCTCCCCACAGGCACCAGTTCTTCCAGTACTTTGAAGAAACTAGATTTGAATCCTGGTTTTTGATTCACCAAGAACTCAGGACATTGCTTTCTGGATGAGTTGTACATATACCTCTCCAGCACTTCTTACATATGAGACAGAATATCCCAAGCAAGGCATCAAAGTATTACTGCTGTTTTAATGAAATTGTACCAATTTGGCCACACATCATCATCCAGGGTCCAAAATGTCGTGTCTGAGTATCACAAGCTGTTCACCTGAGCAAGCTATCCTCCAGCTCTCCCAAACAGGCATGGACACACATCTGTAATTCAGAAGCAGACAACCCAGGAAATTCCAAGGTGAGAGGCTTGTGCCCAGTTAGTCAAGTTTTCCTACTACTGTCTGCCAAAACAGCAGCCTGCACCTTCCCCTCCACAATAAATGGCTCAAGGTATCTTTCCCAAGCACCCTTCCCCAAACAGTGCAACCTTGTCATTGTTTCCTCCTGCCGTAAGAGCACAAAGTTGGGTTTGTTTCCTCAGTTAACGTGCTATGAATCTTTCTGTATTATCAGAATTCCCTCCCCAAAAACCACTGCCACGACCTAAACACTCCCAAAAAGCTAAACTAAAAGATAGCTGCTTACAAAAGAAAACTTTGAAGATGACAGTGAAGTACTACAGTGTATATTCTTCCTCAATTCAGAATTTGAAGTGCATTACTGTTTTATGTGAGGGATGTGAAATTACAGGCTTCTAACAAATGACAAGATACTGTATAATACACTAGATTAACAGAAACGGCAAATCAGGAACTAAGAGCTCCATGGGGACGCATTTCACAGTTCACCTGTAATGTCTGTGTTCTTACAAAGACAATGTCTTACTGTCACCCCAGTAAGATGACAGCATTCCTTGGACTCTAATGATCTCACTCGTTTATTAAAAGATTTTGCAATCATTTACAGTTCTAGACCCAAACAGATTTTCAAAACTTCCCTTCTGCCAAAACAAAAGTCAGAGAGACCAAACATGACCTGGCTCAGTGGTACAGCTGGAAAGCTGTCCTGCTCTTTACACGTAGACAAGCCACAAAGCAAGGAAGAATAAAACCTGGCAGTGTGGGAAAGGCAGCTGTGGATACCTCAACTTGACACTGCAGTTGATGCTCCCAGCTGCAGCCCCCTACTTAAACACACATCTTCTTTTGCTGTGGCGGTGTTTGCTTTCCACCTCTGGCTCCCATAAACTACCTCACCCTGGGGTGGCCCTGCCAGCTGTGGACAAGCCCAGCTTCGTCCTGATGCCTGCCTAAACTGGCTAGGAAATTATGCCCTCGAGCCCCAGTCCCAGCAACACTTCCAAGCTGGCAGAAAGCAGCACTGCCACCAAGAGACGTGTGAGGTAGTGCTGCTACCCACTGCTCTTCTACCTGCTACACTCTCTCCTTCAAGTTTTAAATGAACTAAACTGAGGGATCTGCAGGCATGTATCTGGAGCCCTCCACACATATTTAGTACTAACAAGTGGCTTTCACTCCATTATAACAGTGGAGCTCTTCAGAACCCACTGCTATTGTCTTTTAATCGTAAATGTAACGCGAAGAGACCACAAATATCCTACTTTTTACAGCCCTGTTGAAGTATAATCCCTTGTAATACAGAATCCAAGGTTTGAGGAGCAGCTTTAGACCCTAGAAGAGTCACAGTAATCAAATTGCACACACTTCCCAGAGCTCTGGGTACAGAGTGTGCTAGCTACTAAGCAGCTGGACAGATCAGGCTCCCTGCTGTTAAACTTGCAATATTAAGCAATGCAAGAGAAAGCAACATTCAAATATCAGTCTCACGCCTTTTCTAGTTTTCCTAATTAGTCCCTAAACCATCCCACCATGATAACAATAATGGATATTTCTAACTTCAGGACAGTCCATTAACAGATAATTTTGTAATTCAAATAAATGCAGTCTTCCAAATAGACAGAGTTCACACTCCTCTATATCAGTTATATTTATATAACATAAAATTCATATATATCAGGGAAGCAACAGACTCTTTACCACCCTACATGAATTTCTGAATACACTATTTGAGTATTATGTCAAAGGCTAGAGAGCAAATTAAAGCCCAGGGATTCTACCAGGGGTACCAGGCACAAAGTAACTATTTTTTATAAAAATCAAGCAAAGATTTGGAACCTGTATGTACTGTCTATGAGGCAAGCTAATAAGATCAGAACAAAAAACAAAACAGGATTATCAGCAAAAGCAGTTAAAAATAACATTGGGGTTTTTTCCTCCCAAGATACTTATCCAAGTCTGATGTAACCAATAATTCACTGTTTTTGCATAGGTGCTTACGAACTTCCCGACCTCAGCCGATCAAGAAGAGTAAAGAAGAAAACAATTCTTCAGCACAAAAATAAAATATTTGGTCTTCGTTCTTGTCAGCAAAGTATCACTTGATGCAATTAAGACCTTGCTCTTGAAGCAGACTGCTGCAACAGCAATACTTTTAGACCCTGAGGGAAGGGATTGCCTGGCATCATGCTGAAGAACATGCTAATAAAGTAGCACTATACCAGCAGAGCTCTGCCTGGCCTCCTCTAGCCAGAACTAACCAGGAAGTGCAGGACTGTGAGCCAGGCACAGAAACTACCAACAATCAAAAGAGAAGGAAAGGAATCATCTTTTCTTCATTTACAAGGCAAGGCTGGCAGCACTCCTCATGGAACCACCACCCTTCCCATGGCCAAGAGCTGCAGGCTGTGAGCTGTGTTTCACAGTACAGAGGGGGATCTGCAGGAGCATTTCTGCAGGCAGGAGGTGACCAGAGCTGGCCAGAGCTCCCACTGTTTCTCTCCAGGAAAGACTGAAGGCCACCCATGCCCTGAAGCAGGGACACAGAGACATCTCCCTGTCACCATCTCCTGCTGAGGGTTCACATCACAGCTGAGACTACTTCACATTCCCATGGCAGACCAGCCCTGGCTCTACAAAACTCGGGTCCTGAAAGTATCAGAACATTTAAAACAAGAAGCATTGATCCTGTCTAGATTCTAAAGAGACTATCATATACCTGTTCATCCAAACTATGACTCCACAATTACCCCATCCACAGTTCAAACCAGAACCAGGTGTTTTTTATTTCCCATTCCTCAGCCTGGGTGTATTACATACAGTAACAGTCACTATCCAAGTGATAGACAAGGAAAATAAACCATTACTTTCTTTTTCCAAAAGCTGTATTTCCCAAATAAGAACTATAATAAATGGTATCTATTAATTCGTGCACATGTAAAGTATATATGTTATAAAGTTATGATTACAAAACGGGATCCTCAGGAGCAGACAGGAATCCACACACGTTACACCTGGCTACAGTGAAACTACACTTCGTTAACATAAGAAGAGCCTCGGCTCGGCCAGA
This sequence comes from Hylia prasina, assembly GCA_013397195.1. Taxonomy (NCBI): domain Eukaryota; kingdom Metazoa; phylum Chordata; class Aves; order Passeriformes; family Sylviidae; genus Hylia; species Hylia prasina. The sequence goes on from VYXD01012673.1 coordinate 105,575, forward strand.
AAGAATGGCCCATTCCCACGAGCAACCAAGGGGAGGCGAGCAATCATCAAAACCATCTGAGTTTTTCATCCAAAAACCAGGTTCCTGTAAACTCGATCAAACATTTGTTCGCTTCCCAGAAACACCTCTGTCCAGTACAACACAAAGAACGAAGATCCACAGTCAAGATAGCCAAGATCGTTGGAAACTCATCACTATTCATCCATCTCACAGGAAGAGTTTTGTCCAGCCCAACGCGAAGAAAGAAACCAACATGAATATGTGGAATCACAAAAGGAAGAGAGGAATCCCTGCCCCGGCAGACAAAATGTATAAAAACCGATGGGACTGAGACCACTTTGTGAACTCAGGGGGACTTGCTTCCAGAGAGAGAGGGAGTCTGAGTTCACCCAGCGCCGACCCCGGGCTCGATGCTGTCACTCTTGTTGGGGCTATCAGTGACCGTATCTCGGTTACGTAATAAAATCTATCTTTATCAATTATTAATTTGGCTTAATTGGGTTTCATTTATAACAAGAACAAAGTACTTTTTAATTATTACCAGGAACTGCCACTCAAACTAGTTTTATGTAACAGCACCATTTAGATTTAATTCCCCTCTCCTCTTCTTTCAGTTAAGGAGTAGCAAAATTATTACCCTTAATGAATTAAGCAGCTCCACAGAAGAGGAGCTGGCATAAAAAGGGGAAATTCTTCACCTTACAGTAACACACTACTTCCCAGAATGATAAAGTGTTCTCAACTTTCAAACATGCATGTTTATAGAAAAAAAAACCCCAGAGTATCTAACAGCAAAGTTGAATTTTTGAATATTCAACACAGCAAATCCTTTCCCACCTCAAACCCCATCACAATCTTGCTGGACTAAGCAGTCTCTTACCCTCAAGGAACTGTAGAAATGAAAGTGGTATGAAAATAGCTGGTAAAACAAGAAGTATCTTCCAAAATCTTTGTCAGAGACATATTTTTTGTCTTCCCAATGTTTATTTTCATGCATATAGTCTTTTCCATAAAATTTTCATTGTCCATTTTCCGTAGGAGCTAAAGATATTCAAATAACATCTTCACAGCAAATTTGCCAGGAAAGTAGGAGGTTTATTGAGCAACCGTACTGCGCAGCTCCATTTCACAGATTCACTATTCCAATCCAAGGACAGGCAGAAATCCATTCTATCCTCCTGTAGCAAGTTTGGCAATCTAACTCACAACATAAATAAACTGGCATAATCTCTGAATCAGTCAAAGTACCAACAGAAAGCAAACTCAAGTCAGATTATTAAATCTGGTACTTGTTGACCTGCAGTTTGGATGCTCACAATAGCAGTTTGTGAACCAGCTGGACAGGAGCAAAAGGATTACCTTTTGATGACAACTTTCCTCACCTTTTCATGGACCAGTTTTCATTAGGTGAACAAGCCAAATCAAATTGATCTTTAGCTGTGAGACCAAAAAAAAAAAAA
>VYXD01012673.1:107082-118101 GCA_013397195.1 Hylia prasina
TAGGAGGTATGGAGTGCCCCTTTTGGCAACCGTTGAGTTCTTCTGGATTATTTGCTATCCAACATGCCACTTTTGATTGTTTAAGCAAGATACATTCCCCATGTAAAGATGAACAAGTCAGCTACAGGAACACCAAAGCCAATTACAAGGGAATAGATGGCAGTCCAGTTAGGAAAGCATGACTGAACCTTTTGATTTAAAGTGATAACAGACAGTGCAAGCCATCCATGAAACAACTCAGGGCCACAGGCTACTACATGGTGCACAAGAGTCAAAAACAAATGAAAATCCTGAAGACCAAAGAAACCCTACACACAGAAAAGACAGTATGAGCAAGTGTCAAGTACATGAAGGCAGAAAGATCCTACTTTGAATAAAGACAAGAACAACACAGTATTTAGGCTTTGAGACAAAAAAACAACTGCCCATCTTTTAAGAATTCCTAATAAACCTCCATTTCTTATATGGTAACAAAGAACAATGAAGAGGATGGAGCAAGAACTCACCAAATACTTACAGTCACAGGCACCTTCACTAACCCCACAAGTGAAACTGCTCCACCCAAAATCTTCCAGAAAAACCCAGGATGGAAAGCAACAGAGGCGGTTTCCCAGCTTAATGCCTTAAACCATGGGGGGTTTCTGCCAGTCTTGCTTTTCAATTAAATATGGCATTTTGGGATCCAGTGATAACACTGTATTACTGCATGGTCTTCAAAGACTAGAGTCAACTGAGGAAAGGTATTTTCATTATTATTTTTTTGTGCCTTATTCACTACAAGTTTCCATACATTATTAAAATTAAGAGATTACATTTATTACACTACTCCATGAACATTATTAACTTTTTAAATTGTTAACCTGTGCATTTCTTTAATCTTGTGCAAACTAAGAGCATACTGAACTAGTTCTATTTCTTAGCCTTCAGAAAACAAATATTTCTTCATTTGCATTCATTCTGTACAGAAGAAACTCAAAACTGTATATCAACAAAACATTAAAGACTCTTACAATCCTCATACGTGATAAATGAAATTAAATTACTAGTCAAGACAAAAATTTCTTGCCAAGAGCTTCCACTGCAGTGTCCTAACATGCCACCTTTCTAATGTTTTTGGACATAAATTAAACAAAGCAGAAACAACAATGTGGTCACTGTTCTTTCACAGAGAATACACCATATTCCTGTATCTAATGTTCAAAACAGTGACTACCAAGGACACTGTTACAAACCTGAGACCTTTGCACCTGTGCATAATAAGCTTCCATACAGTCCTGAATACTTTCACACAGATTCTAAGCAAAATTTAACTACAGCAGTAAGTGCCACGCACCTCATTTTGGCAGGATGACAGCCAAAGAACAGTACACATTTCCCTAAATAAATAGCAGTTTCATCATGTCTTACAAGTCTGAGAACCAATCTGACATTTCGATCAAATTTTAGTTTAATTTTCATTTCTGTTGAGCCTCAAAAGTCAGACACAAAAGAAATGACTAAAAGCTTAATCCTTCTATTTATTTTGCACCAAGTGAGCACATGTCAGGAAGACTGGGTGAGCTGGAAATATCAACAAGGAGATACTATGACTACCTGCTGCACCACTCAATGCCACCTGTAATTTACCTACTTGCAACACTGATTGCTGATCCCTGACCCAGAAGACAAATGATCTGGATAACATGCAGAATACAAACACCAACATTGTCTTTCCCCCACATGAAGGTGTCATGAAAGGAATCTTTTCAGGTCCTCAGACAAGAAAACTAAAAATAAGTCTTTTGCAACACAACAATCTAAACCTTTGAATAGGTTTTGAGTGCCTGGGATTTTGATGGCCTCCTTCCTAGAGACACGGCCTGTGTGATGTGTGCATGACTAACAGACCACTTGTTTAATGTCTCTAAACAGCACTCAATGTCAACCTCAGTTTTACAAGCAAACTCAAATGAACATAGAGATAAATCAGTAGTTTTGAAAACAGAAAACATAAGTGAAGAGGGTTAAAGAAGAAGCATTGAGAGCTTCAGGCTCCAAACATTTCTCTAGGAAACTTAGTGATGGTAACTTTTGGAATGACAGAGGTGACCTCTTTCTAACATTTCTAGAAGCTTACTGGAAGCCAACACCATTTTCATGTCACTGGAATGACAACCTCTTTCATGGAAAATATTTATTGCATCATGATCTCCATCACATTTCTGTCTTCAAATCTGTTTAGATTCAACCTGTATTTCAGAAACTTCCCGAGAGGCATTAGGAGCACTCCCAGTGCCTAAAATGTATTTTAAAGACGTCACTTAAGACAAACCTCCAAGCTGGTCACATCTTCCCCTCCCTTAATGAGGACACAGGCCACCACACATTATTTATTTAGCTGTCTAGAATCAGTTTGTGACTGTGGAGAGGTCCTGACCTGTACTCAGAAAAGCACTGAAGGTCTTCGCAGAGCTGCTAACCAGAATGACAAAAGCAACAAAGCCTATCTGCAATGCCTTGCAGGGACAGCTGCAGGTCAGGAAAGAACACAAAAGCAGTGAAAACTTACTGCAGAACAGTTCACATTGGAACTGCAAGCCCTGGTTACAACCCTTGCTCAAAACAAGGCTAACTTCAGCCAATCACTGAGCAAGAAAAGAGATTTCTCCATCTCTCTCAGCTCACATTCCAGAGTTTGACCATGCTCATGCCTCACCTGATGTGCTCCAAGAGAGCCAGGGCCTTTGATTATGTTTCTTCTTCTTGTCTCTAGGCAGAGTTAGGGGAGAGTTTTCTTTATTTCTTAAACAAACTGCTACTTTTATAATCATGATGCATGAAAATGTTCTACAAACTTGGGAGTTTTATCCTTCTAGCCATTTGCTCACCTCCAGCTTCCCAAATCTATTACTTCCTGACTCTGCCAGAGACAGGAATTGTTTCTACAATGCCGCCTCCATGCAGCATGATATTTAGAAACACAGGACAAAAGCTCAAAATAGGCTTGGATTAGTGATGTTTGAGTACAGCCTTTAACTCCTCTCAGACCCCTGCATCTTTTCTACCATGGGACACAGGCACTTAAGAGGTTCACCCACAGTTACATAAAGGACTGAAAAGGTGAGCTGGAATCCTTTATTTATGGTGTGTATAAATGTCAGATAGAGTTTATACTAAATACAGGAAAAAAATTAAATATATTCAGCATGAACTCTCTTCTCAGGACATAACAGAACGAGCACTATTTTACACTGTGCCACATTTCTCAGACTTTCCAGTACCTGAAGAACAAACATGACACATTGAAGCTGCCTGCTGTATTGCAGTCAGTTTGGTTATGCAGTTAATTTTTGTATTTGCACATGCTGGCTCTGTGACTACATTTTCATTTCAAATATGCTGACTATGAGACAAGGAGCAACAACCTCATGTACTTGCCTTCTGAACATACCACATAGGAGAAGCAGGGCTGCATTGCGTATACTTATGACTGATAATTATTTTTTTTAATCAAGGAAAACCAGCTAGATACTGGCAAAACCCCAAGTCTTACAAGACAGGCAGCTATCAGGAGCCTCTCTTTCCTCAGTTCTCATCAGGAGCTGCCCCTGTCAGAAAACATCATTTTATCTGAAGCATGTGCACCATGCACTTTAATTTGTGCTGTTACTGTATCAATGGTTAATATGGACTGCTCACGCAGCTCTGTTTTCCATTTATCCACACAGGTTAACAACACACTGCAGATTACAAACTACGGAAAGAAGTAGATTCCTTTATCTCCAAAAGATGACTTGCACCACCTGCAGGTCTCGGCAGAGGGTTACAACAGTCTAACTTGTGAAAGAAAAAAGCAAAACGTTTAGATGCCAATTTGACGCTACTGGGACAACAGTTAAGTCAAATACCTCCTGTATAAGCAAAACAAGAGGCTTCCTTCAAAGCAGCCACTGAACATCAGTCCAGCTTGGCCAGCTCTGCTTGGTTTGAGGACTTTCGCACTGGTTAGTCTTAAATGAGATCCGTCAACATGGCACACTTCAAGCTAAGAATCAATAGCTCCCTCTGACGACAAAGAAGATGTAAAAGGAACACCAGTCCATGTATTTCCTCCTCAAGGCACCTAAACTGTTCTAAACTGTGGTTTGCAATCCTTGAAACAGCCACAATATACTTTAAAGTCTTCAGAAAACAACTTGGCAACTGCATATCTTTCAAAAAGATATTTGAATCTGTTGGTACATCTCACCAGCCCCACTAACAGTTTCTCTTATCATACTTGTTCTTTGGGATTAAAAAAAGAACAGTCCTACACCCTTTGAATAGCATGAAGTTTGGGAGGATAAAGCTTACAAGTAAATTACATTGCTTTTATCTCAGAGAGTTGAATTCATCCAAGTAGTACTTGAAAACAAGGTGCATTCAGACAGAATACAGCAGAATAAAGCGAAAAGGTGTGTCTATGGTATTTCAGTGCCCATTAGTAGAGGTTAAAGTAAAGTACTTTTAACGAATTACAGCTCCAAGGACACTGCAGCTGGGCAAGATACAGGAGGTTATCAGTGGACATCTTTCAAATTCATAACACTTGGATATACTGACCTTTACAAGCTTCACTAAGAGCTTAATTCCATTTAATTGCTCCCCTTTCCTACATGCAGCCAACATTAGCCACACAGAATTGCTACACAAAACACAGAGGGGATAGTAACTCTACAAAACAGGTCATGTTACATTTTCTGCCTACAACTCAACCCCAGTTTGATAAAGAAAACACTGCCTCTTCCAAACTTGGAAGATTTCTGATGTACAGTAATAAGCAAACGTGTCACACAAAAGCTAAAATTTCTAGTATTTACTTTGGCATAAGAAAATTACAAGAGTTCTAACTTTCAAAAATTTAAAAACCACACAAACATAAAATTAAATTTGTCTCAAATCTTAGGATCCAAAACTGACAGACACAGCTGATCTCGGGTACCTAGTCAAGAACTAACAATGAAAGCTTTTGTAACACATACAAGATTGAGATACAGCATTCAACAAACCTGGGAAAAAATATTTCAGTGTCTCATTAACAACATTTATGAGCAGACTCTGACCAGGTTACTACACACTATTCCGCAAATGATTAGAAAAAGTAAAAAAACTTGTTGAAGAGAAGCAGAGTAATTCAGTCTCCAGATATCTAGAGAGAAAACTATCATCCTAGTTTTGGCTGGGATAGTTTATTTTTTCTCAGTAGCCGGTACAGTGCTGTGTTTTGGATTTTGTCTCTCCTCCCCATTCCACCAGGGAGGTGAGCAGGCAGCTCTGTGCCCAGCTGCCAGCTGGACTTAAACCACAACAACTACTCTTTGCATAACTTATTTAAGTATCTGCATGCCCAAGCCAAGATTTCTTTTTTTCGTAGTAGAGATCTGTCCCCAACAGCATATACAGGCGTATCTGCAATGCCTTATCTGAAATATGAGCCTTAGAAAATTTTTCAAAGTTAAATTTGATTTTCCAGCCTCTTCTGACTTTGTCAAGATACACTTTAATACACATCTTGTAACGCATTAACCTGTTGATTGCTAGAGTTGCATGGAATTTTGTTTTAGATTGTAAAAATACAGCTATATTTACGAGTGGCATGGTCAACATACTCAAGACAAACACAGTAGGAACACAGCCTTTGCAATTTTCCTTTCTGAAGGATTACCTGAACATGCTCAGCAGAGATTGACCAGATTCTCTAAGGCTTCTTATCAACTGATACTGTTATCTACTGGCAGGGCAGCCACATGGTGACAGAGGGCAGGATCAAACGGCAAGAAAGAAAAGGCCCCCACATTATCTAGGCATGATTAGAGTGACCTACAGCAACATAAAGTAGCTTTCTTCTGGGAACAGGAAAACGTCACAACTGCTTAACTGTTTGGGTGTTTTCTCGATTTTTTTCTTTTAAACTGAAAAACTTGAAGTGACATCAAAATATTATTATACAGACTGAGATTTAACTATGAACAACAGTCAGTAAGTGGCTGCTGCATGGCCTTAGCCTGTAGCACAGCATCATTCAGGTCATCTAAACATATTGTACCTCCTCTTTAAAATGTATAATTGTAAAAAGCATTTAATTTAACAGCAACCTGTCAATTGCATCTCAACGAAAAATATATTCTGCTCTAACTGCAATGCATTACAGGGTAGCACACAAAAGACTCCAACCACTACTACTTCTCGGTTGTAGCTTTCTGTGCTTAAAAAGAAAGGGCCTTATATAAAAAGTTACTAATGTGTTTAAGTCCATTAAACACATAATATTGTTACCTTTCTTCAATTCTGGTCTTGTCCATAAGTGGTTGTTTGATCCACTGATTAACAAGTCTTTGTCCTTGAGGGGTTCTGCATTTATTCAGTAAACCAGCTAGAGACTGCGCAGTATTTGCATTTTCCACAGAACTCTGGAAAGAATGAAAAAAAATAGATAAAGGAAAAAAAAAAAAAGTGAAGTTTACTGACACCCACTGAATGACACACAGCTATTTAGGAACAGAACATGTTTTTCTTTCATTAAACTTGGCACCCACCAAGCATGGTAAATGAAAGAGTGAAGCATTAAAGTACTTACACTCTGGTCCCTGAAACATGGCAAGCAAGGAATAGGTTTGTCTATTTTGGAACCAATCCTGACTGAACAGCAAAGCCATAGATGTACCTAGTCATGGGGCAGTTTGCACTTTCAGTAGCTGAAGTGGAAATACATCTACATATTTGCTAGTTTTCTCTTCTTAACGTCAAAAAATAGGGGTCCTGTCCATCACAAAAACGCAGCAAGAAACGGGACTTAGTTCAAGGGGTTTAGTTTGAGAACTTTGGGGGTGACTGGGGGGGCAATGACACAACAAAATGGGGTAGAACAGTTACTTGAATTCTCTCAAGCTTCCCCAGATCATCTCTGCAGTGCTATAAATACCGCTGAACTTAGCTCTATTTAAATTACAGTTCATTACCTATAACTCAGGTTTAATATTAGCTGGGCTCCAGACAGCCTTTTGGGCATTTTTGTTGCAGTTTGGTTTTTTCACAAACAGCTACGAAGCAAAAATTTTGGTTCGTATTGAACAAACAAGCTTGTTTCAACTCTTGACTTTGAAATTAAAACCTCAACCCTCTCTGCAAGAAATTTGCAATTACAACAGCAGGCAAGCAGTCAACCAGGAGCGGGTGTGGATGCTCCTGTATGCAGAACTAGAATCACAACAACAGGAAATGAATGCCGTGAGAAGAAATACTGACACATTCAACCCCTGGAATATCTAATATCAAAAGTGTATAGGCCTATTTTCAGTGCTCTGGACAGTACTATATACTAAAAACTTCTGAATGTAAGAAAGTGTCAGAGAATACATACATATATTATACACTTACTTCAGCACATCCAGTGTTCAAGGAACAGTACATTCCATATAACCAAGTGCATCTGCTGCACCGTAAGAACTTTACCTGCACACCTCACAGAGCAACTCAAATTACAAAATAAATGGACTTTGCTTTACTGCTGTCCAAAAACCTCCACACACACATCCTACAACATCCTACCACATAGGCAGCGTCCTACTACATGATAAAACCTTTGTTCCAAAGCTCGCAACAGCCCCTGGAGACAGACACAGCAGTGTATTTCCTACCACAAAATACTGAACACCTACAAGGACTTGTAGAGGAATGTAACTAAAACAGAACTTCCTAGAACACCCTCCATAAAGCTTGAGAAGAAATGTAATTTTTGCTTCATTCCTCAGAGAGGCACAGGAAATTAAAAAAAAAAAANAACCAGCTCAGATGCTGAATATATACTCTGTTTTCCTGCATAAATTCCTCCAAAGTAAACAGGAGCCATAATCTGTGATTTCTTCCTATAAATCTAAAATGTAAACAGATAAGGTCCAAGCAAAGATCATAATGCAGGGCTGACTAATACAGAAATAGAGGAGAAAAGCTGATACAACACACTGCTTTGAGTCCACCTTTTCCTGTAACGACAGAAATGGGCAAAGCAGAAAAATGGACTTGGCAGGAGGTGTGAAGGAGTCTGTCAACCGGTCTGGATTTGTAGAAAATGTGTGTAAAAAAGGTAAAACTGACATCAAAACATGACAGTTAGCATGACATGGTGCTTTCAGAATGTTCTCAAGTACTGTCCTGTTCACTGCCAGTCCTCCCTTCCTGACAGCCCTGGCATTGCTCCTGCCATGTGTTACGTGTTCCACTAACGCCATCTAACTCAGGTTTGTATTCTTTTCCCAAGAACAGCACTACTGTGACCACTTCCTACCTCTTTGATGATCTTCTCTCCCCTTCTACATTTAAAATAAACTAACAAAAACCAAAAATTAAAAAGGTGGTAAGAGTATCTAAATGTTTAAAACATTGCACATTGCAGGGGAGTAGCTGAGAACAAAGCTAAAATGTAGAAGTTGCCATTAATCAGGATCTGGGGAATTGCAATTGGGCAGTCAGGCTCATTATCAAGCAGCTAAGTAATTAAGTACATTATAAACCAGTTACTAACTCAAGTATGTATTTCTTACCTGAAAAAGGTTGAGGGCTTGAACAGCTGCATTGTCTAGAACCATATATTGACTAAGATCAAAAGTAGTCAGTTCAAATTGTCCAAAATTAGACTTATCTGACAGCAACTCCAAAAACTTGATAACGGCCGACAAGGACGAAACAGCAACCTGAAGGGTTTTTTTCAAAAAAACACATCATATTCTAGTTCAGAAACACTCCTGAATCCAAGAGGATTTGATAAATGCTCCTAGAAAATTACAGCTAGGGAAGACTTTGAGCCATGTCAATTCTGGCAGGGCTATGAGAGACTCATCCTGTTTGACAAGACTTCATTTCCATAGGGACGTTCTATAGCACTGTAGCATCTTTCTAGGCAGGTGCAAGAACAACACAAGAGACATCTGCATAATCTGATAAACAAAATGTGAAGTTGCACACCTTGCAAGCTTTCCAAAGCTGTTATCAGGATGTTTCCAGCTCAGGAACACAAACAAGTTATACTGCAGATAAAGAGATATGCTGGATCATCTCAGGACATGGTTTCAGGGTTAGTTTTCAGCCAGAACAAGCATCTGATCTAACTCACTGCACAGCGTTGCTGAGTGCCAGCACAAAAGAGAGGCAGTAGCATGACTGACTTGTTCATCTGCAACACACTTCAAACAATTCTAATCTGTTATGAAATGACACATTAAGGGAGGATAATTCTGAACCTTACACCTGCAGTGAGCATCAGCAGCAAAGGGCATTTTAAAACTTGTTTATCTCAACAAATTGCCTCTTGTTTGCAGCTAAGAACAAACATGCAGGCACTAAATCATATGCTTAAGTCGTAAGACAACACAAAAATATTATCATAAACATGCTTTCAAATACCAAATTTCCTGCCATGCAAAATAACCAGAGTATTGTATTCCAGTCCTTAGGCTAGAAAGATTATAAACAGAAGGTACTTCTTCGGCAGTCTACTTGCTTACCAGAGTTTCTGCTTTAAAGAGATAAGTGAATGGTTTTCTCCATTTCTTCCAGGACCCCTGGTATCCAGCTCTGACACAGACCCAAGCTGAGCAGAACAGGTGAACACTTCAGCAAGAATGTAGAGATCAGCTCACACCAGGTGCATACACCACTCCACTTTTTAGAAAGAGAGCACTTTGAACACTGCTTACCTGCTTTTCCATTTCTGGCAGTGCCGCACTGTTCAGATGCTCTTCTTTTTTCGATTTCAACAAGCGATTGAGGTCCTGAACAATGTCTTTTGTTGTGAAATCTGCCTTCTTCCTGTCTGTAATCAGGATTCCTCCCCTCTGAATGATCTGTTGTTCACAAACACAGAGTTATCAATTAATTTCAATATTTAAGGGACAGGTGTTGACAACATAGAAGCAAACCTTGAAGTGATATTTATTTACTTCTAGGCTGCAGGGAGAGGAATGACAGATGAGATTTTAGAACTTTTGTGGATTAAAGGGCAAATAAATTAACAAATAATACATTTTGTACACATAAATCAAAACTCCTTTGAATTAAGATATTGGTCCTTTGTTTTTCCACAAATCAGAGTCTGGCTAAAAAAACAGAACTGAGCTTTTTAGGGGTCTTGTCTGTCAGCCACAGTGGTTCCCTTACTTGTCTCAGTTTTCCCATCTCTCCGGCAGTCTCTCCTCCTGGCAGCACACACTCCTTCGGGCCCAGTTGAACCAGTAGAGCTTCAAGGTTTGAGAACTGATCATTATCTGGGAACTCACAAACACTCAACTTTCTCAGAGTAGTGTCAACACAGCCCACTCCTACTACTCTCTGTCCATCAGCAGCAGACAGCTTAACCCCCACAACCCCGATGGCTATGGACATATCATTGTTGGCAAAGAGAACTTCCTCAAACTGGGCAAGATTTCCGGGAGAGCCCTATTTAGAAAAAGAAAAATACTTTTTAAAAGGAGTGTACACACATTCTTTCTTTCAAAATAGCAACTGATAAAATTAAATACTGAATACTTCATTCATATAAGATACACAGCTGTTCTATTTTTCTAACGATTTGAATTTTACATATCACCTACACAGAGGAAAGCACTTCAGGTTTCCTTTTTTCCCCAACCTATGGTGAAGACACAGAGCAAGCTCTTTCTACCTTAGAGCACTACAAAATACAGTGATATGTATAACAGCTACATAACCAATATATAAAAAACAGGTGTGATTTTTCATCATCAGTCCTTTAAAATCCCAAAATTCCAAGCAGGAAAAAGCTACAGGGTTTTTTCTTTCATCTCACAATTATAAAGAAAGGTTGAAACTTGTACCTTGTAAGCTAAATACCAGTCATTTTCTTTGACAGATTTGCTCCCTGCTTTGTTCTTGTAAACTTCAACTCTGTAATGACGAACCAGAAGCAGGTCCCTCACAAAAGATTCAAAGTTCATTTTACTAAGCACAACACTCTCCAGCTTCTGAGTTCCTAAAAAAAAAAAAAAA
>VYXD01012673.1:120145-131742 GCA_013397195.1 Hylia prasina
GCCCAATTGCTGTGGGGCCCGCTCCGCGCGTCACGCCTGCCCCTGAGCCGCCCGCCTTGCCGGAGCGCGCAGGTCCGGCCTGGCCGGCAGGCTACCGCCGCGGCAGCGCCCGTGCCGCGACTCCATGCTGCCTTCGTCTCAGAATTATAGAATCCCTTGAGTTGGAAAACACTTCTGAGATCATCGAGTCCAACCTGCGACCGGACACCACCGTGTCGACCAGATCATGGCACCGAGTGCCACGTGGAGCCTTTCCTTAAAACACCTCCAGGGACGGTGTCCCTGGGCAGAATTCCTCCAAATGCCCAAGATCATGCTGGATAACCAGTGTGCCCCTGGCAGTTATGCGAGGTGGTCACTGCCTTTACTCCAGGAAAAGAGCGTCCTGTACGGGCTGCCAGAAGGCGAGTGCCAGAGCACAGCCTGAGAGCAGAGCTGTCACCCGCGTCAGCCACACTGCCAGGGGCTGTGGGTGACAGGCCCTCCTCTGCTTACAGCAGGAATGGTGTCCAGAGACCCCATGTGCTCCCTCCAGCACAGAGAGCAGTTCTTGCCCTCCTTCCGGGGGAGTCGCTCCTCCCAGGCAGCACAAGGAACAAGGCAAATGGCCAAAAAATCCAAGGCTTGACCCCCATTTACACACGGAGATTACCCAGCACTGGGACAGAAAGGGCAGGGACTGGCCTGCGGCACTCAGAGGTATCCCGAGCCCTGGCTGCAAGGTGGTCCTCATGCCCAGAATGCTTTAGGTTTTTTGATTTTTCACGCACTTTTCCTTGCACTGTCCTAAGCATTTTTCTTTATTGTTTTGTTTGCCTGTTTTATCTTGTACTGTAAAGGCACAAAGGAATAGAAACAGTATAGGTGACAATCTTTCTTCTAGTGATTATTGTCTAAGAATAATGAGAAGTGTTACGTTCCATCAGCTAAGCCAAGTCTTCTTGGAAACTTCTCTTACCCTGCACTGCTTTTCATCTTTCCAATCAGAAATCATTGTATCCCAATTCCCAAATTCTTGTATCCCAATCCAGCTGCCTGCACACTATAATCTCTAGACAAAGCACATCTTCTATTTTACATGCCTCACTATTTCTTGAATAAATGTTATGTTCTGGTTTGTGTACCTTGTACAGAACATCCCCTTGTTTGCCCACCATTGCCTTCTCTCTTATTTCTTCCCTATGTTAGTCAGCTTCTCAAAACTCATCTCCTTCCTTTCTTCCTCCCTCCCATCAGTTTCCAGCTAAGGAATTCTTTTGAGACCTCTGTCTCTAGATTTTCTCACCTGGCTTCTCCTTTCCAATTGGTGAATCAATGCGCTCATCTTTAGTATTTCTGGGTGTCAACAGGTGCTTTTCCAAAAGGCTCTCAGATGCACACTTAAGAACTACTTCAGGTTTTCACACTAAACTAACTTTTACTGCCCACCCTGGTCTGAAGGTAGTGCCATGTGCTGCCCGTTCCACCCCAGGGAATGCTTTGGTGCCCCCACCTCTGCCCCATTCCTGCCTGGTGTCACTCTTGACTTCCCATCCACACTTCAGCCTTCCCCTCCTAAACCCTTGTGCTGTAACGCAGCTTTTCCAGCAAAGGCCTTCCACTCCCTTCTGTAAATGTATTTGCTGAAGGATCACAAGTGGTTCTTGTGGTGAAGAGGAAATTCAATCTGCCTTTTTTTGACACAGGAAGGAAGGAGCAAAGCAGGCAGGTCTCTAGAGCTTTGACAGCCTTGTAGTAGCCAAAAAATCTTCCTCTTATCTCCATAACAATTCCAAAAATGACACTGCTCTGGCAAACTAAATGTATTTATTTTCAGTATGAATAAATATACTTTTCCTAACCTTTTCAGAAGCAGCTAAACGATGTGGACTGATACTTCCCTCCACCAAAAGTGCTTGCTTGCAGCAACACTCACATAGTAAATTCGGCCTGAACAACTGTCATTTAACAAGTACATTACCTTGGGAATGCACTCACAGTGTCAGGCAACCTTGCCAAGCATCGATAGCAGGTCAGCCCAGAATACACATTTTGAATAGCTGGGACAGCTTGTCTTTGTATGCTGATGGTTACAGATAAGGCAGGAGTGTCACCCAGAATTTTTAAAGCCTTCTGAGAATTCTTACAGCCTTCTGAGAATTTCTAAAGTTTTCTGACTTTTCTAAAACTTTTTGAATGTTTACATGTTGAAGTGGAGTCTTTCAAAGACTTTGCAAGAAAAACAGTCTTTGTTTACATTCCTCTCTCCAGGAGAAACATTTGATGGACTTTTGTATCTGCCAGTGTGGATGGAGAGGTGGCAACTTCTCCCTCCAATCCAGGGGCAATCCCTGGAAAACTATATAAACCCTAGTTCTAAATAAACTTTCTCTTTCCTGCCCTTGAAGCTCACTTTGTGTGCTGTGCCTTCATTCCGTGTCCTATTGTGACACAGGAGACCGGACAGGGAGAAAAGGAGCGTCCCCATACAAACATCTGGAGACAGGGTGGTCTCCAGGGACCTCATTGGCATCTTCAAAAGCGGTAAAATAACGTCTGCTAAGATGTAATTGCTGCGTGTTTCAGGGTTTCTCTCTACCCTCGGCTAGTTGCACCTCCTTCCTCCAGCACTTTGCTCAAGGCAGCCCCGCAGGCTCCCGTTCGCAACGAGCCTCCACCCAGACTGTCCGCTAATGCCCTGAGCGTGGTGACCGCAGCCCGTGTACAATGTTTGCGTTGTGGCATCCCTTGCACAGAAACGCTCAGCACCGATCACATCCCCTTGGAGTTTCTGCCATTTTCTGTACGCCACTGTTCTTCCCGGGCACTCCATCCGCACAGGTCAGCTCTGAGTGGGGACCATTTCCCTGGAGTCGGGCTGGGTTGCTTCACTGTTCTGTAACAGAACACTCCCTGCTCTTTCCCTTGCCTACCAGCAGCGACGGGAATGTGATGTCTGTAATTGCTATGCCCATGGTGGGTGGAAAACTGCTGCTAATCTAGACCTTAATTAATTTTTTTTTGCCTTCTTAGGCATAAGTAGCATATAGAGAAAAGTTACAATGGGTTTTCAGTTAGGAAAACGGATGTCCTTTAACCACTTTACAGGCAAAAAAAAAAAAGAGAAAAAATAAATTAATTTTCACCAGTGGTTAATTAGTATACAGCTGTGATCAGTGGCAGCTCTAATGCTTTCAAGCTGGTGGAGATGTCACCAAAAATCTGGTATCAGACTGATGTGCATCTGTATGTGCACACGCATTGTGCAGCAGAGACTTAACATTACAGGATAAGAAAATTTAGATAACATAAGTTTGAGAACAGAAAATACGGCTGTTGCCTTGAAGAGAACCTTTTAGCTTTCTTCTGTTTACTTTTTTCACTCAGATTTGGCACAGCCATGCTCTACTTGGCAGGCAAGTGTAATTCTGCAGTGCATTTAGAGGATAGTAGAGAAAAAAATATCACTTCTTACATGCGTGAGGTTTTCACACACTATAAACTGGTCAGTGTTTCCTCTACCATCACCTGCCACCTCCTTTTTGTGCATGTCTTCCCTTGCATGTCCCTGCTAAGACAAGGATTTTAACAAAGTTCATAAGACTCTCTGGGTTTGGGATCAACTATTCTGAATATACAAGGCACCCCTGCAGTGTGCCTGAGTGCCCTGACATGGACCTTTACCAGACTGCCGCCTTTCCTGGGAGCTGCTAGAACTCCCTAACTAGCACTTATAAAGTTGGAGCAGCAGAACTGCTAGCATTTTTAGTTTCCTAGAATATTTTTCTGGCTATTCGTGTTATCCAAAGTCACTGTATTCTGGTGATCAAAGTCCAGCAGGTGAGGATATAAATCAACATGGTTCACAGTGTTTTTTCTCTTACCAAACTGCTCTGACTGTTCAGGAGGGTAATGGGTACAGTACTGTCAACAGACCCCACAGATGCAACACTGACCTTTCATATTCTAGCTGTGGAAACTGTGCTTTGGCATTACTCAGGCCTTAGAAGAAAGTTGTATAGTTTATTGGTCATAGTTTCTCAAATATATTACTAGCATACCCTCTCTTCTTTAAAGTCTGTCATTGTCTTTACATAAACATATTTAATTTTTCTAGTCCTAAATTGTATTAATCTCTTTTTTTTTAACAGGAAACTCTTTTTTAACTTTGATGAATGTTTTCCCATAGTATTTTAAATTGTAACCATTTAATAATTTGCTATTTAACACCATATTTTTTCAGTAGAAGTAATTTTTTGCCATATTGCTCTCTATATAAGAACTATCCCGTGCATATGTGGAGTTGACACACTCTGATAATTGTTTTTTTTTTCCTTTAAATTTCATCACATTAGTCTCTCAGTATAAAAATCTATAAAACACAATAAGCTGCAGGATACCCATACACTAATTTCTCAGGTATTTTCCCCCTCATCCCTTTTCATTTCCCTACACACATTTTTATGCAACTGGACAAGTACAGCATTTAGTAAACAGAACACAAAGGCCAGTATGTCAATAAAACTATTGAGAACAGGAAACTAATGAAAAAACTATTACTGATCACCATTTTGAGAGCTGAGCAGCACCATTTTAGTACCCTAGTAACTGGATTTAGAAACAGAGCATTCCCTTCAGTTGTGGATTTAATTAAACTCTGTTTTTTTTAAGAATTTCTGTAAATTTTCTGGTTTTCTAATCCCTTGGCTAGTTTCAAGCAAATTCGACAAGGAAGACCATAATACAGCACCAAACTTCATATCCGACAAAAAGCTCCACTCCAAGTAAAAAAATTGGAAAAGTGTCTGAATGCCTCCCTGTAGTGTGGGAAAAGCAGGGAGAGGATGATGTTCAAACAAACCAACTGGGACAAGGTCCAGGCCACACAGCAGTTATGTACCAGCCCATCCAGTCAAGCCTGCACGCATGCAGCTCCAGCCCAGCCACAGCACACACCTCTTCCCATCCCACAGACCAGAAACATGGTGTGAAACAGGGAGGGAAGGAGGAGAGAAAACAATGGCATTTGAATATTGGGGAGAAGAAAGAAATGGCAGGGACTACCATATTGCAGACATTTAAGCAAGTAGAGGAGATGGAGACTGAAGCACTGGGGAAGACAATGACACACACAACTCAGCACAAGACCACCTTATTGAAAACTTGGCTTTATTTGGTTAACAGCTTACAGAATTGTACAAAATTCTTCACACGTCAGCAGATTGCCCTCATACCTGGGGAGAAAGGGAATGGCACAGATCAGCAGAGGGAGAACCTGCCCTGCACAGGTTATCACTGACAAAGCTGATGAAAAGGCTACAAAACATTTCAGTAAACTCCCTACTTCAGGATTTTTGTGCAATATCCAACACAGCAATGCATGCATGTGAGGTACCACCCTGTTGAAGGGCAGAAGGGATACTGGTGAGCTGTGACAGTGGAGATGATGCCACCACAGTTCAGCAACTTCCCTGTGATATCTTGCAGGCACACTTCACATTTAATTTCATGAACAGTACATAGAATAGCCTCTTGTCTTAGTTTGGGGCAAATTTTCTTCTCCTCGTTCACGGTCAGACTGTTTTAAAGGTACAGAACTCAATATACATCACAAGCAGGACAGACAATTGGGGATACAGGCATCATAAAGTCACCCTAGGACACCTCTCAACAGTTTATCCCACTTTTCCTGTTTTAGCCAGGGTGGGTCAAAACACGAACCACATTAGTAACAAGGTTTGTTATTCAGTTCCTTATCTTGCATCTCATTATTTCTTGGGCAACAGGAGTTACAGCATTTCCTTTATAAATCAGATACGCTGGAGGGATTGCTAGCCAACATTCATGGCACAGGTTACTGACAGCCAAAGCAAGCTCTCATGTCCAGGGAAGGCTCTGGGAGGCTGTGTGGAAGTCTGGTCAGCATCTATGGCAGAGAACAGGAATAACAGCGGAAACGGCTCTTTGCTGTGCAACAGCTTTGCCACAGACAAAAATCACAATAATGGGGTAAATGGCTCTCCGCCAGCTCTACCATCAGATGCTAGGCCTGCCCACCCCCAACCCTGCACCAGAAATGTCCTAGGATAGAGGTTTATTTTAAATACTTACATAGCATTGGAAGGCTCAATCTCTGCATTCCTGAAATGACAGCATTCTGGGCCTGTTAATTTTTTTATACAACAATCTGTAGATTAGCATTTCATTCTTGTTGCATACTTTTGACAGCTTTTAAGAAAAAATATGCTACTGAAATACTAGATGGCTAATAAAAACTGCTAATTGGAGTTCTAGAATATTTTCAACTATGCTGAGGTTCCTTGCTTTAAGGAATCAAACCACAAATTTGCAAGCATGATAACTTAGATTATCATTTCACCATGGAAAAATTAGAAGCCTGTTTCAAAGTTTTATTAATTCAAGTCATAAAAAAGTTACAGCAACTTCAAATATGTACAAACTGCCATAAAAACGTTGTGTTCAGTTATACAGAAGAGTGTCTCGTTACAACATGGCTACAAAATCACTACTTCAATAAAACTCCCACAAGGGTAAAATAACCATTTAATCATGTATGTTCCAAGAACCTAGTAACAGCAGTTGTCAACTCGTTTCATCATCATAGAAAACACAAAAGCAAGGGAGCAATAGTTAAGTTTTACTTGAGTAAAATGGGGCATTTAACTCTCAACAAATAGTAAAAGTAGTTGAATGGTTAGTAGTCTTGGTTGTTAAGAGTTTTAACAATCATCAAGTGAGCACAATTGCCTCCCTTTCAGAGGGAAACTTTTAAGAGTTAAGATTCCAATGTTTTTGTTGTCTTCTTGCCTGAATCTGGTTTGTCTTCAGTTGATTTAGTTAAGCATTCAGCCCTCTACGCATTTCGTTCATTTCCTTCACCTGGAGAGGAGGAGGTAGAGGGAGATCAACATCTGGGCTGCTTCTAAACTTCAAAACCCAGTAAGTCATTGGGACTTACCAGCCCAGATTTTCATTAGCAAATGAATTTGATGCAGCACTAACAGAACCAACCATGACAAACCCACCAGATTAAAAAAAAAAAGAAAAAAGCACTACTTGGTGTACATGCAGGAAGCAGACAATCCGATTTAGCTACAACATCGTTTGCATTCATTCACAAAAGGTTCTACACTTGGCTGTGAAGTACCATTTGCCATTCCATTGGAAAGCAGCTTTTTAATGGAAACTGCAAGATCCTTGCAAATACCTCAGTAAAGGTCTTAGTCACAGAACAAGACTATCAGCACTTCCTGTGGATTGCACAGCCCTTTGCTATACATATGTAAAATAGCACTTGCAGTAAAACCCAACCCCACCCCCTCAGCCCTGGGAAAAGCAGCAGATCACCAGTTGCCTTTGAAACTAGTGCAAAACTACACAGAGGTGAAACTAGCTGCAGAGTTTGAATACATTCAGTCTCTTTGAACACATCACTTAGGAGTTTCTGGATTCTGGTCAACCTCCTCCCCACACATGCACCACAAACAGAAATTAATTACCTCAGCTTTCACATACTTCCCTTTCCTCCTCCTTGTGAGGACCTGTAAGAGAAGGATGCAATATATTTTTAAGTCTTGATATACAAGTAACATCATCTGGTTTTGACTTTAAAAACACAAAACTTGAAGCTATCTGTTCCCCAACCTTCCGAAGTGAGGTATGTACAAACGAGGTTGTTTGTCACTCTGAGCTACTTTAAACCAAGAGGTAGTACTTTGTTCACCTCTGTGAATTGTTTCTTGTACTTGTTTTCCATGTGACACCCCTTCAGTTGTAACCTGAAACAGTGACAGTATGCCCATCACCAATTTCCCACCTCCCACGTCTGAAGAAGCAAGCCAGTTTACAAAGGAACACTTTCCATCAGGGTCCAAAACACACATGCTGTTGCTTCCCAAATTGTTTTGCTTGGCAGCTTTGTTAGAACTTACCAGGACAACAATTGCAGCCACTATTGCTATTACTACTACTACAATGACAGCAATAAGGCCCGGAGTGAGAGACTTCATGGAAAACTCTGGTGCTATTTCATCCACATAGTAGACTACTGTCTTCTCAAGCTTCACTGGTTCGTTGTCAACGCTGACGTTTAGCCCGGCATTATTATGGAAGATGGACTGACCTTTTACCTAAAGCAGATAGGAAAAGAGACTTGCTAGTTCACATTGTAGTAAGGCATTTATCTCATCACAGGAGTAATGCACCTTGTTTTAACCAGTACACAGCCAGACTCCCGAGTGCAGTGCAAAACACACACAGCCTCTGGCAGACTTCACCTGTAACACACTTACATCTTTTTCAAAGTAGTAGGCCACATCAGCTATATCCACATCTCCAAATGATTTGTCTGAGGAATTTTGCTTCAAATCAATAGTAATATAAGGGTTTTCATACTGCAAAAAAATGTAAGGTGGTATTAAGGAGATACTTTAAATCCAGCTGTCAAATATTCATCAAAACATTATGATCCAGTTTGTGAACTTGCATCCTAGATCAAGTTTACGGTTTTTGAACTCAAGTCAACTGTTTACAGTAGGATTCAAATTCCACTTTTTAAGTGAAGCAAAGAAGTTATCTACAGACTAAGGAGAGCAGTGTAGTTTTTCAGCATTTCTATTCAGATACATCTGTTTGCTAACTGTTCACTATTTTGAGAGCTTCTACTAAAACTCATGCAGTATTGCATTAGTCAAACGTGAGTTTTTAAAGCTATAAGAAAATGAAGTTCTGGTACTTTACTAAACATTATGTGCCTCTTACCAGAACACTGGTTATGTAGCGACCATCCAGCTGATAACGACTGGTAATGGTATCTGTGAAAAATCTGCAAGGATATGAAAGCCATGGCTGTTAAAAACAGTATTATTTCACACATATCATTTGAGAAGTAAAGAAGACCAGTGTAATTGTTTTTCTTCTGCAGTCTCTGTGGTGGGTGGACCTCAGCTAGCAGCTAAATCCTCACCCAGTCTCTCACTCACTTCCCCCTAGCAGGACTGGGAAAAGAATCAGAAGGACAAAAAACCAAAACAAACAACCCTCATCAGTTAAAATAAAGACAGTCTGGTAAGTGAAAGGGCTGGGTGGTGGAAATATAAACCCTCAAGTGATGTAAAAGCAATCAGTCATCACTGACAGAGCAATGTCCAGCCAACCTCTGAGCAACGGCTACTTAGAAAAATACTTTCCCCCAGATTTATTGCTGAATGTGGCACTATACAATATAGGCTATCTGTTCAGTCAATTCAGGTCAGCCTGTGCCCTTCCCAGCCTCCTACCCATCCCGAACGTATTCACTGAGAGTGAGAATCTGAGAAGGCCTTGACATTATGTAAGTGCTGTTTAGCACCATTTTGGTCACTGGTCTAAAATGCAGCACCACACCAACTGCTATCAAGAAAATTAACTCTGCCCCAACCAAACCCAGTGCACTCTCTTCATACTAGAGTTCAATTAACTCCTAACAGTAAAGATGAACTTACTGTAAAATAAACACCTGTGTTAGACAAAAGAATTTTACAAGTTTGAAGAGTTGAGAAGGAGAGCTAGAGGGCACCAGCTTTTATTCTGGAAAGGAGGTGATCTAACAGCTACAAGTAGGGTTTTAACAAAATAAATAAAAAAAAAAAAGGCTAAACTCTCCATTTCCTCCTGCTGCTTCTGTGTAGTCCTTCTACCATTTTTGTCAGTTTACTTTCTGAACAGTTTCATCCATTATCTTCCATTTCTTTTAGTATATTGATTTAAGAGGGAAAAAAACTAGCAATCAATTTTAAATGGAAGGGAATCTCTTTAGCAGTTAATTTGTTTCCAATACAAATTCAAGCAGTTCTATGAAGAATCTGCAACTTGCTTAAAAATGTCTTACAAATGAGGTCACAGGTCTGACAATGCTTTTAGCAACTGTTTTGAAATATAGTAGATATCTACTAGGACATGCATACACTACCATGACACATTACTATCATCACTTACTTCTTTAAAGATTCAGCGTTCAGAGGAGCATTTCTCTCAGCATGTTTCATTTCAATAATGATCCACCTGAAGTACAATGAATATTCTTAAAGTACACGCATATAAAACATACCAAAAAAATCTAACCCCAGGCTAAAGCAACAGAACAATGAGACAAAACCAAGGCAAGCAAAGTCTCTTCTAAGCCCATTCAATGTCTCCTTGTTTCTGAAGAAAAAAAAAAAAAAGCAGTGTTGATTGCTCCATTTTCATTCATCCTCAGTGCATCATTCACACAAGGCAGAGCCTCATACAGGAATGTTTTCATGTCACAGCACACCCTGTTGAAAGACTTACATTGTTCTGACTAATTGATTGCACTTCAAGTCTGCATCATGTTTGTCAGTTCTTCTAACTCCAGCTGTGTTCACACACCAACAGGTGGTTCCATTGCACTGCTTCGCCTTGAAAGCACCACTGTTTTCACACTCAGGATTATAGAGGCCATCAGTATCTTCAAATGCATCTTTTGGTTTCTCACGACGACCTGATCTTGAGCCCATCACTTCTGCTTTCATCAGCAAGCATTTTGAAGTCACTAAAAATAATCAGAAAATTGCGTTATGCAGCATCAGACCACACATGTCCAAAACAAGCGTTCTGAGTCCGTACAAACACAAGGTTACATCAGCAGCAACCAGATTCAAAGCCACCACAAGGAAGAGTGGATGTCTAATGTGTAGGTGGCGCATAAAATCAATACAGCTGGGGTATGGCAGCCTCTCAAGGCAAAGGCCTTAGGAGTTTGGCTTAAAGCAAAGGCTTTAGGACTTACAGCTCCCATTTCTCACAGCTAGAGGCTTGCTTACAACTTAGCTGAGTTTGAACCCAGAGTAAGGTCTTATCACAAGACTCTTTCCCTCTAGATTTGTAAGAAAAGTGAGGATATGTGCTTGCAAGGAAGCTAAACATTCATCTTCAAGAAATTCTTGCCCCTGGAGAACAAATATGGAAGAGGAGGTGTAAGCCTACAAGCAAAGAAACCCAGAACGCTTATCCTCCAACACCAGTTGACCTGGAAAATCAGGAAGGAGAACTCTTTCCTTGTCTCCATTGTTTGCTGGGAACTCAACGGTGATTCTCACGTATTCCCCAGCGCTCTGTGGGCGCGTTTCCGTGCCACCCACCCGGCCGTGCCCTTTTACTCACGGGTGGTGCAGTCCACGGTGATGCCCGAGCCGATGGCCTCGCAGCGGCAGCGCCCGCTGTCCATCCTACAGTTGGTGACACGCTTGTTCTTCTCGCAGACACACGCTGCCAAGAGCAGGGCAGCCGTGAGCCGGGCACTGTGGGGCACCACCACCCCGCTCCCCCGCCGGATAGGACAGACAAAGCCGCCCCTCACTGGCCGGGTGCCCACACCCCCCCGCTTCCCCCTGGGCATCTGCTCTCCCTCCCCTCCCGACCGCGGGGCGAGGACTCCCTGCCCAACCTGGCATCTCCCCTGGAGGCGCGGACAAAGGGGCCGGGCGCTCCTGCCCCCTCCGCGCCCCCGGCGAAGGGCACGGAGACGTTTGGGTGCCTGGAGCACCCAGCGGAGCGGCCCTACAGAGAGTGGGGGGGTGGGAGGGGGTGCCGGGGCG
>VYXD01012674.1:2407-44541 GCA_013397195.1 Hylia prasina
TTGTGAAATCTGGCTTGTTGGACAGGAAATGAACCTGTCTGATCACTCTCAATCAATTTTCAAGCAGCTTTCACAGCTGAGAGACAATATGAGAAAGCTCATTGAGCCATTTACCAAAAGCTCCTTTGGTAAATGGCTCAATTCATGGGGACTTGCTGGTCGGATCAAATACTTAGTCTGTTTTGGTATTATATTTTTTATTGTTATGGCAGCTATTTTAGTTGTTGTACCTTGTTTATTACAATGTATACAAAAGATAACCAGCCATGCCTTTAAGTGAGTCTGGGCTGCCCAAAAAGAAAAAGAGGGATTTGTAGCAGAATTTCTCAGGGACCAAGGGCATGATTTGCTTCTGAGTTAGTTGGGCAACCCAGCCTGGGCCCAGGTACAGGCCTGAGTAAAGGCCAAGGTTTGTGGCATCGTTAGAAATTGTCTTAAGGTATGCAAGGGGAGAAGGTAGTTCATTTATGTATTAATAGGTACAGATATTAGTTTGAACATTTTAGTCACCCTAAGTATAAAGTAAGCAATGTTTGATTACATTCTTTCTATGCTGTACACCAATGAGGGGATGCTTGGAAATGTAAACAATACTAAAATATATATAAACTGTCATTTTAGGTGAAATAGAGAACGTATGTAGCCACACTGGTGTGATTATGTTACTCAGTTAGTTCCCCACAATTTTGGGGGAATTTCTCTCTTCAATTATCAGTGTATGAATAGTCAGCAAGTCTTACAAATTGCAGGAGCCCTGAGGAAAATTCATATTCTAATGAGTTAATGTGTGATTGAAAGTGACACATCAGGGAAGCAAATTCCATTTTATGCTATTTTTGATGGATTATACTTTGTTTGCCAGCGGTTCTGTGTTTTCATTGTTAGCAAGTATGCATTTGTTGCTGCAGCACTCCAAGGTACCAGCTTCAATTACTGTAAAATTAAGATATTTATGTCTACTATGCCAATACAATGGGGAAAAAAGGTCAGTTCATATCTCAGTTAAATCAGAGGTACAGGCTTTTAAAAGGCAAACATTTCTTTTATTAACACAAATACTACACACATATCAAAGTCCTGTGTGTCTTTGGTTATGGTAGAGGCTAGGTACTTGAGGCACAAGAGAATATATTTATTCTGTTAAATGTGGTGTCAGACTGCCATTAATAAAATGAATAACCTTGAAACAAAGACAGGTCATGTCTTCTCAGTTTTGGAGCTACTCTCATTTTTGCAGTCCTAGTCTTGAAGAGCACTCATGAGAAATCAAGCAGTGCTGTGCCTTGTCTTCATATAGGCTTGTGTAAATGGAAGATCTTTCCCCCGCTCTTTAACTCTAAATCTTTGCTAGATTTTTCTAGTTGATGAAATAATAGACAGTCCTGCATTAAAATGTGTCTCTAGTCTGTGCAATTCCCATCTGGGCTCAATGCCACCTAGACTTAGCTTCCCACTCCTTCCACTCCTCTCCTTTCTTTCACCCTCATCGCACCCACACAGTCACAGACCCAAACGACACCATCCTTAAACAAGTAGGGGAACAGGGAACAAAGATCCACTCATCACCTCTGAATCTTTCCTTCCTAGTTGATATTACAGCTATCTATGGTCATTATCTTCATATCCTGATTCAGTAAAAAACAGACAGTGCTTGTCAGTGAGCTCACTCTCTATAGATTGTTCTTTGAAGCCTGCATGATCAAACCTCAAATCCTGAATGACGCATCATAGATGTATGAAAACAGTACATCCCATTTGGTACCCTCATGGAAAATTCCCTACATCTCTTTTGCTTCCTCAGAATGATGTTTAACCCACATTCAAACACACATTTCAGAAGGATATCTCAAGTTCATGAATAATCCCTTATTGAAATCTTTCCCAGAAAAGGGTGGAAAAATCCTGGAGTTATATATGCACTACAATTAATATCATTATCAGTACCAGTACAGTCACCATAACTGTCTGTATACATGGCACACAGTTTGCTAAACTGTATGATTGAAGAAACCTTGCAAGAGAAACTGCTAGAAAAGAAAAGCTAAACTTGGGAAGAGAGCATAACCTGAGCTGTCATCTAGCGCACTAGGGGTTGATGCAGATAAGTTCAGAAAAGAAATTACTCTATCCAGTTTTCTGACTCACCAGCCCATCATAAGACAGTCATATATTTACTGCCCTAATTTAAAAAAAAAATCTCTTTACGTGGTTAGAAATACTTTGACTTCCTTTGCATTCACCATGATACTGCTTTTGTTGTCTCTCCTCAATTTCAAATACTACTAACTACCTCTAAGTACTTCTATTGTCAGGAATAACTATACATCACAGATTGAGCTTGTCATCAAAAAAATCTAAAATCAGAGATCTGATCAAGAATGAGGATTCTTGAGAAATTTCTCTCTTAAGATTTAAACATGAAGCGTGTTGAGCATTTCATATGATCATCAGTACCTAACATAGTCAGGAGCACATCTAGAATAATGTTTCCTAGAGAATCTCTATTATCTCACCAGAATTCAGCTCATTTACATAAAAACCCTGCTGCCTCTTTGTGTCTACTGCTACTTCAGAAAACCAGTGAAGAAATCATTAATAGGAGCTATTTTCCTAAGACTAACTGATAAGGGCAGGAACTATGAAGAATGCAAATGTCACTCCTGAAGATCTTTTAGGAGATACACTCATCCAAGAGCTACCTAAACAGAATGCTAAGAAACCCTGAGCTTCTTTCAAACACTGTCAGCAGAATTACCAAGAAGCAATCCATACAAAGTCCATGAGATGAGCTCTAGAGATGAAATTATTAAAGCTCATATGCTAGTTCTTGAAAAAACGTGAGAAGACATATATCTTCTCTGCAACAGACAGTTCTACACATTTATTAGTGGGTTTTAAAAAGCTCTCTGACAGCTGTGCAGGTGTTGCAAATTTCATAAAATATGGCTTCTTAGCTAATCCTACTGCTGTGAACCATGGCACAGTGGCTGAGCTAGTGAATGTTTCCACAAAATGTTTGTGGAAAGGAAAACAGTGCAAAATCTTTGGAGTCTTTACTAGATGAAAATAAATAATGTACAGCTTGTATCAACCAGCAATCAGACTCCCAGATCTGCAGCTCCCAGAAATGTGTTTAGAAAGGGGATATAACTTCTAAGGACATAATTGTGTAATGGTAGCAAGAGAATAGCAAATATGATTTCTCAGAGAAGGTACTAAATTTTCCCCTAAAAGTGGAAAATATACAAGGAAGTGCTGAAATTTCTTGACTTTCTTTCCATATTTATTTAATGACTTAAAACTTTTTTCAGAATTTAGGTTGTGTGCTTTAAGTAGACTTCAAAATACTTGCTGTGAGGTATATGTGGTAATCATACCTGTTTCATAAGTTTTACCTTTAATTTGTGACAATTGAGTTCAAGTCCATAGTAACATAATGGGACAGTGGGTTATTGTTTGGTTTGGTTTTGACTCTATGTGGTCACAAATTACCTTCTCAGTTATTATCTTCAGAGATTATAATTACAAAGGGTTTTTTTAAGGGACAGAAAATTATTACACGTTAAAATGTTTCACAGTTCATTTGAGAGAGAGAGACAGAGAAACAGAAACAGAGAGAGGGAGAATGCAGATTAGTACTGCACAATCATTTTGGAGGAATGTGTATTACCACAAGAAAATGGCTTATTTTCTTCTGTGCCATCCAGTCTTTGGTTAAGCAATCATATTATGTACCATGGATGTGTTGCTTACATTGGAGATGAACACCTCAACCATCTCTCCATTCTAAATATTTTTTTACCATAAACAGAAATACAGCAGTTAGGAAATTTCCGGCATTTTTTTCCAAACTGCCAAGCCAGAATCCCCTGATCATAAAGGCCATTGGATGATGAAATATTATGGAGCAAGAAAGATCAGGACAATGTACCCTCGCCTTAAAAGAGTCCAACATAAAAATCAGCAACAAATGGTCTCTACAACTTTTCAGAGCGTAAACCATTCTACCTATTGCCTCAAGTCAACAAAATAACAATGACTTTCTGGTTTCCTTTGTTACTCTCACACCTTCTAAAATTTCTTTAATTTCCACGTATTATTTCCATCATAACTTCCCTCTTCCTCGTTTTACAACCTGTATAAACTTGGTCAAAACAGTCAGATAAAGATACAAAAGAAAAACTTGTTTGTGACCTTGGAAGACACAGAAAATTATGGTGTTTGTGGTTTCCTCCTTTTTACATTTGCTGGCTATAATTAATTGTAGTAAGGAATACATTTAACATTAGATTTTGAAGGAAATGTTTTATTTCCCATGTTTTCTTCACGTTTTATTTCCCAGTACAGGATACCAGGCACTTCTGAGGTGCTGCATACAATAGTCCTGTAAAAATAAAAGTTCTTTAAGAAGAACTTATGGGTTTCAAGGAAGAAGCAGATAACTGATAATTCCAAGCAACTAATTCAGTCAAAATCCACAGAGGCCTGAAAATGAGCATCTAAAATTTGAATGGCATATGAGTCTACTGAGGTAACATCATCTTTATAATGTCATTGCCTCATTCCCCTTTGAGCTGAAATAAGAGGAGGAAAAAGGATGTGGCACATTTTGAAAGATTTTCTTATTGCATTAGCAATTACCCTTTTCATTTAGCATTTTTCTTTCAAATTTTTAGTGTTGATTTTTTTTACACATAACCCAGTACAACAATCACATGTGGACAGCTTTGTTCATAATTGCAATGACTTCTGTATTGTACTAGAGAAGATTAATATTAATGTCACTGCCTTGAGAATTTATAATGTAATAAAACACTGCTGTACAGCACAGACTGTCATTGTTCAGCCTCACTCAGTTTGAACAATGCCTGTTAGAATACTTGAGTGATTTTTCTTACTAGCAAATGGAATTTTTACAGGGACAACATCACTCTGTAAGCACATGTTTTTCTCTTTTGTGACATATGAACAGGGACATGAATAATTCTCTGCAGAACTGACTTTTAGCTTTGCAGCATGCTGCAGACTAATACCACAGTAAATAGAGAAATATATGGGAAAAGGCATTAAGCAACATGATTCTGGGATGTTTTCTGCAATTTCTGAGGTTTACAAGTGATAAATGTTGGCTTTAATTACAATATTTAAGGTCAATAGAGACAAATACGTGAAGCAACTTTAAGAGATTATTACTTTGTATTATTAATATTATTATTTACTTATATAGCAGCAAATTAGTTGTTTATTATACTAATGACAGAGGTAAACAGCAAACAGCAAACAGCAAACAGCAACTAAATCCTGTGATATTATGAATAGTGATTGTCCAAATATATACAAAAAAAATTAAAAATCAACAGGTGTACAAGCAAGTTTTGATTTTCTTGATCAAATGATATGACTCATTGTTTGTGGATGGTGAAGAAAGTTGTGGATGTTAATCAGCTGCTCTTCAGGAAAACCATGGACAGAAAGGGAGCCATAATCTAAAAGGATTTAGGACAAACCAGCATTCTCACAGAAAATGGAGAGCTGGACACAAGAGGCACAAGGAAAAGGAAAGACACTCTAATTTTCTCATTCAGTCCAAGCTCATGCAGGTAACAGAGCAAGACAAGTTTTGGATTTATTGGCTAACAAAAAAGCAAAGCTCCCAACCTATAACTACACCATGGTGTGAAGGAACCCCAGAATTTTTCATTTTCCAGTCTGAATATGTTGGTTCCTTTCCTACATTTCCTTTTTTCCCAGATCTTGGGCAATTGGAGTCCCAGATGTTTAATGCTAGATTATTTTTTCCATTATTCTGGGTGACTGTATGTCTTGGATTACAATGTAAGATGTAAACAAAAGTCTGTATTCTATTACCATGTACATAAGATGTTAAAATAGGTGGGGCAGTGTTCTTTATCTTCTCCATGACTCAGCCCTGATAACACCCTCGGGGGAAGCAGCAGCCTCTTTGTGGGGGGCCATCTCCCTAATGGGCCATCAAGGTCTCACTACATGACTCATACAATTACATCATCCCATTTTGATATGTCCCATCCCGAGAGGAAGAACCAAACATTCCTACCTGTCTATAATCTGAGCATTGGAATACCATGATAGCACTACCACTGGATTCTCAGAGGACAAGATCTTGATAACCACCATTGGACTTCTAGAGAAGGACCAGAACTTTCTCCAGGATCACCGCTTTGACAAAACCACATCCATCACTCCAACAGGATTGTAGCCACCATTTAATCAGACTGTTACCACCACCCTGACCAACAGGGTGTCAGGTCATACTATGACTTTGTCAGTTTGAGCCAGTGTTTTTATACTATTACCTTTATTTTAATTTTCTTATTGAATTTTAGTTCTGACTTGGAATATCCCACTAGTTTGCTTTCAAACTAGTACACTGCAGCAGAAAAAGACAATGAAGAGGTAAAAGTCAGTTGTTTTGGATAAACCATCTGGTATTCGTGAAACTGCCTTCTTAGATATGGACTACCCTCCCTCATACCAGTGAAAACCATTCCACTTGCTTCACTTAAGCAATGATCAGCACCAGAGTAACATCAGGTCCATGGTCTTGTAATATTACATTTCCAAATCTGTAATCACTGGAAAACACAACAGATTATGCTGTTCAAGCAATTCTTGCCCTAAAACATCTCAGTTTATTAGCAGCCTCAATTTCTTAGGTCTTTCTTGTATTACGTGCAAGAGCAGGTAAATTGCATGATTATTAGCAATTCCTATTGCACTTCAGGTCTCCGTTTCTCAATTTATAACTTTTGGCCCCAAGGGCTGCATCAACTCTGTCCTGCTACAGATGCAGTGAAAGCACCCTCACAGTCACAGCTCCAACTGCCCATTCCTTCTCCATTCTGGACTGCTAGAGGAACTTTCATGGGACACCCTCACCACACCAAGAGGGAAGATGCCCTATAGCTTTCTTAAGTGTCTACATACATGGTATCTGAATGATGACTCTGAACTAATGCTTAAAATGTAAAAAAAAAATTACGACAGAATATTATGTTTCAAATTAATCACAACATTATTAACACTATTATAGATGCGATTTAGATTATGGGAGGTGTTGAATGAGGGTTATGAATCTTCCTGATAATTTGAGGCACAGGGTTTTTTGGGATGGATAGAGGTTTACTGATCAAGAAATTAATAGTTTGGTCCAGCTGTACCCCCAAGTAATGCAGTTAAAACTTTTCCCTGCTGAAAAACAAAAAAAAACACCATAAAACCCCAAAACTTTTACCAATTACCATACATTTCTGTAGTAAATTTGAGTACACAAAAGCAAACATTTAATTTCACTTTTAAATATGCTTCATAGATCCCATACAATACATCTAATATTTTTTAATAAGGAAAATGTAGGGTTTAATGTTAATGGTAAGGTTTTATTTCTCAATATTATGCTCTGAAAATATATACCTCAAAAAGGTATGTCAATACATGTAAATATTTATGTGAACAACCCTTATTAAATAATTGTTTTCTCTCATTATCATGATTGAGTCCAACTCATCAGTGAAAGCTAATTTCTATTTTTTTTCAGCAAAAGTTAAAGGACAAGATGGTTTCTCGTCAGTCACCATGATACTTATTTCTAACAATGCAGACTGGAAAATTATGGTAATAACAAAAGAGATATTTTATGAATACCTAGAAAAAGCATTTTTAATGAAAAGCCACAGATTTGTTTAATGGAAAACTGAGACAGAACCTTCTTGCAATCTGATTCTTCTCATGATGTCTTTCCACTTGTTTCACAAAAAATATTTTACAAGCTAAATACCAAAAGGAAAATAAATGAGTTGATGTCCACTATGTAGCTGCAACTGCAAAGATCATTTATACAGATGTTATTTCTCTTCATTTGCCTAACAAGCAAGGGTTTATCTTCTTAATAGTTTGTGAAGGAGTCTTTTACTTTTCTTTTTAAAGGTCAAACACAAATAAAATTGTACATTCAGTTACTCATCAGTACTATTCTAAGACATGGAAAACTTAAGTACAACTAACAATATTTTTTTATTTGGAAAAAAACATATTTTAGACATTATTTTAAAATTTACTCTTAACTACTGTTACTGCCTACTGTTCCCCAAAATAACCTCTCTTTTCAACATAAACAATGATTCAGTATGATGGCATTTGGGCTGTTCCATAGCTAAATTTACCCTTTCTAGCCTCTTTTTCTGGGTAAAGAAGTGGGCATCCTCAGTCCAGAGGATGTGCACAGGATAGACTGGCAGAATGCAGTATTTTCAGACTTCCTATGGAAAGAAGAATTTTCAGTATAAAAGGAGGTGTTATGGAAAGGTTGTCACTAAGTGTGATGGATTACAGGTGTGTCCTCTTTTTTCTGTAAATTTCCGTTATAGACACCACAGACACCACATTGCCTCTCCCAAGCTTCATAAAAGACATGAAGACATAAAATGTCTGAATTTTATCTCCCTGTATATCTTCAAGTTTTCACAAACATTTTCATCTGGTTTCATAAGCCAAGGCAGCACAAAGAAACCTTGTATTTAGCCCAAACTCCCATGAGTCTCCATGAAGATTAAGGATGTGCTAAGAGGAGATGTTCTTCAGTGGTTCCGTATTTACTATTCCACTTCATGAAATGTCAGGAAAAGACTGTAATCATTCAAAAAAACTAAACTCAAATAATTTTAAATTCCTCACACACACACACAAAAAAGATATACATTGTAATTTTGGAGGCTTATCAAAGCATGACATGACAAACCAAACATAGGGGAAGATGCAAAGAATAATGCCTGGTACATTATCCTGTTCAGTGATGGAAATAATTCCATTTTACTGTTAATGCTATATAATTTTCTGTATGCATTTTGGGATTATAACCACACTGCAGGCAGTAAAAGTATACACTATCTCTTTCTTCCTCCAAATGCTTAGTAAAATGACAAGTTCAAATATGTTCACAGATATTTGTGTTTCTAATTGGATTCCTTCTAGGCCACCAACTCAGAACAACACAATTGAGATGCCTGCCGCAGCCACATCATGGTATAATATATTGTATAAATAGCTCAGGGAGTTCAATAAAGAGCTGAATCACACAACACATTTCACAAACAGGAGCCTTCATTTGATAAAGGTGAAAATATTGATCCCTCAATTTACAAATTGTTCTTCTTTTTGAAACACTAGAGGATAAGTGATTGAGATGAGGACAAGAGGGAGCAGGTCAATTTTTGTTTTTTCTTTAGTATTTATCTAGGTATTGCTTCTAAAATACGTTAAATAAATGCAACAATACAAATTGCAGATGACTGTATGCAACACAGTAAATAATATGAGATTACAACACACAGTGGGTATAAAATGGACTATAATGAGACAAAATATACTGCTGCAGTTAAAAAAGTGCAGTACAGTGAGAAGGCTCTGAAATCAAAAGTCCTTTAATAGCATTATGTTGTTTGAGCAGCTAAAATGGATTATGATCCCTGTGGGTAGGTGTGTACTTTAGCATCCCACACTGTGTTAAAGAAGATAAAAATTCAAGAAGCAACTGCCATCAAGAGAAAACCTTCAAATAGATTTTCTCTGCTGGCAAAATTACCACTTATATTTTCCACTTTACAAAGAAATACAAAGCTGTGGGTTTGTATTAGAATAGATTTTTATTCATTTCAAGAGAACTAGATAGCTAGATAAATAGATTACAGTAGATAAACACAAAAATTTTATGTTCATGCCCATGCCTTAGTTGCATCATAGGTCAAAAAAGCTACTGCATAGGCGTCCAAAAGTTTATAATTTTAAAAGTTAAGATTTTCTGTCAAATTAGTTTTGTGTTTGCCATAGGAAGTGGTGCTGTCTGTAGGTGTTACACTGATTATCCTAGTACTTTAAATTCTCTTAGACCTCTGTTAAATGGAGCTTCCTCAGATGTTTCATGTTAAAGCAATCCCCTGATTTGCAATCTGGGAGGACTAGTCTGAGCTAGTTCATAGCTTCTCAGAAATAGAAGTTTAATTTTGCTGACCCTCTAGAAACAGAAACAGGACACAGGGACAGAGGGGCAGGGTGAGGGGAGCAGGGTAAAAGACAAGGGAGGAGATAATTTAGAATCAAGATTTACAGATCCTTCAGTGTCACTCCTTGAGGATTGCTGCTAGCAAGGAGCTACCTCATTTCCAGCCAACAGCAGAAGCTACCAGCCTATATAACACCAAGTGGAAGTAGATGTACTCAGCCTGGATTACCAGGTCTTCCTCTATGTACATGTACCACCATGTGTACTGCAAGGTTTTCTTAGTTATGCATAATTTAATCAATTGTCATCTGCTTTTCATAAAGAAAAGGCTATGCCCTTATTCAGAAACAAGATCCACAAGAGATGTTTCCAAACATGGAAGTGCCAAGTCATCTCATTAAAACATTTAAGATCTTTTTAAAGGGCAAATGTACTTTCTCCTTATTTACATTGTGGGAAAATATCTAACCATGCAGTTGTACCTCTTATACAAATAAAAAAATGACACCCTGCATGGGCATTTTTGCAGAGAAAGCAAAAGCTCTGACATCTAAGAAACTGAAAACAAGATCTTAATATAAAAAAGAGTCAGATTTTAGATGCAGACCCTGCCTACAAATGGCATGGAGTGGGAAACACTCTGGCTTTGTTTGCTGCTCAATGCCCAAGCAAAGGTTTTGCTCCAGAGTACTGAGTTGGGGTTTTGTAAAGAACATCAGTATCTCAGAACAGCACAGCATTGCAGGGCAGATACATTAGGCTTCCTTCACCAGTCCACATCATCTGAGGAGCACTGAGAAGGAAAGAGAAGGCAAGGATATTTCTTCAACAAGTGGCTTCAACAAATGGTAAGCTGCCAGTGTGCCTCTCGCATTCATGGTCAGCGGGTAAAGGGACCATATTTGCGCATGCAAAGTTACTTTCACCTATTGAGGAAAAAAACCCTAAAAAACCCTGTACTTATACCTGCACTTGTGAGTGGTATCCTTAGCATCCAAGGCAGATGGGCTCTGTTAGACAGAAGCAGTGAGGCCATGCGGACTCCTAGGCTGCTACATGCAATGACATTTCTACTTGGCTCCATCAGTCCACCCTTGCAAATGTCTCATGCATTTTTCCCCTCTGCTTTACTAAGCAGTGTAATACATTCTTTTCTGCATTCTTTTTTAAAATTCATCTTATTGCTTGCTAATCCTTCTAATTAAAAAAAACCAAACCAAACCATCATATTTGTTTCTCTAGGAAA
The DNA here is from genome assembly GCA_013397195.1 of Hylia prasina. Taxonomy (NCBI): domain Eukaryota; kingdom Metazoa; phylum Chordata; class Aves; order Passeriformes; family Sylviidae; genus Hylia; species Hylia prasina. Next base: position 13,690 of record VYXD01012674.1, read on the forward strand.
CCACACAAGTGTGGCTTCCTTCTACTTCAGTTTTCGTTCCTCTCTGCACCACCTACATAATCTTTCTCTGCAGTCTCTGATGACACACTGGACACATGCTGTCTGTCCTGCAGGACCTTGGTCTCACACAACTGGTGAACTGAGCAGAAGGATAGGGAGCATCCACAACTGCAGGGGAAAGCCTGCTCAGTCCCTGGAACCCAGGAGAGCTTATGCACAGATTGTTCAGTTGGACATTGTGTGAATCCACACACACAGGAAAAACCTGTGAAGTACTTAGAATACACTTAGGCAAGAGGACGCACCAAATACTGAAATTTTCAGGCTCTTAATAGAGTTCTGCTAGGTACTTGTACAATGACAATCATCTAGGTTAATCATATAGTCAAATGTGAGCCCATTTCCTAGAGATGGTGAAAATGGTTGATCCTGAAGGATCCCTTCGTATTTTCAACACTTCTTCAAATCACAGATATACTACATGTGCCTCATGAATAGCTGCTTAATATTTTTTGAGTTGTGGTGGTTTTAAAGCTAATTTTGCTTTGCTGAAGCCTTCCAAATTTACACCTGTCAAATTGTGGGCAACATTCCATATCTGCACTCGGTCTAGGTGAGACTGATAGCTCTGCACCTGGTGCACTTTCATCTAGTAGCAGAAAGATTATAGTAGTCTCTCATTAACTTGGTTAAGGAACTGTTTGCATTTTTTTCCAAAATCCTAATGCTAGGAATAGATTGTGAGAGTTTTTTCAGTCCATTAAAAGTTTTAATATCATGAATTTGATCAAGAAAAAAGTTGATTTCCTAGGGAGTTGAAAGTATGATGGAGATACAATTTATTTACTAAATAAAGAAAATATTACGGTTTTGGATGTTAAAATGGCTCATTCTTCCATTAGTACAACACTTAAGCTTTCAATGCTACTATTGCATTTACTCTGGATTGTGGCATACATAGTAAGAGACCTGAAATTAAAATTACTTGCTGTTGAACAGAGCTGGCTTTTAAAACCGTCAAAACTATGTAAATTGCAATGCAATGCAACAAATCTAGGAAAACAGGATGGAAGTGCTGTGGAAAAAAACGTGACGTTGTGCTCCTGCCATCTTGTGGCTCTGTTGCAGAGTCACAAGAACATAAACTCATTCATTTATATACTTAAGTTCCAGTATTAGCTCTCTTAGTCCCTATCTGTGGGACAAGATTGCCAGCAATAGTTGTGCACATATGAATAGGTCAGATGAAGAATAGCCATGTATCAAAATAAAAACACTACATATCAGGACAAGATACCTGGAAAGAGAGATACTCTTACTTTGTAGACCTCTTTACTTCTCTGGGCTCCAGCCATGCTTTCCCAAAGGAAAGAAGAATACATTTTGTTACATTTCTAGAAACACAAGTATAACAAATATATACATTTACCTATATTTGAAGGTATTTTAATGTATTTTTCTCCTAGAAATGTGTCCATTTGTACATATATGTACCATTCAAAATATTTAAAATGCTTTTAAATATCTGTGATTCTTAGATGGACCTGAAGATGCCAGAAGTACATGGTCAGCCTTACATATTTCAATTTCACTTTTTCATAAGAGAACCAAGACATATGATTACTTTCCCCACAACTGCTGCTTCCAGGAGCTACCACATCAACTCAGACAATCTGACCTGAATGCAAACCATTTAACTCAATTCAACAAATGACCATGTTTCCATTCAGGCAGATTCAGTCTGAAATGAAATACTGAGCTTGTTTTCCCAACTGGAAAGCAAAACATTGCAACAAAATTGAAACCTAAGCACTGAAAATATCAATTTTGCAGACTTTGATTTATTCAACTCATTGTGGTCACACTTGATTTACATTAGAAGCCTTAATCAGATCTAATCAAAAGCCATCAGCTGATCAATTCAGTATGAACAGAAACTGCTGGCTTCCTTCATTTTACCTTGGAGCCCAAACATGGAAACTAGCAGTTTTTCTGTCTTGAGAACTTCAAGCCTGACCACATAAGATCAAGGCTTACATAGTTCATCTGCCACCAGTTCCATAGGGCTAATACACACACCCCAAAAAGAAATCAGTGTGAGCAGTGGGTGGCTAGGTTCTTGGGGTCCCCTGATGACTTCTTGAAAAGAGGCCGTGATATGGGACTTTAGCAGATAGTACCCTACAAAGAAGGCCCATGCGATTCCTACTGCAGAGGAGTAAAAGTGTTTACCATTACATCCTGGTCATATCTTATGACAATATATTATATGTTCTTAATTTTTATGTGAAAGGACTGGCACATTAGAGCACTGCCAAGACCACTCAGCTACAGATAGCCCTTTCTCTTTCTGATGGAAAAGGAAAACTATATTTGGGGAGAAAAGATTGAATCAGCATCTTCAGGAGACTATAACCCATAATACCACTCAAGAATTTTTACCAGAAAATTTCCTTCTGTAAAGAAATTACAGCTGTTCACTGAGAGAATATTGCTGCTAGTTCACTGAATATTCTTTGGTACCAAATGGCACAAATAGTTAGCAACTGTGGCAATTTCTCATACACAGCTGGAATAAGTGGTTAAAATGGAAATTGAAAAACCCATTAGACTCCTTGACTCTGTACAGGAGTGTTTTACCAACAGTGAAAACAGTCCCAACACAGGGACTGTACTGACTCATGATTGGAAAAGACAGATCAAAGACTCACATTCCACCATCATTTTAACAAAGCAGCTACCTGGGACTGGAAGACTTTACTCCCTTTTTATAATCACCATAACTGACTCAAAGGTACGCTATCCCCAAAAAAAAGTGACTGTGATATATGGTATCAACAAACTGCTTTGCATTCAGAAGTGTTCAGTGTGCAAGTGCTTCTCACTTTGATCACCCAGAGCTTTATCATAGATAGAGGAGCATGTTTACTATATTGTAACCCTCAGCACCAACAGACGATTGTTAGTAAAAAATATATTGATGAGTCTTACTTTAAAAGTTTGTCTCATCCAGGCAAAGAGGTGTTTTTAGAGATTATAGATCTGTATAGCTTGTAAAAGACCTCTGGAGGCCTGCTCAAAGCAGAATGAACTCAGAGCCAGTTGCTTAGTTGAATTATGGACACCTCCAAGGCTGGAGATTTCACAATCTCTTTAGACCATCTGCTCTATTACTTGAATAACTTTATTGATGGCTATTGACAAAGAGACATGGACTCGATGGGTTGCAGACATGAAGGCGTTTATTGATCTGCAAAGCTGAGCTTATATACCTTTTCAGTCTCTGCAATATTTATGTAACTAGGTAACATAACAACAATGCCTCATACAAACTAACACAGGTATCTTATCTAAGTTCTGCTTGCTAAGCACATATCATACCAAGCACATCTCTATCTCCTGCATTCCTTTCTCAAACTTCTGCTTTCTGTTGCCAAGGCTTGTGGCCTACTAATGCTAACATATCCACTTCTGTCATGAGCTGAACAGTGCTCCCAGCTCGGCTCTCTAGCTGCATACCCACACCTTACTGTGTATCTCATTGGAGTTTCCTGTACTGCTCTTTATTCCCTTTATCTCTCAGCCCTTTACTGTTGAAATGAAATAAAATTCTGGCTTCATCCTCATTATACTTGCTCATTCACTTATCTAAAAGCAGCAATTAAAATCCCCCCATCTCAACCTTTTTATCTCAACACAGAACAAAGCTAGCACTCAGTATACCACATGTTCCAGCCCACTCTTCATTCCAGTTGCTCTCCAGGGAACTTTCTCCAGTACACCTATGTCTTTCTTGTACTGGGGAAGCCCCAAACAGGCCACAGTAGTCAAGCCCAAATGCTAAACAGAAGGGAATCATCATGATCACTTCTCTGAGCCTGCCAACTACACTTTTGCTAACAGAGCAGATATGAACGGTCCTTTCCCTCATTACACTTTGCTCATTCACGTTCAACTTGTGAACCCCTTTCTTGACAGTCAGAAACCCAGCATTTGGATGAGGGCAAACCATTTTTATGCAGCCTTTCTGTCCCTGGAATATCAGTTCAGATAGGAATTCTATCTTGACATTAATACTATAAAATATTCTTTGCATATGCTGAAGAAAAAATAACTGGTGATTATCATAAATATGTAATTTTCAAGTCTTTTAAAAAATATTTAAAAGGTTAGTAGCTGGTGTCTTCAGGTTTCTGAAAAATAGCTGACCTAAAATATTTGACAGATAATAGCAAGCTCAACTGAAAGGGAGAGTTTTCAGGTGCTCTGACAAACAGACTGATTTTTCCACCGTACAGTTATGTTTCCAGGCACTTTCATTCTTCTGAACAACTTTTTTCCAGCTGAAGTCTTGTCTCCTCTTGTCCTGTTTATAAATTATTGCAGAAAATTGGAGGAGCAGCAAGTGAGATATTGGTAAAAATAAATTAACTTCTTCAGTTATAAGAAAATAATTACTTTTCACCTTATTTGAATCAAATATGCTGGAGGGGAAAAAAGCTTTAACCATGAGTAAATGCATTCTGTAGATGAGCTGGAATTGGATGAGCTATGATAATTAAAACTGAATATATAATACATTACAGTGTGCTAGATCTCCATGCAACATACTTCATTGGTGGATGACCAGGCCTAATTTTCAGAAAGAAGAATGAATATATGTGTTTAACTGTATTGCAATAGCACTTACCAGAATTGCATCCCCCCACCAGCATGTAGCATCACCAGAATCCTGTAGTGCTGAGTACCATGTACAGAGGACAAAGACTGTCTCTCCCTCAAGCAAATAGTATCTAGGATGAGTACAAAAGAAAACAGAGAGAAATGCTAAACAACTTCTAAGAACATCAAGATGAAAAAAAATTCCAAAATTAGTAACATATTAAAATACTCTAGATCCTCTATCAGTGACTCAAATTTCCAAGGTCAAGTTCCTCTGATATTAGAGAGAAAGTGTGGAATCCACTGGCCGAATGAAAGTTTTAGCACCACTTTAGTATCAGTACACAGAGAATAAGTACCAGTTTTATTTCAGTTGCTTTTAACTTAAATGCCAGAAGTATGAGTTTTTGATTTAAGTGTAGCAACTGGCCTCATAGCTGAGTGTTGCTATAGGGCCTAATTTTCTCTTAGCTCTTTGTATTGTGATTAAGACCTTGAAAATTATGCATAATTGCATATTTTTAAGTGACTGCTGTAAAATTAATTACACTAAATTAAGAAATGTAAGGATTAAAATGGTGTCTGTCACATTTATTTCATACTCGTGGTTGAATGAATTGTAAAGGTCTTAATTATACCATCACATGTTGTGCAGATTTCTACCTCTGTCAGTATAGATTACAAATCATCCCTTGGAACGCATCACTGATTTGCAGCAAAAGAAGCACCTGCTCACAACACCTTGGTTTGATTTGCCATTGACACTGGCAGATGTAAACTGAAATTGGAATCAAGATGGCCTTCTGAGTAAGACAGCTGAAATCTATCCCACTGAATCACATTTTTTCCCTGCCTCTGTCAGACTCATAAGCTGATCAGAAAAGCTTTTATTTTATTTTCTCAGGTGTCTACTAATTATGAGTTTCTCATTAAATGCCTGGATAAAAATCAAGCTCCAGATAACCTGAAGTTGGCATCCAAGATTGAAACACTTTAGACCTAAAATCATATTGTACCTCAGTTTCCCCTGTGTAAAAAAATAAGCTGATATTTTTGCTTCTCTAGACATGCAGTATAGTAAATAAATTTATCATAGTTTAATAATCAAGATCATGAATTATTTTTTTGTTTTCAAAGACAGCTAGAGTAAATATTGCAGTGAAACACACTGTGATATTAATAAAACATTAAATAGCTTCTCATTAAGTAAGCATAGTTTTGAAACTATAAAAAATAAACAGAATACCTCAAAGAATATATGTATATGGGTCTTAGCAGTAAGGTTTCACACACAGAGAAAACCTTAAATTTTGCTTCTTTTACGCTCAAGATACTTGATCTTGCAGCAGGTTTCTTTTTACATAAGAGAGATTAGATTTTTAGAATTTAAATTTCAGGTAATCCCCTTAAATCTAATCACTGAATTAAAAGTACAGGATAATTTTGATAGTGTTGCAATAATCAGCATATTAACATGGTGATATTACCATCAAATTCAAAACTTTTTTCCTTCAGCTCTAGAATAGGACAAACTCACAATTGCAGCTTGTCAGTAACACTTCATAACTATAAGAGTTCCAAATAAATAGCTTCATTTGGTTCAGCTTTTCTTGTCTTACAATATTGTTACATTTTAAAGCTCCTAGCACTGGGATAAACTACAGATATCAATCAGCAAAAAAATAAAGTGTATGGCTTTATTTTCATGGAATCTTGTTTATTGCTAAGCGTGTATTTAAGCAGACAGAAATAATCATTCAGATACGAAGATAATTGCAGGAGGTAAACCAAGGTAGAAATTGTATTTACATGACCATGTCTATGTTGAGCACTAAGAAAGACTGTAGCTTTGTGGAAAAAGGAACTTTTGTGTACTAATAACACTTAGAAGTTGATTTTTTGAGACTGAATTTTCATCAGCTTATGAAAAAGGCAAAAGACTGTCAAGTTCAAAAATAATTTTTCATATATCAGAACTCTATGTGGTGTGCTATTCTGTGGTAGATTGACGTCAATCCAGCTCCCCAAACTGCCTTTTAGTGATACTTTACTTATGATTAAGTCTTTACTCACTTCTTGTACAGACTGTTTAACATTTAAAAGAAAATTTTATTGAAAAGGTTGCTTCTGTGGTTCAGACACTTTTTTTTTTCTCAAATTACTAATTACTATAGGGGAAATCCTTCCTATACTGATTACTGAACATTCAAAAGAACAGTGAAGGACTAACCAGAAATATCCATCTCATTCCAAAGTTAATCTATCCCTATGATCCAAATGTAAACTTTCAGACCAGCTATCACAGGTTCAGCTCTTAAAGCTGTCCTTAATACAACCGATGCATCTTCATGGCCACTTATTACCATAAATAACTAAAACAAAATTGTTGGATGGAAGATGACCAACTTGCAAAATTTTGTTTTTACTGATCATAGACTGGCAAAATGACAAGAAAATAAAGTGAGGTTTTATGACTAAAATTGCGAGGATTTTTTTGATAATAGATGATGACTTACTATGTGGAACAAAACTACCAACATGAAAAGTTTTTGCTAAAAGAGAGGTTCCATTTTTAAATTGTGAAAAAGCAATATTTTCCTACTTGAGGGATTTCTCAGTAAGAAAAGTTATCAAAACTGAATCCATTCTGGGGAGAGGATTTTCAACAGGGAATCACCTGAGCAAGATAATTCTGTTTTAATAGCCAGACAATAAAGAGGAATGCTAAGCTTGGAAACAAAAGGTACTGTTGAATTATTAATGATGAGGAAGAAGATAAGTCACACTATGTGGAAAGGATGATCCTAAGAGGGGCTGGAAAGTGACTCTTCTCAGGCAAGAAGCAACAGCTTCTGCTTCTTAAAAATTATACTCTATGAGCAATCCTTCTGACATTTTGGTACAAGGCTTTTTTGCCCCAAAAGTTTAATCAGAGTTGCCCCCAAATTATTATTCTTTAGTGTATGGAGCAGAGCTATGAGCACATGTAGTTCTGCAGGGGACTTATACTCAAAAATGTTTTAAAGTAACGTAGCTAATAGTACTTGAAAAATTTTCAGTAATATGTACAGTTGAAAGCACTGCTGGTATCAGTATAGGAAGAAAAACAAATCCTTTGAGTTTATAGAACATAGGAATACTGAATATTAGGGATGCAGACTACAGCATTACGGATTAGACTGTGCAGGAAATAGCTTCACTGTGGTTACTAGATTTGGATGCACTGCTCACATGAGATGCAAGGTGCTTGGAAATCCCCAGCGGAAGCATTTATAGTTCATTTTGCAGATTCAAGAGACCTTTCTGTGCCTCCTTCAACCAAGAGTTACTGCAGAAGTGGATATCATATGTGTGACATCCCTGTCCGCAATTATAACACTGGGCACTCAGCAAGGCCTGACATCTGACTCAAGCTGCCTAATGGAAATGCAGGATCAAGTTTCTTTTTTTATGCTCTTAAAAGAGACAGGAAGACATGCAAAATAAAAGTTATGCAGTAATAGTTGTCCAAGAGCCCAATGAGCATTTACTGATAAAAAATTTAGCATACAGTCACATCTACAGGGTAATTAATTGCATCTTAATATAGGTCTGTAAGAAAGTAAGGCTGAATAAACAACTGGAACTATCTTTACCTATTATTTTTAGAAAAAATCACCACATGAATAAATAAGGCAAAACAAGCCTTAGTGCTATGAGATATCTGATAGAGAGCCACACTTGATGAAACCTAATATATTTCTTCATGGATCAGAACATTTCCATTTGTTGTTACTGTTCCTCAGTGATCAGTGTCATCTTGAACATCATTTCTACTGCCGTATTGAAATTTTATAGGACATTTAAAAATTTTATTCTTTCTGCAATATCAAAAAAATCTGCAACCTTTTATTATAAATGGATTGTGAATGAACAGTTTGATACAAGAGGCAGAGCTCTGACAAGTTCCAGATGCTTCTTAATTCTACACTTTTAGTCATTCCACGATGATCAAAAATTCAACAAACACTAATAAGTAATTCAACACTACAATGTACTTGAAAATCCAAATGTTGCCATTTTCTGTCTTGACAAAGATTGGTATAACTTTCCTTGGAAAACCCTTAAAGACAGCTTTTTCCTAGCTTCTCCTTCATTTTCTCAATTTTTTGAAATAGAGCTGGTAAATCTCAAACTATTTTTTGTTTCAATTCCTGTGAGTATTTGGTTTCTTTTACAGTCAGGAGGTTATAAGTGAAAAAACCCAAAACTTATAAAGAGCAGGAAAACAACTCAAGTAATATTTTCCAAAACTGACAGGGAAAGGGAACAAACATTGGGGTATGTAAAAGGTTAGGGTTTTTTCATAATTTCTGCTCTTAATTTCTTCAAGCCTTCTTTAAAAAATAAGTATATATACATTACATGTCTACTAGATGTCAGTGTTGTTTTAGTTTCAGCACAAACAAGATTTAAAAAGTGAAAAAATAGTAAGCATATACACCAAATTAAATAAGGACCTTGAAAAGTACTACACAGATTCACAATACAACTACTTTTGTTGTTTGTATTTTCTCTGTTTTCCCTCAGGAATTTAATACCTATGCTTTTAAATGTGAATTTAGGTCTCTCCCTTATATATGTAAGCTGTAATTCAATCTTGTAGTTCAGAGTTTTTCACTTTGTCTCTACTACCAAGGTTATGCATAACAGAAGTGAAAAACCTGATTAATACTCCTATCAAGAGTCTGTACTAATATCTTCTATCCAGAGAAGTCGTAGGTTATTTCCAAGCTGATGTCATTTGTAGAAAAAAGCATTTTTGAAGTCCTGACATGATTGGGAAATTTATAGTCTAAAATACATCCTCCACGTTAATATTTTTATTCTATGTGTCCCTTTTTGCCTCCTTCATTTTGTGAAATACTTCGGGACCCTGATGATAGGAATGGCGTATGCAAAAGGTCAAAATTGTCACATAAAAATGAGTACTTCAGAGGTTTACACTTAGAAGAGGTGAATCAAAACCACATATGTATATTGCCTATCTAAACAGACATTATTGCTGTCTGATATTCATCCACAGTATACTTATTTGTGCTATGAAAATTTGCCTTCCACAGCATGTGGTCCCCCAGATCAGAAGGGTCTGTAGAGAGACCAAGGCAAGGCTGTACAAGAGCTGAGGATCCCAGCTCAGCCAGAGAGAGAAAGCTTGGGGATGAGCTTATAAAGAGCTCCTGGAGCCATAGCAGTGGGTACAAGCCCCAGGTGAGGCTGGTCAGGGAGTTTATGGCTTATTAGTGCACATAAGGCCCTGATAATGGTGAGTCAGAAGGAATGCAGCAATGCCAGGCTATGGGTTCTTGGTATTACCAGTACATAAATACAAGCTAAATATTGGCATGATTGTCTCCAACTAGAGCAAGACAGAAACAGTCATTTCTAGCCAAAGAGACACAGGAAGCACAAAAGACAGTTCCTGAATTCAAGACTAATACTTCTAAAAGCAGCAACTTCTGATTTGTCTATCAAAAGCTGTATCACAGAACCACAGAACCAGGAGAGGTTTAAAGACATCATCTAGTCTATTCACCTGCCCCAAATGCTGTGGAGCTGCTGCTCTATTATTCCTAACAGCTGATCTGAAAAATCTCAAGTAATGTCTTTATATAAGGCATAAGCCTAAGATACATGCCCTGCTAGAAATTGTTTAGGATTTTGTGTAGAGTTTACATCAGAGTCTATTATTTCTTCTACCTTAGAGTCTATTATTTCTTATCCTAACAATCAAGAACACAGAGAACAGATTAATTTTTTCACGACTGATGAATTGCTGCCTCTCTAATTTCCTTCCTAACTAAACTCCTGATCCTTCAAGATTTCCTTAGAGGCCACATATTTTAGGAGGTGGACTATTCTTGCTGTTAATTTCTAAATTTTCTCCAACTGTTCTGTATGGTTCATGTAGCCTGAGGATTGAAAGAAATACTCTTGTTGATGGACATGTGGTAAATATACTAGAAAGTTGACCTTCAAGGCACAACCTGGCATTTGCCTTTATTGTATAGCACTCTGTTCCAGATTTTTTTTCTCAAGTTTACCAGGAACACTTTGAATTTTAATGCTATCTTCTAGTGTCATTTGTGTCATCTGTAAATTTAAGTTATGCTCCCTGTTTCTTCATCATGGACACTAATGAAAATTTATTCTCCTCTTCTGGTGAGAACCACTAATTGATACTCTGTAAGAATAATTTTACAACCAGTTTTGGAATCTACAGCAGTTTAATCTAGATAATTTTTCTACAGTTTTCTTATGACAATGTCATGTAAGAAAGTGTCAAAAGATGTAAAATCAAGTATCATTCCTAGCACAAAACCAAGTTCACCTTCAGAAACTGCTTGACACAACTTGTCCTTAATGAATCTATACTTGTAGGGATTAATATTTTTTTGTTTTATTATTTGTTTCAGTGTATTTTGGTAATAAAAGATAAGAGTCTATAACTCCCTAGACTCCCTCTGTGATGTGCCTACCCTCCTCCAGACTTTCTTCATATCATTTGTTTCCTAAAGGTTTACAAAGAGAACTGTGAATGACTTTAGGGCCACAACAGTCTTGCTCTCTCATTTCAAATGGCTGCCCCAGGCAAAAATCAGCTCCTATAAAACCTGCCTATAGACCCCATCACTCCCTTTTGCCACCATTTGCGCTTTCAGGGGTGTGGAGTAGGAGGTGACCCCCCGCATGACTGTCCTTTAGAGCCTGTGCTGACATTTCCCTAGATACTAAATGCCATTGATAGTTGACAGAAGACGAAGGCAACACTTCCTAAAGAACAGGGCCCTTAAAGCAGTATATGGAGTTATGCTTGTTCCTACAGAAGCTGTACACTAAGTATTTTGTGTGTTATTATCTCATTCGTCTTTGACTCTTTTCTGACACATTTGGGTGTGGCAGATCTAGCAGCTGCTGTCAGAAATATCTCATCCACTGTCTTCAAGAAAAAGTGAAAGGAAGTCAGTCATCTTCCTTGTTGTATTCATAGAGATCAGTGAAATACTTTTCCTTCCTAAATGAAAGGCAGCCTCTGTAGGGAATGAAACTGCCTGCTATGAGGTAGCATATGTTAAACCCATATCCCATACTTTTACATGTCCATTGTCTAGCGCTTTTTTTTTTTTTCAAAATAAAGCAAATACATCTTTAGCAACAATAATCTAAACCAAATTATTATCACCTATATAAAAGTCCTTTGAAAGGCAAAAACACACAATTATTGTCATTGTTTTTCCATTCTTAACAGAGAGGCTAACATACCTACTCGTGCTCTAGAGGGAAGAAAGTAAAAAACCTCTAAAGACAAACTGAGAAACTTGATGCTAATCTTTCTGCTATAACCTGGAACGTCATCAACAAATTTCCATCTCCAGGTCTGAGTAGTCACCTTGGAGTTGAAATGAATGCCTGGAATACTTTCCCAGGACATTTCTTCTTCATTTCTTAATTTCTTCTTCATTTTCTTCACCAGTTTATCAGTCATGTGTACACTAAGAGCTTCCACAGAGTCACTCAAGAGGTGTTTCAGATGCACTTCAGAATGAGAGCCGGTGTTTGAGAAGGGGTTTTGAGGAAAAGTAGATACAGAGAAAAAACATGAAGCAAATGTGCTCTAACATGTTTCCGTTCGCTCATGACCATCCAGATTTTCAGTTTGGTTTATCAGTAGATTAAAATGGCAGCACACACAAGTTCATTTGCTCAGATTCAGCTTTTCAATGAAATTTCATCTGTTCTGCATTTAAGAAACACATTTTCTTTATCTGCTTTTAGCTTTTAGTGGTAATGTCCTAATTTACTTCTTGGAACCAAAAAAACAGCTCCGTATTAAAAGTGCTAGAATGTCAATCACAAATGCTGCCTTATTTTGATTTGATTTCTACTTCACTTCTCAGCGTGTCTCCTCTAGTATTCACACGTTTGTTGAATTCTGGAAATTCTTCAGAAGCCAAATTTCCAGACAGAGTTTTGACAGTCTTCATAGTCACTAAAATGTTGACAGCAGAGGGAACTAGACAGAGTCATAAAATCCTTTATGTTGGAAAAGACCTCCAAGATCATTGAGCAAACCCAGCACTACCATGTTCACTCTTAATCCATGTACTGGAGTGACACATTTATGTGTCTTTCAAACACCTCTAGGGATGGTGACTAAAACATTTCTTCTTCTAGTGCTTGATTTCTTCTTTCAGTGAAGAACTTTTTCCTAGAATCCAACCTAAATCTCTCATGGCACAACTCTTATCCTGTCACTTGTTACCTGGAAAAGAGCTCAATCATCTCATGGCTATACCCTCCTGTCAGAGAGTTGTAGAGGGTGAGAATGTTTCCCGAGTCTCCTTTTCTCCAGGCTAAGTGCCCTTATCTCCCTCAGCTGCTCCTCATCAGACTTACGCTTCCCCAGCTCTGTTGCCCTTCTCTGGACCCACTCTAGCCCTTCAATGTCTTTCTTGTAGTGGTGGCCCCAAAACTGACTACAGGATTCGAGATGTGGCTTCACCAGTGCCCAGCACAGAGGGACAATCACTGCCCTTGTCCTCCTGCCGCACTATCACTGATACAGGCGAGGATCACATCGGGTACCTTGGCCAACTAAGCACACTTGGGCTCATGTTCACCAGCTGTAACCGGTACCCACAGGTCCTTTTCCTGCTTTCCAGCCACTCTGTCCCCAGCCTGTGGCACTGCCTGGGGTTGTTGTGACCTATGGGCAGGATCCGGTAATTGGCCTGATTGAACCTCAGACCAGTGGCCTCAGCCCATTGGCCTAGTCTGATCCCTCTGCAGACCCTTCCTGCCCTCCAGCAGATCAACACTCCTGCCCAGCTAGGGGTCATCTGTAAACTGACTGAGGGTGCACTTGACCCCCTCATCCAAACCATTGATAAAGATATGAAACGGGGTTTTCCCCAATAGTGAGCTCTGGGGGCACCACTTGTGACCAGCAGCCAACTGGATTTATCTCCCTTCACCACCACACTCTGGGATTGGCCATCCAGACAGTTTTTAACTCAATGAAGAATACCTTCCAAGAAGTGAAGAATACACATCCAAGCCATGAGCAGCCAGTTTGTCCAGGAGAATGCTGTGGGAAATGGTGTCAAAGGCTTTATTACCAGGTAATACAAGTCCAGGTTAAGACAGCATCCTCATCCTTTCCTTCATTTACTAACCAGGTCACCTTCTCACAGAAAGCCATTGGATTGGTCAGGCAGGATCTGTCTTTCACAAACGGTGCTGGCTGGGTCTGATCTGGTGTTTGTCCTACACTTCTTGTGATTGCAGTCAAGATGATCTACTCCATGACCTTCCTCAGCATTGAGGTCAGGCTGACAGCCCTGTAGTTGCCCCTGTAATCCTTCCAGCCCTTCCTGTAGATAAATGGCCTATTTGCCGATTTCTATTCAACTAAGACCTTTCAGGGTTAACCAGGACGGCTAGTAAATGACTGAAAGTGTCTTGGATAAAAAACTCAGGAAGACAAGAGGGGTGAGATTGAAAAGAGTTTTTCTTTATTGTTTCTGATGAAGATTTTTGGCAAAGAAGGTATGGACAATGAGGAATACAGTATGAAAGTAAGAAATCAACTCTTACATGGAAATAGTACCATTCCCCCCCCACCACTGCACGGTTTAGGTAGAGGGAACGTGAGTGAGTGTCAGAGTGAACACATCAGCAGATGCAGTATGATGAAGTCCTGATCTTCGCAACAGGCCTGAGATCAGAAATCTGCTGAGATGCAGAAATTCACTTTCAAGCACTCTTTTAGAATTACCCTTGTTCAGTGGGAATCCCCATTCAGTGCATAAAATTGCCAGGATGAATCATAGCAGTGGTTCAACCTGCTCTAGCCAAAAGCAGAGATTTCCAGACATCCGGGGCTTAAAATCACTAAAAAATATGTTGCTTTTTAAGTCAAACTTCCATTTGCCATTATTTCTGTATGTGTTTTAAGTCCACTCTGTGTAAGCCATGTTGCTTCATCATAGCTCTAAGACTGCAGTAATAGCAAAGGGATACATTTATTCATAAATCTATACAAAGTTATTAAATTTTTTTAAACTGTTGCCTGTAGTTTGCTGGTAAACTTGTTTTAGATTTTTTTTTCTCTGTGGCAAAAGCATGAAGATCCGCAAAAATTAACATAAGCAGATTTCAAGAGATGAAAACATATAATGAGTCGGAATGATCACTGAACAGTATTAATATATATCACGCAGTAAAACAACTCCAACCTTGGATGCAAGAAACACTGGAATGATAAGGGAACTTAATGGCATATAGTTATCCAAAGGAAATAATAGCCTTCTCACTGCCTTCTCTCTCCATCTCTGATTTAGTAGCCTTAAAATATGAAAAAGTTGACTTATTACAGGTGTAGGTCCCAAGAAGGAAACAGATTACCAGCCAAAAATGAGATGTAAATGCTCTTTAGGTAATAGTCTTTCTCAAGAGTTTGTTACAAGGGATCTAAAAAACCATTTCACTGTCTTCTCCTCTGCATCACAGTGATCCCCATGGATCCTGCAGAAATTCAGGTCCTGATCATACAAACAGATTCACTCTACCTTAAATTTTTGAATACTCCTATTAGGTTTGCTGAAATTCCTCTTTCTCATGAAGCCAAGCACTGTTATCAGGATTTCTATGACCACAGGAAAGTTTCCAAAGCTCATTAAAGTATTTTTCAAAGAAGCAGGTTGCTGAGTAGGGCACTAGGAATGAGTGAGATGTAGGACATTTCATGCTA
The DNA here is from genome assembly GCA_013397195.1 of Hylia prasina. Lineage (NCBI taxonomy): Eukaryota > Metazoa > Chordata > Aves > Passeriformes > Sylviidae > Hylia > Hylia prasina. The sequence continues at coordinate 29,144 of VYXD01012674.1, forward strand.
TGTTGAGGAGAAGTACATACACACTGAATATTGCTGAAATACCTCATATTTCATCTGGACATAAAATTCTGGAATAAAATAATTTGAAGTGTTTTCAAGAAATTAATAGTGAACTAACAAAAAAAAGTGGTGAGCACAGGTACCATTATTTTTACTACACTTAATACCTCACAAAAAGAGAATAGATGCACTGTCTTCTGACACATTGAACAGAGCATTTCTCACTTCTGTGTGCACAACCACTGTAGTGGGCCTGTAAACCAGGAGAAATAAAGGGATGGCATCACTTTGTCTTCTCTGAGCAGAAGACAAGTTTGGAAGCACAATCTTCCCCTGTGGCGGGTAAGAGCCCTGAGTAATTTCATATTAACACATGAAGTTTCAGCGTGAAAGGTGTAAAAGCAAGTGGGTTTAGATTTTCCTTGTAATAGTCCAAAAAAAATTATCAAACCATCCCCACACCAGCAAGATTCTCAGCTTAAAATGACTGCAGGCCACTACAAAAATCAGATTAATTTCTTTAACAGAAACGTGGAAAAGTGACACTTGTATAAGACTCCATATTCTTTCAATTTAGACTAGTTTGTCATTCTGGGACCTGATTTTTAATTTTGAATAAAAGATATTACTTGAATATTAAGTTTAATTAAATTTTTTTTAAAAATTTAAAAAATACAAGATGTGATTTTCTACTTCAAACAGAGAAATCTGTCTCCATATCATTTCTCTAGCTCTTCAGACATTGGAAAAATCAAAAATGAGTAACAGTTGCATGTAAAAAAAATAAGATTACACAAGATTTTCTATTGAATTTAACAGTATGTTTTCACAGTGTTTCTGAGTAAGTGCATGTATCATACCAAGGTGTATATAAATATATGTATATATATGTGTGTGTATATATATATATATATGAACTCTTTGTGCTTATAAATAGTTCATATTTTCTGTTTTCGTATTTGGATCCAGCTTTGTCCAAAGTCACAGTGAAGCATGTGACAGTCTTCAGTAGATACAACGTTATGATATATATGTAGGAACAGCATGAATAAATCCATTCATTCTCTCCAGTCAATCTTTCTTAATTTTACATAATATTCACACAAAATAAAACCTGATATTCTTATGGTACATGTCCCATGGGCTTCAGTATTAACATCACGAGATATTAGTTAATGTGGGTTTGAATAACCAACTATTTTTAGGAATCCACTCAACTAATGAGTAACCATTGTTTGTTGTTAATACTACATTATACTCTGCAAGAAAACTGGCTTCCTATTCCATCAGTGTTAAATTTAATTATATATTCCAGATGACAACACATTTCTTTCTATTTATCTTTATTTAATATAGTTTCTTAGCAAATCTGTTCCAAAGGAAAAGTCTGGAAAACTCATACTGCTTTTAAAAAATAAGTGGGAGCATGTATGCCAACACAAAAGTTTTATTGTTGTGCTTTTAAATTAAATATTACACATGTATTTGGTATTTGGTGGACAAATTGCCTTACTTAGTAGCCAACCCCCCAGAAGGAACCGAGAATCCTAGATTTCCACCAATGTGAATTGATTTGAATGAAGCATCTTTCCTTTTCCAAGTCCTTCTAAGTCACCCTACTCCACAAGCTAATCTCTTCACTCCCGTGACCAGTGGCAGAACTCAAAAAAATGGTTGGAGCTGAGTCAGGCAAGGTTTAGGTTGAATATGAGGAAAAAGTTCTTCACCCAGAGGGTGGTTGGGCACTGGAACTGCCTCTTCAGGGAAGTGGTCACAGCACCAAACCTGACAGACTTCCAGAAGTGTTTGGACAATGCTGTTGGGCACATGGTAGGATTCTTGAGGTAACCTGTACAGAGGCAGGAGTTGGACTCAATAATCCTGATGGGCCCCTTCTAACTCAGAATATTCTATGACTATTTGATTCTAACTTTTGCTGAAATCCAAGTTAGACTTTTCTTTAAAAAATAGTTACTTTTTTCCCATGTGCATGTCTCAGAAGTCAGTCAGCATATAGTAATTTTGTTTTATAGAACAAATGTTGTAGCTAAAACACAGTCCTGTTTTTAAAAACGTGATAAAATTGAGTGGCACTTCCTGTTTGAAAGAGGGGAGCAACAGAACCTTTCAGGAGCATGCAATGCCAGAAACAATCAAGTAGTGCAACGGCTTTCATCGCACAGTGCTCTGAGGTGTGTGGTATGGGATAACCTTTGTTTACAGCTCAGAATATAAGAAAAATTATTCCCTGCACTCAATACCCATGTGTATTGTCTTACCTATGTTCCCAGGCAGCAGGAATGCAACATCAGAGTAGGTCCTTAGTGGCATATCTAAATAAAGTTTTATTGTGTACTTTTGCAAAGCTGTGAGGAAATTCCTTCCCTATCCACCCTTTTATGTCTGCGGCATTGCTAGATTATGGCAGCAGACAAGTGGGCAGTATATCAGTCTACTAACTCCAAACAAAGCTGATAATCTGAATATGACAAGCCTTTAAGGGCTCAAATATGGTTATCATAATTTGGACTTCTGCATATAAATATCCACAGGAAGTTTTGATGTTTAAACTGAGATAGATGTTCTTGCATTGCACTCTGTAAATAAGAAACTGCAATGATCCATTAACTGCAATCACTGCCTGCCAAGAAAGCCCTCATCATGTCAGAAGATGTCCAGCCTCTCTCCTTATTTACAGTCTTTGGCAAATAGAGGTCATTTACAAGTACATTTACTCAGATGATTTATTTGAGCCAGCTGTAGATAAAACAGCAAATTGATAAAGTCCATGTAGTAGCTTTCATAAATGGATTTCAGATATTTTCTTTACTTTTAACTGTGGAATCTTAGAGACTTATTTGGATCATGTTAAAGTAAATATATATATTCATCTGCAACACCATATGTTTAAAATAAATCAATTTTGTAAATACAGACCTGAAATCTTTTAGAATAACTCTACAAAAACTTTGGAATTGTGTTCATGTTGCTAAAGTTGGTAATCAAAAGTGGATCTAAATGACTATATCTATATAAACCACCGCTTCAGGAGAATGCTGAGATTAGTGCACTTCTTGGGCTTTTGTGATTAATCTATGACTTGGACTGGGCTCCAGGACTAGGATTTATCTGAAAAAATACAGTGTCTAGCATAAGTAGACCTGAGCATGTGAGGTAAATGCATAAGTTTTCTGCATAGTCATGGAAATAAATAGGTCTTTTAGATTACAAATCATCTCCATCTAAAGTAGAAATTTAAAACAGGCCAGATGAATTGTGTCCAAAAAAGTGTGTGTCTTCCCACTTACAGACTGTACAGGGAATCCAATTAACACAGACATAACACAGATATCAATATCATTAAAATCCATCACATGAGATTAATCCCTCATCAATGACCTAAACCTGTTAGGATTCAAGCCCAAAGGGACCTCAGAATCACCCTGCTCCTGTACAAAGTACCAAGTCCATTAAAATTATTGTCCCTGGAACATCTCTGGCAACAAAGGACTCCATTAACCTACTTGTTCACCTGCATGTGCAGTAAATCTTGAGCAAGAACTGACCTTTTCCATACATCCAGACCTCCTCGGTTCTAGTTTTCATATGAAATAGTTAAACTCTTCCCTAGGCATGTCTTGTTGGGATTTTGAAATATCCAGTAGCCTGTGCTGGCAAACATCTGGAAATCTGTGAGGTCACCATGTGTTGCAACAGGGCAAATGAACTACTATAGAAATGACTATCAATTGCTTAAACCAGTAAAATTAGGACAGCAGTAAATGTAAAATAAAGCCATCTACCCTGTAGTAGGGTATCCAACATACAGGAGACAAAAATACATATATCTGTAAAAGGTAGTTTTTAGAATTCTTTTTTAAATGGCTGTTATTTTTCCAAAATAAAGCATGCAAGTGCCCAGGCAACATATGTTATGTGCAAAAATCTATGCAATATGATAAATGGTGTGTCTGTAAGTAAATGAATACACAACTTTATACAGGAATTAAATACAATCTAAAAATAGAATGAGTGTGTAAGTTTATGAACAAGTGAAAGTACACAAAGTTAGGCATATGTAAACTTATCTTGTGTTATATGAATCATTCTTGACATATGACTGTAACGGCAGCCTTCGTTAGAAAAGGGAACAGCAAAAACTTCTAAGAAATTAAATAGGAATGCTTCCTAACGTTCAGTGGTTTGGCATTCTTTGTCTAAGAAGGTGAAGAAGTCATAAACAGAGCCTGTATGCATTTCATGAGTCACTTCAGAAACTAAAATTTTTCGCATGAAGCTATGTCACCTGGAAAAGAGGATATCTATGTGGAGGGTAAGAAAATACTAGACACACTTCTTGTTATTAGTTTTGGGCTGTGCTTTATAAACGTTCATCTTTCAAAGGCTGAAATTTCAGAGAAACATGTAACACAATATCTGAAGGTTTTCTTTTTATGTTGGAATATAGATACACCCAATAGAAAGGGGGTTTAGGATTTTGGGAAGAAGTGTGTATGCATGTGTGTCGGTGAGTTGTAACCTTGTACATTTTCTGGAATCATAAATTAATTTACAGGTCTACTGATCGTCTGTCTTATTTTTCCTGAAAACCATTCATTGACATATTTAGCATTCTGAGAAGTGCCCACAGTCATTCTGAGGAGCTCCAGCAAAGACCACCATGGGCTGGCGTGGAGACAGAAGAGAAATCCATGTGCATGTACATACTTACAATGATTACATTCAATCCCCAAAGGCAGACTGAGCAAGGTCTTTACATGTCCTAGGAGGAAGGGACTGTTATTTGTAATCATCTTCCCTCAGGCTGAAGGGTTTTACAGCTACTGATCTATCTCATCTCTCCCAACTAGATCATCCCTTTCCATCTCACTAGCTCTGCTTTGACAGCAAACTTTCTGGCCAAATGAGTGCACTTTTCCATGCTGAAAACTGGAAATTCATAGCAATTTATCTCTTTGTAGCATCCAATGCACAGCAACACCATTGTCTGATGTTTTAAATTATTAGAAGGGACTATGTCCTACTAAGTTTCACTTGTGCTTAATAACTGATAGCTACTGCATGGAGCTGAAATGACAGTGGTAAATGTTCTGGCTGACACCAGATCCTGTTCTACTCTGCCACCTGTTCTTCCTGCAGGATAAGAGAATGCAGGGAAAAGGAGCACAAGCTAAAATAATGAGGTTGTGCAGTGGCTACATTTTGCTGGGCAGAGCACAGCACTGAAGTGTTGGGTTATTGGGTATTTTCTTTAGCAAACTCGAACTCAAGAATTCTGCAGTAACGTCATAGTTTCAGTTTTCACTCAGAGAAGCTTGCAGCTGCAAGCCCTCACAGCTGCACACAAAGAAAGTGAAAAAAAATATCCTATAACAGATAATACATGAAGGAACAGGAAAAAATATTTTACCTCTTCTAAGTCAATATACTGACATTTTGCTTCTGACCAAAGCTTTTGCACTTGTAGACATCACATACATTTGGTCAAGAATCAACATAGTGCAATTTAATGATGACCATAGGCCTCATGGAAACATCTCTGTTTCAAAAGACTTTCACAAAGTAGGGAACAGCATCTGCCCTGGTTTCCTGCCGTCTCATCTCTCCCTGTGAGCTCTGTTCACTGAGGCTTCTGGCCCCAGACTATCACTTTCCTTTCACTAGGACTGCCTCAGGACTCAACCACCCCAAATTAAAGCCTTGGGATCAAACTGCCCTGAATTAAAGTAGGATTTTTAACATGCCTTAGCAAAAACTACAGCAGTTCTGGAGGAGCTGGACCTCAGTCCCTCCTGTGCCCTGCTATGCAGTTTTATTGAGCCTCTACTGAAGCCAGACATTCTCCTGGGCTTTGCACTTCATAAGCAGGGATTAACCGCTCTTGTGTGCCAGAGATTCTCTGGGCTGAAATACCTACCCACACTTTCATGGCTGCTAGAAGCAGCCACTGATTAGCCCAGACCTCCAGCTGCATCACATTTGAGGACTCTCACTTCCATGTCACTATCTTGCCAAAAACCCTGTGTGACCAAGTTAGCCATTTTTAGGCTGGGGTAGCTTGAAATACCGGAATAGTCACAGAACCACAACCTACATGGAGATAATAGTCACAGAACCACAACCTACATGGAGATGATAGATAGATAGATAGATAGATAGATAGATAGATAGATAGATAGATAGATAGATAGATAGATAGATAGATAGATAGATAGATAGATAGATAGATAGATAGATAGATAGATATAAACATAGAAAGAGAGAGAGAGAGAGACTGCTACTACTACTACTGCTACTGTCACACAGTCAGCCAGTTTATCAGGTATGATGCTACTTCCCTCCTCATAGGTGTTTGCTCAAATATGTTGAGGCAAGCTCTGGTCTGGGGTATTTTAATTTGGTTTTCTCTAGTTCCAGAAATGTACATGATCCAGATCCTACCATTAACAGACACAAGTGTTTAACCCAATACAGGACTGGCTGTGTGAGGAAGGGCTCTCATCTCATAGTCCTCAGTGCTACCATGTCCTTTTTAAAAGAGACCATAGTACATGGTACCATGCTGGTACATGCAGCTGTAACTTTTCTCAGTGTAGGGTTTTGTTGCTCTCTTTTGAACAAGACAGACATATTCCTTCATCCCTCCCTCCAACAGAGAAGAAATCTGTTGAGGCTGTGACTCAAAGTAAAAGTGATGGTCCCACTGAAGACCATTGCCTCTCCTTTGAAGGTCATGTTAGATGTGATGTAATAAAATGATTTTTAGGCACATAATTACTAGTTGGTTTCCCAAGACAGCAGGATGCTGGCACCACATGCTGTTATACCCTCAAGGCTTGATTATTCTAGTTCTGCCACTGCCACTTATAGAAGGCTGTGATTAGGAGCCTTAGAGTTCCTCATGGCACTGAAACACCCAGTCCTCCCTGCAGCCATGAGCCTCCAGGGTGCCAGCCTGGAAAAGGTAGATCCCATTTTTCCTTTCTTCTAAAAAGCTAAATAGAAGTGTAGTTACAGTGATATTGGTTATTGTGAAATTTTCCCTAGCCAATGAGTTTCAGCTCCCAGCTACGACTTAAAGTGTGACACTCACCTGCCTAAAAATCTTTCTCAGAGGGGTGTTACCTCTCTGAAACCATCTCTCTCCACTTATGTGTTTTGTTTTACTTATCTATTCACTTATTTCTTGAATGCAGTGCTTCTATCTAATGAAAATTTTAAATTATTGTGATTCAGCAAATGAGTTTTTAGATTTGTTGTTGTTCTTACTATTACTACTGCTACTCTATTAATAAACCCTATTGATATTTATTAATATACCTTACTAACTTTTAAAGAGAAAATGCAATCATGGAACAATTTATAAAGTTATTCAGTTTTCCTAGGAAGACACAAGAACATAGAATACATCTAAACATATAATTTTTCATTCAACATCCTTCACTCTCTCTGACACAAAAATACTTACTACCATATTACCAAGCAATCTTTTTTTATTATTATTATTTTATTAATCTCATGTCTCTGTAGTATCAACCAATGTTGTCATTAACGATATCCTGGGAAGGAAATATTCAACACTGAGAAAAAAGTGCAAAATCCCCATGTACTTTATGGAAAAAAAAGATCATTGATTGAAGACTGACTTCTTCAGAAATTTTTGAACTTGTGTGGAGTTTGTAAAAGTTCCCCACCCACATTATTCTCTTTGAAGATCTCACAGAGCTGCTCCTTCCATTTCTTGCCGTAAAACTGTCAGCTGAGTATTTCATGGTGTGATACAGCTCTCTATCTCACAGGAAATTGACCGAAGTCATTTTCCTGTAAGTATAAAAGAAGCAGACAAACTCCCTTAACCCTTTCAGTACATGTTATATTTACACACTTGTAACCTTCCATGTCTTAGAACAAAGAAAAACAGTCTCACTGGGAAACAGCAGCGGCTGTGGGGAGGTGTTTTTTTTGTAATGAACTTTCTGTTCTACTCATTGGGTAATTTATTTATCCACAGAAGATATTTGTGGGTGTTTTCATGTTCTTTACAACATTGCTTTTTCTAAGCTACAAAATATTTTTCTCATACAAAACTTTAGCATACTCTCTCAGCCTAGAAAATTAACATCTGTTTTTCTTCTTGATTTGGCAGCCTAGTATGTTGTTGAAACAGAGCTGTGCCATGAGCTCAGAGACGGCTCTAAATTACCAACACATGGTAAGTATTTCTGATTTAGTTCCTGCTGAAGTCTTTTGCTGGATGGTTAGAGATGGGCAGACAGCAAGAGGTTAGGAGCTGTGAATAAAACAATGTAAATTCATAATCCTTATCTAAATTTTCCTAGACATATAGACAAAGAGAAATTCTTGAGCTGTAAGGATCTTACACTGTGGAATTCTTAATGATTCTTAATGTTCTGCAAATAATGGCTTATCAAAATAGACACTCACTTAGAAGTGTCCTAATATTCCACATGGATAAAATTTCTGGTACAAATGGGAGAAGACAGGGCAGATGTCCTTAGCTTACACCATAATAAGAGGTGAGTAGAGATCATAAACTCAAGATTCAAACCCCAAAATAGGTACCATTAACTTCATCTATCAGAATGTTTTGTCTACTACCTGTGAATTTTGCATTCTTTTACAAGAAATCCTTTATCTGCGCTATATTATATCTGAACTCTGTGAATAACACCAGGTTGGAAGGAAATTCAATTTACAAGACCAACCTTATCTTGCTGCATCTGACCATTGGGCAAAGTGAGTAAACACAACCACCAAAGAGAACACAGTTGCAGCTCAGGAAGGAACAGCATGCGAATCGTCTTCAAAGGCAAAGTGGGTCATATTTCAGGGAAAGGATTTTTGACCTTCCAGTAGCACTCAGAAAAAGCCCCTACAGATAGCCCCTAAAATATTGCCAACTCTTCTCTTGTGAGGAAACAAGAGACTTGCCAGTCTTTTGCTTTGTACTCAGTCTTACATTCTCATAACTTCTGAACTGCTGTTCTTGTTGATGATATGTCACCATGTACTTTTGGAATATAATAATAATATTTCAGTATGTTCAAACAGTTAATGATTATTTTTGAAGCCAGGTCACCCTTGGTCCAATTTAACATATAAAACTACTTATTTGGGGAAAAGTGGGGACAAGAGAATACACCAGTTCTTTCACTAACCTGGCTTATGCAAAAATCCCCACAATTACAACTGTCAGAAATACAATAAAACTTCTGAAATATAAATTCTACAGACTTGCAGTTTTCTTCAGCTTAAGTGATCAATAATGTATAGAAATGTTCTTCTGATTCCCAAAAATTTAGTTCTGACTTTTCAAACGGAAGAAAGACCTGAAGGATTTGATACCTGGTCTGCCCTTGGGGGCATTTACAAGTGACCTACATGTTTTTCTGTGTAACTTGTATAAAAATCATACAACTACTGTTATGATTAACTCAGGTTATTTATTCTCAAATGCCACACAAGGAAAGCACACAGTAGTAAATGGCCTACAGCCAGAAGAAGGTTCCACAACAGTGAAGGCAATTAGAGTCTTATGTTTTCCCCTTCTCTGTGAAAATACAAGTGCAACAGTTGGGGTGGGATGAGAGAAAAAATTCTCTTTTTGTTTTGGGTTGAAGCTTAGCTGTGATCCCAACCAAGACACTTACAGGATGTTTCAGTTTAGTGAGGGACCTAAGGGGTTTGTGCAAGTCATTTCTCCAAGCTGGAGTCATGTTGTCCCATGCCTACCAAGACCAAGGGTAAAAGAAGCAATAGAAACATAAAACTTCCCAGGTTAAGATTACATACATATTTTTGTGGTCCCAGCTTGGACTAAACACACTTTTGGAGTGATTAACTTCCTCAGTCGTATTTTCAATGCCTAATGCAATTGTAGATTATATTATACAGCTGAACAGGAAAGCTCCAATAAGTTCTTCATGAGGAGACAAGTGGAACTTCAACTTTTCTGAACTCTGCTACAAAAACATCTTTTGCTATTTCATTATTCAGACAGCGCTTCCCTCTCCTTGCATCTTGTTTCCCCTGCCAAGCCCACCAGTGATCTCTCTTCTCCCTGTCCTGTATCATCCCTTCCTTCCTAGAAACAAAGTGGAAAAAGCATGGTTGATAAACATAATGAAAAATAAAGGATTTCATCACAGTCTGCTAGAAATTAAAATTATTGAAAGCGTGGTTCTCCCTTACGAGTGAAAGGCTGTAATAAAGAAAACATCCAGAAAATGTGCAAGCTCCAGCTGTATGTTGAGGACTCTATTAGGAAAATTGGATATAAATGCAAACATTATTTGATGTCTTTGATGTCTGGATACAATTCAAAGCACTTAAAAATTGCACAGAGTATTTAGGCATTACAAAACATCTCTTTAATTATACCTGAATTCTATTCAGTCACATTTAGACTTGTCCAGGGTGCATTAAAATGTGTATTTTATGAGCATAGCCCATTCTGCCATGTAAAGTTAATCTCAAGGCAATTCACATTAACATCCATTGCCTTCTTGTATTAAAAACTGCTTACTAGTTCCAGTTTTCATTGCTTTCTGAGACTGAGTCTTTCCTTTAAAGAAGTAGAGGAAACTGTTTTTCTTAGGGTGCAGCATTTCAAGCAGTTTTCTCCACCACTGCTGTGTCATTCCATAGCTTGAGTATGGGGACTCTGGAGTTCATGTTCAAATTCTGATGCCCAGTTTTTCACTGGAACACCCTCCAAGCTGCACTCCACCATCTGCACAACCTACTTATTGCTCTGGTATGTCGTCCTGGATTTCTCACTGTCCATTTTGACATGAGTGGAGGAGGACCACAAGGTTTTCCTTAGTCTGCACACCTCCTGGGGCACTGGCTCTAGCTCTAGGTCCTCAGAAAAAACAAGTTCCAAGTAGTACTGCAGAATGATCCTGCAGAACATCTTGCTTTTGTGGCAGCTTTAGAAAGCAGCTCTCCATTGCAAGGACTAGAAGATGGATAAGAAAGAAAACTGTTCATCAGTTTTAAAGCTGCACCAGAAAAGGAAGACCGATCTGAGCAATCACGTTGTCTCCTCTTTGGCTCATCAATACAATTTCACTATCACAGTAATAGGCACTTAAATAGTAACTTGGACAGAATTTTGGTGTCCACAAGAAAAACATGTTTTCCTGTAAAAGCAACTCAGTTTTCTTTAAGATCCAGGACTGCACAACTTGAAGTGCCAGAAACAGCCAGAAACAGGTCCATGCAGCAAAGGAATAGAGGAGAATGAGGAGAGGGGACTTTAAAAAGCTTCAAACATCTATCTCAAATGATGTTTTAGACTATGCAGTGTGACAAGAACTGATTAAACTGTATAGAATACTTTTTGGCTAACTGAAATGGTAATTTTAAGGAACTTTTGTTCAAAAATATCTTGTCTAATAAATGTGAAAATTTCCATGAAAGTATTAAAAGGGTACTGAAAATAAAAATTTACAGGCACCTTTTATTGCAAAGACAAGTTTTAGCAGTTTTGGAATTGTCAATGGAAAAAGCCTCATTAAGGAACAAAACTTACTTCAAAAGGGAGAAAATGAGCCTGGACAGTCTGAAAAAAATTGCACCTAATTAAAAGAGAAGTTGTTATATCGAGATTTTTATTACTTTTCCCAGTGCCCCATATTTTAAAGCTCTGCAGTTACTCATTAAGAAAATCTATTTGAAAATGGTACTTCTGTCATTAAGCAACTTTAATTAAACCTCCATTGTCTCTTTTCTAATAGATCCCAAGTTGTGATTTGCTCCTGTCTCTGGTAAGTTATTTTGAGCCATAACCACTATCTCAAATGAAGTTAGTGCTGAGTGTTATGGGTCTGACCAGTGTCATACTCAGCTCAAACTCACCTTGAGTCCCATAAGTTTTTAACTGGAGCCTATTCCCTGGATGAATTTATTGCTCACGGAAGACGGGAAACCTAAGCATATTTGCCTTGTCATCCAGGAGATTTATGTTTCTGTGTTAGTTGGACAACTAGAAAGACTCCAGGGTTTTTTTACATTCTTGCAAAGCAATATTGCTTTGGGCCTCAGATTAGCCCCTGGAATCATATGAACACACCTGAAAATACCAAGGGTGTTTATCCTCTCCCTAGAAATTATACTGTGCCATAGTCAAGTGCAGAACCATATTGATAATTGCGGAAATGTGTGAAATAGAGTTAAGGAGTGAAACCCAAAGGAGCAGGAAGAGATCTTGGGAGAGCCTCAGCAGCACCCTAGATGACAGGAATGCCACCAGGCCACCTCAGCATCTGTGATCTGGGCATTTGGAGCTGCTTTTCTGCCTGCCTTCAAACAAATGAACATACAGAATCCTAAACAATCTAACCCTAATTAGGCATCTATACCTAGTTGACAGTTATCCTGCTAAATTATCTGTGCATATTGTTCTTTGCAGCATTAGGATTTTATATGTTGTTTAACCCAAAATTCTCTATCAATCAATGTATCAAGTGGCGTTTTCATGCATTTAAAATAATCTCTTACAAACCTGGTCATTTTGTGAGTGGCAAAATGAACAAAATCTTATTGCCTATAGATTTGTAAAACTGTGATATTTAATAAGAGTTGAAATCCAATTACTTTCCTTGCCAAAAATGGGAATTTTAATAAGGTTTTTTCTAGTCTGCACATTTGTTTTCACAGAAATCATAGGAGCTTCATATCCTCAAGATACCCCTTCATCATCAAATATGTTTAAATTAATCCATTATTTCAAGTTATTAGAGAGGAGACCAACAGATATGCACACAGACAGACACACACAATAATTCCCTATCTCTCATCTCCTTGGGAATGTAGGTTTTCAATTTATACTGAAATCAAATATGCAAGGAAAGAAAATAATTTGAGGTAATAATTAAGACATTTTCTTGTAACATGATTAGGTTGTAGACAATCTCAGTATCTAATCTCACACTTGCTTCCCATAACATCTGCCCCAAGTTTTGGCCCTACATCAAGTACCAGCACATAGGAGAAGATCACTGGGGGAGAGGATCAAGTAGGTCAGGATTTTTTCTTATTCCGCAGTAAGCGCCCAAGAGAAATCCAGCCTTGTTTCAAGCCACAGGTGCAGGAAGAACACAGACAGGTGTCTGCCATAGCCTCCCCACCTATCTAGAGGCATGAACACTGGAGCTCAGCCCAGCTGACCACCCTCCTCTCCTCCAGCAGCGTGGGCGGCAGCAGTGTTCCCAGAGCAAAGGGGCCTTGGAGACAAAATTGTTTGTGTTTCCAAGAGCTGTTTTGCATGAGATGTGTCAGGGAAACATCACTGCTCCAGCCACAGTTTCAAACTCATCTCTATAACCATGGAAGCCAAAACCTATCCCATTGTTAATGAGCAGTGAAGGTCTGATGGAACCATGGAAGCACACATCTGAGGACAAATGCCAGAAACTTATGTGGACTTATTGGGGAAAATTAAGACATTTGTAATTACACACCTAAAACAAAGAGAGTGACAGCATGTTTAAGATGGAATTTGACAGAATTTTTTCCTTATATTTCAGCGGTTGGCAAACAGAACTATTGTATTTCAGCCATCTTAGTGAGTTCTGAATGAAAATATTTTTTTAAAACATCATAGAACTTCCAAAACTCAAAACAAAAAGATCCTGTATTCACAGTGAAAATGTATTAATTTTGAAAAGATACAACCCTCAGTGTCTAAGAAAAATCAGGCAGTAGCAGCCACCATTTTTGCTGCTGGAAATTAAAATAAATTGGGTTTTTCAGGGAATATGTTCCTTAAGGACTGCGTAATACTGTACCTCCTGTCTATTTAGACCAACCTGTTTTTCCAGTTCTCTGCAGTGGTCTTTCAATGGTGTTAAAAAATGCTATATAATTTTAGTAACAGGCTTCCACAACCCACTGGTTTCCAGTCTTCCACATACACCCTCTTTTCACTGAAGTATATCCCTGGTTTTAGAGGTTTTGCCACTGTTTCAGCTATAGCTGTCCAGTGCCTCTGAACATTTCTTGAGGTTTGTTTTTCTCTGCCTAGATCTGCCAGGGTTAATTGTAACACAAAAGGTCCATGCAGCACAGCCCTGGATGTAAAAGTAGTACAGAGAAAAGTAAGAAACACCTCACCACAGTGAGCTCCCTCTTCAATCAGAAGAAACTGTCATGAACTCTTTCTCTCTCACAACACACCCACAACCAGTTTAAGTGTACCAGCACCACTAAACAATAATTTGCATTTATTATTATTATTACTCAATTCAAAGTCTGAGGGAAGGAAAGTACATGGTGCATTTTCAAAAAATCCTCAATTTGATTAGAGTTTTCTGTTTTCCTTAGGGTTTCTCTATTTTCTTCTTCTTTTCTTCTTCTTCTTCTTCTTCTTCTTTTTTCTTTTTCTTTTTCTTTTTCTTCTTTTTCTTCTTTTTCTTCTTTTTCTTCTTTTTCTTCTTTTTCTTCTTTTTCTTCTTCTTCTTTTTCTTCTTCTTCTTCTTCTTCTTCTTCTTCTTCTTCTTCTTCTTCTTCTTCTTCTTCTTCTTCTTCTTCTTCTTCTTCTTCCTCTTCTTCTTCTTCTTCTTCTTCTTCTTCTTCTTCTTCTTCTTCTTCTTCTTCTTCTTCTTCTTCTTCTTCTTCTTCTTCTTCTTCTTCTTCTTCTTCTTCTTCTTCTTCTTCTTCTTCTTCTTCTTCTTCTTCTTCTTCTTCTTCTTCTTCTTCTTCTTCTTCTTCTTCTTCTTCTTCTTCTTCTTCTTCTTCTTCTTCTTCTTCTTCTTCTTCTTCTTCTTCTTCTTCTTCTTCTTCTTCTTCTTCTTCTTCTTCTTCTTCTTCTTCTTCTTCTTCTTCTTCTTCTTCTTCTTCTTCTTCTTCTTCTTCTTCTTCTTCTTCTTCTTCTTCTTCTTCTTCTTCTTCTTCTTCTTCTTCTTCTTCTTCTTCTTCTTCTTCTTCTTCTTCTTCTTCTTCTTCTTCTTCTTCTTCTTCTTCTTCTTCTTCTTCTTCTTCTTCTTCTTCTTCTTCTTCTTCTTCTTCTTCTTCTTCTTCTTCTTCTTCTTCTTCTTCTTCTTCTTCTTCTTCTTCTTCTTCTTCTTCTTCTTCTTCTTCTTCTTCTTTTTTAAGCTCTGTTCTAAGAAAAGGAAAGTGGGAGATTTACTAAAAGCAAGGCAGGTCGGTTAGTTATGAGTCACCTTCATGACTTATAAAGGGTCTCAAGTTGTTTGGAGCGGGCTTTCTTCACCTAACTCATGCTGAAGGGATATCAGGAGACTAGCCAGACCAACATATCTCTGTGGCAACTGCTCCTGACTCATTTTTCATTTGCCTTCTTTCTCGGTCTCTCTCTTTTACTCTCTCTCTCTTTAAAAGAAAAAAAAAAA
>VYXD01012675.1:0-45152 GCA_013397195.1 Hylia prasina
CCAGCAGCTTCTCCCCTGGACAGTGATCCCTGCTGAGTGGCCCAGTGATTCCTTCCCCATGGCATTGTCCGAAGACACAAATATGTTTGTGGTTTGTGCCTCGTCTGCTGATGCCATGGACCAGGCCAACGCAGCAGGCATGGAGGCTGGCTGTGCCCATCTTGCCCCTCCCCAGGAAAAGCTCTGGAAGGCTGAGCAGCCTGCAGGGGTTTGCCCAGAGCCTGCCCAGCTCCTGGCACGCAGCGTTCCCGCTTGCCCCGCCGGCAGCGCAGCCGTCCCGCAGCCCCCGGCCCCACGGTGATGGCGCTCCGTGGTCAAGACGGCCCAGCGGGCTCTGCGCCAGCTTTTCTCCTTCAGCTGCCTCAGGGGGCGGCCAGAGGAGTGAGCCTGGTGCCAGCACTAGGCCAATCCCCATAGATAACTGTTCACCCTGAGAAAACCAGTTACCATATGTAGGTCCTGCTGCAGCCCCAGCATGGCATGCCCAAGAAAACAGCAAGGCAGCCTGGTCGAGTAGAGGCAGCTGAGGAAGGATGACAGTGCTGCACTGGAGAACCCAATATGAGTTGACTTTAGGCCCAGTCTGCACTGGGGAGGTGCAGCCCTAAGGCTGCATTTGGAGCTGGGAAATTCTCCTTGGGCCCTCAGCAGGAGGACTGCATCCTCCTGTCACATTCAAACTAGGCGCAGAGGTGTCTTTACCTAATTGCCTCTGAACAGGGGCACACATCTGCCCACGCACTCCAAGGTGTGGCCTTCCCAGGGCCCAGCACAGAGCGTCAATCACCAGTCCTGCTGGCCACACGGTTGCTGGCACAGAAGGCCAGGAGGCCACCAGCCTTCTTTCCCACCGGGGCACTTGCCAGCTCTCCTTTGGCCGCTGTCGGCCAGCACTGCCAGGGCCTTTTCTGCTTGGCAGCTTTCCCACCACTCTGCCCCTGCCTGGACCACTGCAGGGGATTGTTGTGGCCAAAGTTTACTATCCCGAACTTTGCCTTGTTGAACTTGATACCACTGGCCTTGGCTCATCGATCCAGCCTGTCCAAAATACCTGGTTCCAAGCCTGTGCCTTCACCAGATATGCCACCCACTAGATGAGGTTGCACAGGGCCCCATCCAAACAGGCCTGTTTTAAAAAGAGCCCATATTATGCGAGAACTAGCGAAGCAACCCACACCAGCCACTCTGAAAATACCAGACCATGGAGAAAAACATCTTCTGGAAGCACCAGTTGCAGCTGGTTCAGTGTTATAAACTCAAGACTGATCACCACTGCGGGAAGAAAATAGTGGGAATTGCTTCCAATCTCTGCATTCTTGAATAGAGGTCACTGACTTAATCCAGAGGAGAAAAAGAGAAAAAAATCCAGAACTGCCTTTCCACTCCTGCCGAAGAGCTGGGTCGGAAATACCAAAACCACAGCATCATCTCTAACAGAGAGGGAAACATAAGACTGCCCTGAATATTCTAACAACTCTGAAAAATAACAAGATCACAATTGCTGCTGAGAGCAGTGAATAATTATTTTGCAGGTAGGAGGCTCAGAGGCATTTTGTTGTCATTTTCTGAGTCAATTCTACATCTCCTGGGTCAGAAAAACAGCTTATACACAAACATATTGACATTTCTACCCACATTTCTTAGATAAGGAAGATTTCCTGACCCAAACTGTGCTCTATTTCCTTCTACTCTCACTATGAGCATTAAACTAAGAGCAGAGGAGCCATAACTAGACACATTTTAACACTCACACCCATTTCAGACTGGAGCCATGTCAAAGAAGTGAAATATTTAAATATATATAAACTTTTGTTGTATACAAACAAGATAAATATTAGTCAAATAGCCCTGATATTTCCAGCACTGAAGGCCCAAAAAAGAATTAACAAATGTGTTCTTAAATCCACTCTGTGCATCCCATAACAACTTACCTTTTCTCCTTTGGTCCCACTAACACCAGGAGGGCCGGGACTGCCAGGAGGGCCCTATAAAGAGGTAAAATTGAGAAAAAAAAAAAAATCTTTGTTTCTAAACTGCGGGAGAAACATAAGGCTGCCATTGTTGGCAGCATAAACAGTGATGTCCCATTGCACTGGGGAGGAACTAATATGAGACTGCTTTGACTTTGCTGCACAGAAAGGAAAGAGAGTAATGCCTCAGCAACCACAATGCCACCAATGCAATTTCAGCTGATTCAGAAGAATTGCAGTTGAGTGAGTATATCAGTGTCAAACACAAAATTTAGTATAAAATTCAGGCATGAACATTTACTCCCTTCTAAGTGTCTAGACATGGAAAAGGAAGAAATGCTTCAGAAAACTCAACTTCTGTTGAAGGGTTTCACTTGGAGAAATTATTCCTTTAAAGTAGTAAACAGCATTCATCTGCACATCCCTCTGCAATTTCCTACTTCATCTGCATTTACTGCAAGTATAAACCAGTTCTTTATCCATCTATAACACTGGAAAACATTTCCATCTTTCAAGGATAGTGATAAACTCTAACTAGACACACACTTCTTTGTACAAGGTAAACTCTGGCTGAGGAACAGAGCAGGATGCAGATGATACACCCTGGAACCATCAGGCTCAAGGGTGGCAGTGATTAGCTGTATGGCTTTTGGCAAATCACTTCTGGCCTCTGCTTCTTATTCTGTCCTTTGCTATTTAGACCAGAAGGCCCTTAGAAGAAAAGGATGCTTCTCATTAAGTATCATTCCCTGGGTAATGAAAACAGTCTTGTGGAATCTACAGATAGCGGTTTTAGACAAAGCAGTGCGTGTCTGATCAGCAGAAATGTACCGATCTTCTAGGCCATTTTCTGTTTTCTTTTTGTTTTAAAAATGTAAATAGTTCCAAGCCTTTTTTATTGAAAACAACCCAAATATATTAAATCCAGTTCTCTTCCTTTCCTGTTGTGGGCTTTAACAACTGAATTTTTTCTGAGTCCTTTCTTATGTATTTAATGAAAATTAAGACAAACATTTGAGCTGTCACGTTTAAAGGACTGGCATTTCCTGTGAGTCTAAATTGCATTCTAGTTTAATTCTAAAAACAAACAAACCAAAAAAGAAAACTGTGCCAGCAAAGATCTTTAGAATAGGGACATGATTGGGTACTGTCATGATTCAGCAATCACCCAGGATAAGTCTCGAGTTTTAGGGCCAACTTCCACTCTTTTCAAAGAAACACTTCCACGTATTGGGTATTTGCCACATACCTGTTTCCCCTCCACACCTGGCTTTCCAGGGAATCCATCCAGGCCTCTGTCTCCCTGGAAAAGGAAGAGAAGAACCACTGTTTTAAATCTGTGCTGTTTAGGTCACTGCCCTGAAGGTGATGTCCATATTATGTGCTCCAAGAGTAATATAAGGAGAGAAATTCCAGCCAGTTCCATATAGAAAATAGCTGAAGTTCTTACATCTGTACGATGAAAAGTTGCTGCAACCAGAGGAAGGTATTTACTAGCTGTCCACGTTGGCATCCTTCCTCTGCCTGCTGAGGTGGGTTGGTGTAAACTGGACAATGTGCTCCAGGAGAGCGTCAGCCCAGAACAGCTCTCACAAAAATAATAAAGCAATCCAGCAATAGGTCAGTTTTACCCAGTAAAAAAAAAATCTTTAATTTTTCACCTTTCCTTTCTGTAGCCTGGGGGAACAATTAATTTGTTCCTATATGTCTCCAGATCTAGACAGTCCACAAAGGTCATACGCAATGGATTTCACTACTTTATTTTCATTACTTGAAGATACGGGTTTTTCCCTCTGTACCTAAACCTGATTATTTTTTTGCTGCAGTTCCAGACTTACTAGTCTTTCCCTAACCCCCCACAGAGAGAAGTGTTTCCTTCATCTTTACAATGACCTGTTATCTATTTGAAGATTTACAAAACTCCACTTTCAAACTTCTCTAGACAAAACAACCATAATACTTTCAACTTTGCGTTGTGGGCATGTTTGTCAGTCCTCTGATCATTTTTATTGCTCCCCTGTGTGCAGTGTCCAATTTTTCCACATCTTCATCGTAGCCAGGTACATGAAACTCAATACACCTGAGGCTAACTTTGAGCAGGAATATGTTTTCATGTTTTATAGACTATTTTTCTGTTTAAATCCCAGGATAATGTTTAGTTTACACCAACCCACCTTCCACAAGACAGCTCCTTGATCAGTTGTTCCCAATCCATAACTGCAATTTGTTGTCCTATGTGTATGAAACGTGCTGCAGCTGCCCCTTCTCAATGTCTTCTGCTTTGGGGGATTGTGTTTGCAGGATAATTTTGAATTCTGACCCTGATCTCTACTCTTCTTCCATATTCAAATTCAACATATTTCACTTTTTATAATCAAGGTTCGTGATAGAGATAACTGGATTAGTTACATACTTCTGCTGAACTTTTTGACCTTTCAATCTCTTTAGTTTAAAAACTCCTAGAAACAGGGTCTTTCTTGTACTCTCTAAAGTCCTTGAACCTCTGAAAAATGAAACACAGATTTTGTGTGGATCCTTCACAAACAGCTGAATATAAACTATCAAACACACATACAGTGCCAATGTTAACATGAATGTGCATTAAAAACAAATTCTACAAGTAGAAGCAGTGACAGAAAACTGATAGTTTTATGCTATTTTTTTGTGGTTTTATATATCTTAAACTCAGACCACTGTTATTACCTGCAAACCCACACTTATGGCATTGGATTTAATTAGCTTCTTTTGTAAACTACATTGATTTGCCAAGTCAGAAATGGATTTGCTAATCACTATTTATTTTTCCTTCTTAGAAAGTCAATCAATCTTCTAACATAAATGTTATTTCAAATTATGTATTCAAGGAATGAAATTAGAGAGACCCATACCCTCCAGACAGCAGCTGAAAACCAGTGTCAGACACCCAGATCCACTTGCTTTGGAGGTGATTGCTTCCACATTAATGCTTTCCTTTGCACTGCCTGAACTACAAATATCCTGAATAAGACTTTCAGCAAGCAACAGCCTGGTATATTGCTGACAAAATGTGCAGTGTGTTCCCAGGAGAATTTTTAACACCAATACACTGCAGCAATGAGTACTTCACACACGTTGGTTTAGCTGCCAAAACAGAAAAGTGTCGATGTTCTTACTGCTACCAGTGGGGGCTGGGAAAGGCAAATGTATTATTCATACAAGCAAATACAAAAAAAGCTGTTTGAAAACACTCCAAACGATTGTGTTTGCTGCTGTTCCTTCAGAAAAATCTGTTGTTATAAATATTTTTCATTATTTTTCCATTCTTTAAATAAGGCTACTCAGTGAAAGGTACTTTTCTCCCAATAGAGAGAACAAACACATTAAAGTTTCATTCTCAAATTTTCACTTTAAGAGTCCATTTCTTTCTCCTGTGTTCTACTGTTTTTTCTTCTTTTAACCAGTGGAACAAAATGGTGAAGATTCACAAGCAACTAGGGGAAATGACAATTCTGCCAAAACTTCAGTGCTACTCTCTGACCTCTACCATTTAGAAAATTTAATGATTGTTGGAAAAATGATTACCCAGGAGCCTGTAGAGCCTAGGAAAGGCTGGAGGAGAAAAAAAAAAACACTACAGAGGGATCTGGCAGCAGCATATCAGTCCTGCTGCTTTCTTGCACAATCCCTTCTCAGTAAAACAGACAAGGTTTTACAGGATGGACACAGGATTATGCAGCAAAAGCAATGCCCTTTGTCACACTTAACTGCTGGACATGCCTAAATTAGAATGCCAAGTATCACATACAGATATGGCTTCTGTTAGCAGGACAGTGCATTGTAATTATCTCTGGAGACTTTCCTGGGGTCTACAATGAACTCATTGGATGCAAAAGGGCATGGGATATCTCTCATATGTTGCAGTGCTTTTCCTATAGTGTGTCACCCATACTACTGGATTTGGGAACCTCACTATAAAACCTCAACATTCAAATCCAAGGTCCCAGGATATGTGAAAAATTCAGCAAGACGGATGGGATACTTAGGACTTTTTTGGTAGTAAGGGAGAAAACTTGATAAAACAGTACTCAGTGCATGAACTAGTGCTCCCATCTGATGTTACAACCCCTTTTCTCTTCAGGCACAAAGAAACAGGGGTTGCGTAGGTGTCAGTATTCAGGTTACAGACTGAAGAGCAGACAAGAAAATATTTGGCCCACCAAATTTACGCCCACTGTTTTCACAGTAGTACTGACTGCTAAAAGGACTGGCAGTGGGTGCACTGAGACCATTATTAAAACCTGGAAAAAAATTGAAGCACAATAGTTGTAGCAGAGATTTGGCTGCTCCAGGAAAAAAAAAAAAACACACACAAAAAAAACCCAGATGGGAGGGCATCTCTAATTGTGCAGATCCTTCTAATGAAACAAAACCTAATTCATTTCTTCCCTACTTTAATTTTCCTCTACTTAGTCAGTTGCCTGCCCACACACAGTTCCAGCTTCCTCTCCCATCACAGTGATGTCAGAAAGATGGATTTTCTTCCAGGAGCCAAATATTCCAGCAGATTAGACAATGTTGCCTCTGGAAAAGCGGCAGAGGCACTGGCTAGACACAGGACACCTATCCAGTGCTGCAAAGGGCTGAAAGAAAAGCATGACAAAAATAAAGTACAATCCAGCCATTTGCTTTAGCTGCAAGGATAGGTAACACAAAATATGATCATGGCTACTTTATCACAAACAGCAGAAAGGACGCTGGTAAAGAGAAACACAATATCTCACACTAAGGGTCTACTGATAATTTTTTCCAGTAGGAAAAAGTTTGGTGTTAATCACTGGGTTTTCTCTCCAGAAGAAGATGGAGACTGAGAAATGGGAACAGAGCTATGCCAGCAAGATGATGACTCCCTCCTTTACACAAACACAGGCAAAGCTGCCAGACCCTCCCTGAGATAAACCTCTGCCAGGACTGGCTTGAGTCATAAGCAAGACAGAACATTTTTGGGGGGCCCTGAGCACTGCCAAGAAGATCTACAGCAGAAGTGGGTGCACATCTGAGGTCACTCTGAACAGTGAGCAAACTGAAATAACTAAGTCTTTGTGTGTGCTCAGCTCTCCTTTTAAATGCCCATTCCAGGTATAATAAGCATTTGGTCTTTTCATTGAGCCACAAACATGGTTCAAATCCCAGAATGACCTGTACTCTGTGAAACATCTCTTCACAGTCAGGAGAGAACATGGAACTGGGAAGCAACTCCATTAGGTTGAAGCCTCTGACATAGTAGAAATTACTTGTAGAAATTACTCACTTGTACATACTACAAGTGAGTTTATGGGGATGGGAGAAGAAAAAAACATAGGAAGTGGGATGATGTGAAAAACTGGAATGAGATGGGAAAATGCTGGTTGCAGCCCTGGTCAGTGGCAGTCAGTGACCATTCTCAACTCTCAGGTTGTGCACACAGTGTGGACACCCCTTCAGATCTCCACAGTGGGAGCCTCCACTCCTTTCCTCTATCTTCTCCATCCCTGACTACACACACACAAGAAGTCCCTAAATGTGCTCAGTAGACAGCATAGATCCCAAAAGCCCTCCTGCACACCCATGGGAGGTGGAGAGCACTTGGAAGTGCAGCACAGAGAGGAAACTCCATCCCTCTCCAGAGCTGCTGGCCTGGTAGTCCACCTCACCGAATGGACAAAGGAAAAGCCTGGCTTTTCCTAGCATGCAGCAGGAATACCTTGTCTCCTCGTGTTCCCTTTTCTCCTCTTTCTCCTTGTAGACCCTAAAAATAAAAATAAACAGAGATTACAAAGATAAATCCAAATAGAGGCATAGTTACCTCCTCTAGTCACCAAATCAGTGTGCACATCTGCACAATCTATTCAAGTGAACCTCAAGGACATTTTCTGTGTTGCCAGTCCTCAAAGTTGGCCGCAGGCATGATCTAAGCAGACTCACAGAGCAGGGATGGCTTGTGAGCCCAAGAACATCTGTAATATTATATTGCCTGCAGACACACGACCCTCCTGCCAACAGCAGAGTGGAGGGACAGCGAACACACCATGGCTGCAGATGGTCTGGAAAACAACCAATGCTCTGCATTTTTCAAGTTTCTTGTAAACAATGAGAACTTTGGTAAAGGACAATACTGATGAGAAAACCTATCGCATAAACAAGCAAGAATTCCCGTTCCTGGTGGGTTTGGATGTGGCAGCCAAACAGACAGCAGGTAGCTTTGAGAACTGGCAAAGGTTAGATGCACTCTGTCCTGGGGGCCCAGCACATTTTTGTGCTGTGAATGCAATGCCAGTGTTCCTCAGGACTGCATAATTCATCGCCCAGCTACACCAGAAACATCGCTGGAGCTCGGGTTGAGCCAGCACAGACAACTGACTCAATGGGCACAAAGGGATTCCACCTTGCCTTGGCTCAGCAAACACCTTGTATTTTACCTGCATTGTAGAAACTGAACAATCAACTAATAACTATAGAGAGACAAATATGCTCAGTCAGCAGTGACGTCTCTGAAACTGCCAAAGCTTATAGTGCTTCTTGCTGTAATCATTTAAATTTCAGTTTACTTTACACTATACTGGAGTCTTACCTCCAAGCTAATGAGAGCTCCATGTCTGGGTATATTTGGCCCTCAGGATGATTTACATAATCTCGTAATGGGAAGGCTGTTTTATACTAGAGCAAGTTGCTCAGAGCCCAGTCCAAGCTGGCCTTCAATGTTTCCAGGAATACGGCATCCACCATCTTGCCAGACAACCTGTTCCAGATTCTCACCATTCTCATAGTAATAACTTGCTCCCTTATATCTAATCTAAACCTAACCCCTTTTACTTTAAAACCATTATCCCTTGTCCTATCACAACAGGTCTTATTAAAAAGTTTGGCATTTTTTAAATATTGAAAGGCCACATTAAGGTCTCCTCAGAGCCTTCTCCAGACTGAGCAACCTCAGCTCTCAGCCTTATCTCACAGGAGCGGTGCTATAGCCTTCCTACCACTTCCATGGCCCTGTTCTGGACCTGCTCTCAGAGGTCCATGAATCTTCCCTGTGCTGGGACCCCAGAGCTGGATGCAGCATTGCAGGTGGGGTCTGACCAGAGCAGAGGAGCAGAATCATTTCCCTCACCTGCTGCCCAAAGTGTTTTTGGGCTGTGAGTGCCCACTGTCAGCTCATGTCCAGCTTTTCACCCTCCAGCATCCCAAGTACTTCTTGGCAGGATCCTTTCATCCCCCAGCTTGTGGGAGGTGACCCCCATTTGGGTCATCAAATCTCAGAAAATCCAGTCAGCCTTTCCAACACCAGCTTAAAGGCTGCTTACCAAGCTGGGACCACAAGACAGAGGTGCTAACTGGGTAGAGTCTAATTTATTTTGGTCTTGCTATTGTTCATTCAATGCAGGTTTGTCCCCTGAGCCCAAAGGCTATTGCCTGAGAGCTTTGAAAATATGACTGGAAACTTGCTGAGAGGTGGTATTTTTTCTTGGTGTTCTGATGAAGTTTTTCAAGCACCATATAAATGGTGCATCATCACAGACCAAAGCAATTGCATTACAGTGGGAGCATCACAAAATCACCAACTGTTATCTCAGTAATCAAGTAATTTCTGCTGACACCTCTCTACTGGCTACAGGTCTGTTCTCATTTGAAGAAGACAGAAGAAACTTCGTGAAGTCAAGAAAATTTCACCACTTGGACATAGTGAAGATAAGTGGTCAGACAGACTATAGACTGCTTAATAATAATAAAAAATATATCTGGGCAGAACACACTGAAAAAGTAAAGGAAGTTTCTAGAGCATTAGAAATTGAACAAGAGCCATGACTTACCGGTGCACCTACGTAGCCTTTAATGCCTGGAGGACCCTGTTTTCCCTCGGATCCCTGGCAAGGAATTGAGATACAGTAAACCACCAGAAAGTCTTTCACATAAAAGACCAAGAATAAAATTAATTAGTCAGAAATGCGAGTTGCTCTTTCCAGGCTCACACTGAGGCTTCTTGACTCTCTCAGAGAGCTAACACAGGAGTAATGTCTTACTTTCCAACTACTTACCCAAACTGACACTCCAACATTTTCATCTGTCCCCTCAGACATTAGCAAATTTTATCCTTCTGCTTTCAGACTTAATCTACAAAGGCAAACTGTCCCATACAGGTTTCTCTACAGGTTATTTCAGAAGGTTTGGCAGTGTCAGTTGCTGCACACAGCACCTGTTGGAGCTCCTGAACACAGTGTTAATGGAACAAAGCAAAGGTATACATTGCTGCAAAATGACCACGGTCTTCAAAATGTTACATGTTTCGAAGAGTAAATGAAAATACTCAGATTAGAACTAAATTTTCCAATGTTTGTTATTACTGTTAAGAAAAAATGCAAGAGGATCAGGTACATTTCATCAGTCCTTCAGCTGGTTGTACACTACTCACCCTGGGGAAGATACACTGTAATGAAGAGTACTCACAGTGTGCCTTTCTTTATGTGTCTTTCAATGCCTGAAAATTATCTGGATCCTCAGCTGAACAGGCTCAGCCATCAGAGCTGTCCCATGGAGACATCCTGGGCCTGGCCAGTTGACCTAGAGAACTGGTTTGGCATCTTACATCACCAATTTGAGTGATCATTTTCTTACTTATATCATTTCCCCTTTCTCACCACTCTCATCTATCTAACTCCTGTCTAACACTAATTGGGTGGCTGTAATGGATAAGGCTTCAAAACAGATAGAGATATTATCATTAAATAATTTAAAAATAATTACGTTTTGTATTAATAGAAGTTTCATATTAAAAGAATAATACAATTCAAAACGTAAGATGTATTTGCAATTAATTGGTAGCAGAACTAATGTTTTGTTCTTCCCCAGTGCAGGTTAACAAGAGTAGGGTTCAAGCACAAGGAAAGGTGGCTCTGGGATCAGATGTGAGAACCTCTGCAGGGTCAGGAAGCACTGAAAGTCCTCTAACAGCAGAGGGAGAGCAGCAGGCATGCACCTAAATCTCTCCTTCAGCCTGCAGAAAAATACTGCTACCAAGGTCTAGGCAAAACCCCAAGAGAAACAGAGTCCTGCTCCAAGTCGTCCAAATTACAGAAGTCTAACTCAGTCCTGTTACATAAAACGTGGTTGTAACACTCAGCAGAAGTTATAGAGAAACTGGGTTTGTCTGGATGAGATGTGCTGAACCCACTCAAGGCCTGTGCTGAGATCATGTCTGGTAAACCAGAGAAGCGTGAGACCTTCGACAGCTCGAGCAAGCAAGAAGGAAATTTGTCAAAATGAAACTCTTACCTAATACTTTTTATTTCAAAGGATTGATTTTTTCCCCCCCTCTCCCTCTGCTTTTTCTATTAAGTGCAGATAACTGTCAGTTCAGATGGGAATGCTATAGCTATGTCTGTGCCACAGCAATGACAACCACATAAAATCTCTTTATCCTTTTATTAGAGATATGGTGGGGAACGAAGGAAAAGGTTGAATATTTGCTGCAGGATATTGCAGGCTAAAGGGTCTGATCTCAAAAATCCAAACTTTATTTCTCTGCTACAGCATCGTACAATGAACAATCTGAGATATGGTCCTTTTCCTCTGGACTCACTTATTCCATTTAAATTAACCTGCCAGGTTAATTTATGTGGGAGTTTTCCCCACTGCCCAGTGAATGTTTCTTGCCATCTCAGACTACCATGACATCTGTAACCAGAAGTTCCAACACCTCAGCACAAGGCTGACTTTGCTAACTCTTCTTTGTGCCCAGCTTGTAGCCAGCAAGATCACACATCCTTCTTGGGGAACAAGGAAGTTCACCCTCCAAGTTTAATGAAAAAGAAAAAACCCACTCCAAACGCTACAGTTTTTTGCTGAAGACACTTAGCTAGGAACAACTCCCCTGGAGACATCACTGAGAAGCAAAACCAGTAAAACCTGGGATGACATACCAAGGCCATTTCATTCCTGTAACCTGTACATGAACCCAAATGGGCTCAGCGGCCATTTCCATAACTCTTTGAACTGAAATTCCATTACCAGAAGTCTGGAGGATTCTTAACTGTGCTACTGGAAGCTTCACACAATTAATGAGGTCTGTAAAAAGTACAAGACAATTTCTTAAAAGAAAGTGCTGGTAATTCCCACTGAAGCAAAAGGCTCCTTGGCCAAGTGGATAAACAAGGGGCTGAATTTCCTGGGGCACAGGTATCGTTGCTGAGCACACACTGGGCTTGCCTGGCTCAATGCTAATGAAGATGGTTTGAGACAGGAAAGATCACATCACAACCCAACCAACCAGAGAAACTGCAAGGTTGCTCCCCATGGAGCCTGGGGTAGAGCCCAGAGCTGCTGTATTGGTGCTGATGACAAAAGTAAGTGATCTGGCAAAAAAAACCAAACCAAATTATCATTACACCAGTAATTGGAGATGTGACCTCTCTAATTGCCAACTCCACCCATACTTATACACCTTGTTCCACGCTGACGAGGTGCTCCGGCTTCACACCAAGGAGTAAAGGAGTATGGATTCCTATTTTAGATTTTAAAGCCTTGTCAGCAAGTCAGGGTTATTTCTTAAAATAGCTCAGGCCAGAATCCAGCTCAAGGACACTGCACACAGCCAATGCATCCACTGAGGCAAATGAGTCACTGAAAACACACAATAATTTCACATTTAGGCACTATGAGAGGCTGGGGTTGGCGAAGCTCATGTCTTCCCTGGGAGCACTGGCACTGTCCAGTCAGATGTCTTTAAGCCCAGCCCCACCAGCACTTGTCCTGCCCAGCCCATAGATCTGAACTCCTATTCAGCATTGCCTCATTAACTGGCTGAACTGCATGTTCCTGAAGAACCTGGTGGGAAATATGGAGCAGGATCAAGTCCACCTTGAGGAAGATGTAGGTGCCTGAGTTTAACTTGGTTTGTAAAAGCTTTGCAAAGCAAGTGTGAGGAGGTTCATACCACAAAAAGCATCATATAGCCTTCTGGTTTGTAATTCCACTACACAAGACATGCAGGACAGATAGAAAATATGTACTTATTTACTTGATAGGAGAGATGCAGCTAAAAAGCATTTATGAGTGATGAATTCAGTTAATTTCATCCAAGATCCAAATTCCGTTGAAGGGCAAAATATTCAGTGTGCCTCCACTCAGCTCAGCCCATCCCTGCTTTGCATGTGTCATTTATCCCCTGCTGAAGCCAATATGGTTTCCACAGAGAACCCTGGGATGGCTGCCAAGTATTTCTGCTAATCTACAAACTCCTCCTGAGTTCTGATACCCTCCTGATGGGGCTTTGGGAAGGGGTGAATTTCCCTCTATGCAAAAGCACAGGGACATTTTGGAGACAGGGCTCTGCAGAGCTGAGGAAGACCGAGGACTTGTAAATGACCTGCTTCATCAAGTCCTCTCAGACAGAGCCAAGGGACAGTCCATGCTACACCCAGAAGGGTGGTGAGGTACTTAACTCCTATTTGAGGATAATGGTATCAGTGAACGCAGTGTGAGATTTAGGGGACTAGAAATGGCTCTTCCAGAAAGATGAGATATTCAAAGGCCTTGGCTTGTACAGGAACAGAACTAATTCAGGCAATCAAATTGTTGTCCTTGCAGCACTTTTCACAAGATGAGCTGAACTTGCTGTGAGTGATACCCCTAAAAATATATTTGTCACAATGCACCATCTACTTTTTCTGTTATAACAAGGCTGAAAGCACCTGAGGGGTATTTATCCCCTCAATAACCAGGGAGCAAGGCAAGGAGAGCTGAGACTTTGAAAGGACGTTAAAGAATTGCTGCTTCAAAATTCGCATTTCTGATGCTCAGCTACGTGGTGCCAGATCTGCATTCAGAAGCCCCTTGTTTGAAGCACTGGCTCAAGTCCTGTATCGCTCAGGCACTGTTCACTGGTGCAAAACTGAAGCTCCCAAAGTAGGCAGAAACATTCAGGATAGGATCTCTACGTGATCTTTTTTTCAGGTCATAGAGTAGGGATAATAATTCTCATCTGCATCTTAGTGAGAGCTGGGAAAGCTACTGAAGACATGACACAAGGCTTATGTACCCCAAAACCTGTTTTCTTCACCTTCTTCAGCTGTGCTGTTGATTTGAACAAAAGTTATTTCTTCTTTTTACACATTCTGCATAATTGCTGATACCTTAGCAGACCCCTGACAAAAATGAGCATTTTGAGTTTCTTCATACACCACTGAGAATATCAAATGTCATCAACAAGGAGTAATTCAAGCCACATAAACATAAAAAGTTAGTGAAAAAATGTATCCCTGCCCATGTAAAGAAGAAATTGAAAGCTTACCTTTGGACCTGCTGGCCCAGGCAGTCCAAATGCTCCTGGCTGTCCTGGTTCACCCTGCAAGTAACAGAAATATCACTGGTAAACACAGATCTTTTCTATATAAAGGCTAGGCTAGCTCAAACTAGTCAGTACATGCAGTTAGAAATACTGACAGTCCTGAGTGCCATTATAGAGAGGTCTGATAGTTTACAACGTGTCTTCCTCACAAACATGAAAGCAGAAAGAAGATGAAAATGGAAGCAGCTCTTCATCTACTCACAAAACACAACCAAGTAGTAAAAAATGAGTTCCCTAAGTTGTGAACATCTTGCACTGATTACAGCATGTGAAGATGGATTCCTTGGAGTCAGCATGATGCATTTGTTCTTGTCACCTTGCAGTGTATAAACATCTTATAAGGAATTCTGCAGATATAAATACAACACTGTCTAATCCCATGCCATGTGTGATGTGAGGAAGTTGCATCAGTTATGGAAACAATATTGAAAAATTGTCACAGTTTTTCCAAAGTAGGACAATAGTGGAACAAAGAAGAAACAGGATGCAAGGAAAAGAGCTTTTTTGCTGTGTGTTACTCCTTTAGTGTGTACCTGCCCTCTAGAGAATCCCTTCCCAAGATCATTCAGTTGCCACCAGTGACTGCCACAAAGGGACAGTGAATGACATGGTGAAGGTTCAACATCAGGTTGAAGATATTTCTAAGGGATGGTGATCAAGCAGGGGAAAGGTTGTAAGGCTCTAAAACACACTGCTATGAGATACTGGAAAACATATTTGTGGTTTTGTGTTTCAACTGGAGTCCTCTTACAGGCAGTATTTGGTATCCTGCATCCTTCCTTGAACTAACCATGCCCTCCTCCTCTTCTCTTAGTCTTTATCAGTGCACAAGAGGAGTTGAGGTCTTTTCTTCTGTGACCAAGACTCCAATTTCTCTAGCCCATGTCTGCTGTGGAAACATAAGATGGTCCCTTGCACCTTTGCCATCTCTACTAGCCAAGTACTCCTTGCCAGCCATAAAACAAGTGGCCAGGCTCTGCAGCTGGAGCTATTTACTAGCAGGTCCCAAACCACAGGCTGCTCCCCTTCCCTCCTTAATGAATGATAACAGAACTGCCCTGGAGGCTCCAGCAATGGTTAATCCATAGGACACCTGCCTTGGCTGCAAAAATGTGAGGGAGAGTTTTGGGGCTATCAACCTCCTGCCATTTGTTTCTGCTGCTCCTAAAACGGCCACACAAATCCCCCAGACGTGTTCCACTCAAGGCAGATTGATTCCCACTGCCTGCCTCGCACTAAAAAGCAGGATTACATGGGAGGAACAAAAAGGCTTACGGCTTCTCCTTTTGCTCCATCTCTCCCAGGGGGGCCCGGTGAGCCCAGGGAACCCTGTAACAACAACAGAGTTATCATCAGCATAGCATTAACACCCGCTGCAAGTGCAGAGACACCAGCAGTGTATCTAGAGAAGAATAAGAAATGAGGAGAAACATTTCAACACAAACATTTATTATTTACAGTTTCTGGAGGAGCTGCTGTTGACATTAACACACTAGGGACGTTTGATGAGCTGCTAATGAGGAACTAGGCACTCTTGTCCATTTAACTCATTTAAGAATAAATTAATATAAAAGCTCTGGAGCTAATTAGACACATAACAACAGAGTCATTTTAGTATTATCATATAATCTTCTCTTAGCTTCTCTCTTCACAATTCCATTGTCCCAAAAACTGTGGTTTTTTTTTCCTCCTTGATTATACAGTATTCATCCCAAAGCTCAGAAGCCTCTAAGCAAAGCTAAAACATACATAAGTAGTAAGCCTAAAAAGCAAATAGAAAAGAAGCCTTGGTATACTCAAGCAGCCCTCAGGAATGACCCTGGCCACTGGGAGGTGAGTCCCAGAGCTGTGAATATGCACAGGTGTAGAAAACAAAGAAACAGAAAGCCAAACGCCCCTTAAATACAAAATTTTACCATTTAAAGTCTTCCAAGGCACCAGGATGAATGGAACTAAATATGCTGAGATTGATAGCTCCCCAACTAACAGGAACAGCAGCAAATGTGGAGAAAAAGCAGGTTTGTTGCCTGCAGCTGGCAATTTAAAGAACAAATGGAGAGTGGAACAAATAACAGGCAAGTCAACACACAGTGAGGAACTGGCTTAGTGTTTTCACTTCTAGGCACTGCAGCAGTTTTGTGTTAGGTGTGTTATAAAAAAGGCTCAAGTGAGAAACACATGGGCACTGCAAGCTGTCACTGGAGGCTGTGCTTGCACAAGACTGTTTTGTTGTGTGTTACTTGGAGGGGCATCTTGCCTTGTGATCTTGGACATTAGCTATTTTGTAAGAGGTGGGAAAAGTTAAAATTCCTACAATTCCTCCTGCAAATGAGGATTTGATTAAGAGATTTCCAACAAATGTGTCCAAAGTAAATACTAGTCAACAGAAAGAACTCAGTACTGGACTTAATTTTTGGGTTTTTTTAAGATGATGACACAGTAAGCAGCTGAAGGCCACCACAATCCAAAAGTTATTTATGTTCAGTGCAATTAAAGGCACAGTGATCTTTGGCATTCCATGTCTCATATTGAAAAGACTCTGGTGTTTCAGTGTGTATTAGCACTGAATTCCTCTTCTATTGCATTTGTGTATTTTGGAGTTTTATAAAGTTTAGTCAAAGCTCATGCCTTTGAGCTCTCCACACATTTGTCAAATGTGGCTGAGCATCATCAATAGGTTTAAAAACTTTAGGCTACACTTTGATGGAAAACAGTACAAACCACAATCTCCTTTTCTGAGCACCTTGCTTACACACAAGGAAACAAAATATAATAGAGGTAAAACAAAAGACTTAGAGGAGGGTCAGTTTTCATTAGACTTCCACAACATCTTTATAAACTCTTAAACTTTTCAGAGTATAACTAATAAAGACTTGGACTTACTTTTTCTCCTTTGTCCCCTTTCAGTCCAGGAAAGCCAGGAAAGCCTTCTTCACCCTAAAACACCAATGGAAAAAATACCTCATATCAAATGCCGTATCATTCTGTGGTATATCTGTGTATTTTAGACAGTGCAGTTGTCATCTCTTGAGAACTGAGTCCAGCTTTTCACCTTCACTGTGACAATGCTGTGCCCAGACACCTGTAACTTGCCCATATTTGAACAGATTCACTTTCAGTTTTCCATTCCACTGCACTCCTTCCCTTCCTTTTTGTAATTACCATCCAGAAACAGCAGTTTTCTAAGAAAAAGATTAGAGACCTACCCTTGTTAAAAAAAGTATTTGAAGCACAGCATCACTTCCTCGAGAAACCCTCCTGTTGCCATAGTCGAAGTCATAAGAACTTGAAGTTTTGCATGGCCAACTTACTACAACGCAAAGTTCCCAATGGCAATTTTTAAAAAAATTTAAATATATGGCATGGAAATTGACATGAAAAATTTTGGAAAAATTGAAATTTTAGAAGGATTATTTTTCCCTCTTGCTACTCTCATTTGGACAAACGACTGGGAGCTTTCTCCCCATCTGCATTTGTAAAAATTCACTAGCACAGAAAAATCCTTTTGCAAGAGCATAAAATTGGCTAAGAAGTTGATGCATATATTTCCAAATTTTCTGTATATACATAAGGACTACCTAAATATGTAGGTAAATTCAGGCCAAATTCTACCACATCCAGTCTTATTTGTGATTTTTTTTCTGTAAGTCTAGTCTAGCAGACTTAGATGGATGTATTCCTAAGGCAAGGTTCCCTATTTTGACAATAGACAATGCCAAAATCCATCTTTATTTATTTATTTATCAGTGTATTTGGCACTTAAAGGTAAACAAAAGATAGTATCTGAAAAGTATCTGTCCTGTAGATGCAAATTAAAGTCTTTACCTTTATAATCACATTTCTTGCTAACTGAACCTTCATTAAGCACTCCAGAATTTGCAATGCAGCTGCTGATAAAAATCAGCTCTGCTATATTCAAATGGCTCTCTAATGACACAGAAAACCCATCAAATAGCAAACGTGATTTTTGTGGAAATCATTTGCTCTAAGAGGTCAATACAACTTGAAGGAACTGCTGTTCCATGACAAAGCATGTCACACAGGTAGGAGAACAATTTGTGTCTTTCCTTTGCAAAGCAAAAGGAGTTTGCATAAGGTCGAGTTTATTAGCTTCCTCTCCTGCCATGAAATAGCAACTGCTTGGCAAAGCTGAACAAATTAATCCTAGGAGCAGTCAATAAGTTTGAAGCACAGTGCTTGTAGAAATATTCATGCAGGACAGGAGAGTATCCACCAGCTTTTCCAGTTTTTCTCCAAGGAGAAAATTGCACAGAACTTAGACTCCAGAGACAGGTGTAACATCCCCTGAGAAAACACCACTGGCAAGGCTACAGAGTGCAAAGAGTTCCTACATCTGCCCCTTCTGCTGACTTCCAGTAGAATCATTAAGGGCGGAAAAGTTCTCCCAGATCAAGTCCAACCATTTACCCAGCATGGCCAAGTCCACCATTAAACCACGTGCCACATCTGCATGTTTTTTCAACACTTCCAGGGATGGTGATTCCCTGCGCAGTCTGTTCCATTTGCTCGACCATTTAAAACTGCAAGCATTGTGTAAATATGAAAAAGAAATAGCAGAGGCAGAGAGCACAGGGCAGTAGAATAACTGCCAGGAAGACACTGCTTGCAAATGCTCTGGGGTGAAACACACTGGGAGAACAGGCAGGCTCTGGCGGCTGGCATGGAGCACTGGGGAACAAAAGTCCATCACATTCTTTGCACAAAGGCCAAACCTGGTTGTGCCACGGAGAGGGACAGTTAAAATAAACCTGTATTCCCACAGACTGGCTGCACTCCCAGCTTCAACACAACAGGAATCAGGTGGTGACATGTAAACCACACGTAGCTGTTTATGCCATGCAGTCCTATTGTCACCCATCTATTTTATGAATATCTGAAATTCAAAGGCTGTCCTTTTCTGGACAAGCATCAGGACTAGAATAGGAAGGTAACAAGTACTTGGGAAATGAGAAGCACCAGCAAAAGAAGAGGCTACAGATAAAGAGGAGAGCCAACTATAGCTTCTAAGGGATCTTCCCTTAGGCTTAGCCTATATTCTCTGGAGTAGTTTTACATTTTAGATGGGGTGACCTTTTGCTTTTTTGGTCAATAGTTTTGTGGAGAAAAACTTGAATGTGCAGGTAGTAGTACCTGTGAGATATTTTCCAGTAATAAATACAACATTTGCTGTAACAAATAAGCTGGGCTTAGCAAGTTTTTAAAAAATAAAATACTGCAAGGTCTGAGGATGCAGCACTAGAAAAGTCACTCTGAAAACTCCATCCTTCATTCCTCAAATAATTGATAACAATTCTGCAAGAAAATTAGGAAGGTTTTCTGAGCCATACTGAAAACAAAAAGTTTAACCAGAATTCAGTAAAAATGATAGAATTTTGAATTTCTTTGTATTTGCTTTTAAATAGAAGCATTCAGAGACACACAATGGATATAAAGCAAGGGGTAACCACTACTTCTGTTCTTCCAGGGGCTCTCAGAGCAGGGCTCACATGGGCACATGGGTTGTCCAGACTCAATGGACCAAAGGAAGTGTCACATCATGAGGAACCTCAAAGCACAGGCAAATTTCAGCTGCTGCAGACAGAATACTGGGGTGATGAAAAATAAAATAATAATAATAATAAAAAAAAAAATTTAAAAAATACTCCTCTCAACTTCAGCCCAAAAAACCCCATAAGTGATCTGGTAAAGGACAGACACACCCAGAGAGGTTACTTTTTTCAGTTTTGTACATCAGCAGAACTATTCCACTTCTCTATCTGAGGAAGGATGTCTTCCTGGTACACCAGTATCCCATGGATTTACCAGACCATTCCAGCTCCAGGTTAGTGATCCTTCCATACTCACCATATGCACATGTACCTTAATTTGTTGTAGATGGTGTAAAAATTCACTTCACTTGGGTTACAGTGAGTCCCACTACCCCACAGTTTATCGAATACCATATGTTTATGGTCTGTGACCAAATTAGATCCACATTTGCCATGGTGTAACCCCAGCCAGCAGCCAAGGCCCACGCAGCCACTCACTCACTCCCCCACCAGTGGGATCAGGGAGGAAATCAGAAGGGTAAAAGCTGAAAAACTCATGTGTTGAGATAAAGACAGTGTAATATGGAAAGCAAAAACCAAGCACACAGGCAAATCAAATCAAGGAATTAATTCCCTGCTTCCCATGGGCAGGCAGGTGTTCAGCCATCTCCAGGAGAGCAGGGCTCCATCACAGGTTACTTGGGAAGAAAAATACCATCACTGCAAATGTCCCCCCCTTCCTCCCCTCACTTCATATACTGAGCATGATGTCACCTGGTTTGGAATATCCCTTTGGTCACTTTGGGTCACCTGTCCTGGCTGTGTCTCTTCCCAACCTCTCCTGCATCCCCAACTTCCTCCCCCAGCGTGGCCGTATGAAAAGCAGAAAAGGCCTTGACTCTGTGTAGGCCCTGCTCAGCAATAACAAAAACATCTCTGTATTATCAACACAAATCCAAAATAGCCCCGTACCAGCCACAGTGAAGAAAATTAACTCCACCCCAGTCAAAACCAGTACAACATCCCATGTAGATCCTGCTATGCCTGAGTGGAGATTATGAAGAAATTACAGAAAAAATAACCTTGATTGCTAGATGATGTATTTCATCAGAGTGGGAAAAATTAGTGTACAGATTTTGCCATATCAAACCTCATAACAATTTTTTTCTGAAGAGACCTGAAACAGAGAAGGAAGGAATCTGCAGGTATAAAGAGAGATGTAAAGATAGAACAATTCAGTATTACCTGATCCTAGAGAGATATCAAAAGCACATAAAGGAAAAATTCCTCAGTGTTTTTAAACAATCCACTCAAATTTAAATGTTTTTCTTTCCTCCATTTGCAACTCCTCAAGCAGCTGCCAAGTTTACAAATATTTCATCTAACTTGAGAACAGCTGTGGTCTATAATCACATATTTTATTTGAAACTCTGGGTTGTGGCCTATGTTAATGAAAATAGAGAAAACTAAACAAAAACAAAAACAAAACAAACAAAATAAAAACCACTAAAGGGGGAAAGGTCAGTCCAAAACACATGGTTAGGTTCTCATTTGCCTGTCAAATTCAAATAAATCACTGGTCTCTTCCTTTAGCATACAGACGAGACAACGGAAGATAGATCACTCTAAGGTCAATTCCATACATATTATTTATTTTATCTTCCAAAGTGGTCTACTTTTCACACAAAAGTGCCACTTTTCTAATCCTGGTATGAAATTAAAAGTTCTAACCCTGTCACAAAATGTCAATGGGGGTGTCATTGCAAGACCTGCAAAAAATGTGCCAAGCAGAACCCCGTGAATCACACACTCAGCATATTGGCAGCTGCACAGACTGGGGGGTCTAGAGCCAAAGAAGGAGTCAAAATGGCAAGATTTGAAAAGAAACAGAACAATTGGGCAAAATGAAATGGAAACAGAAGAAAAATTGAACTGTGGAGTGGTGGCACTTCACCATTAACACCCCTCTCTCTCCTTTGTTAATTAACTTCACAGCATCCCTGTGAAATGAGAAGGGGGTTACAGCAACTGTAATGTTGCTGTCACCTCCTGAGGGTGATCAGTCAGAGGTACAACAAAGCAGAGGACAGACAAAAGGTCCCAGAGTCTGGGGCAAAGACAGAAACTCACTTCAAATTTCCTGTGACCCAGTACCTTAACCATAAATTTATTATTTCTCCTGGCTCTTTGGCCTGCATGTAACTTGGCAGCTTGATGTTCATGAAGAAGAAATGAGATGATGATGGGTAGCTGTCCTACTGCTGATCTGTGGTTACACACTGTTGTTATCAATGTTTGATGAGTCACATGAAGTGGGAGGGCAGAAGAGACTGAGTGGGGACTTCAGGTTCAAATGTCTTAGAACACTTCCAAGAGACCTCATGGTCTGGAGAAATGCAATATCTTTCTTTTCAGGATTTCTCCATTCAAGGGAACCAACCAAAGTCATAATAAATATTTTATTGAAATACACTGTAAATTTTGAGGTGGGGTTTTTTTGTGTGTGTTTTTTTTTTCTTAGAGAGGCAGGGCAAAGACCAGAGTTTCATTAAAAGCCAGGAATGATCTGCAGATCAACTGAGAGGCAGAGCTGCAGTGGATATATGTCACGTAGTTCCATTTTCAAAAGCTGCTGACCAGACAGCCAGCACAAATGACAGCCATTCTCCAGTGTCCAGATGCAAGATTCTATTAGCTTAATGGTCCTAAAGCCCTATTAATATCTAGGCAAATTTGACACCAAAGCTGGCCTAATCTTCTGCTTCAACTAAAATAAGACATTCGTCTCAACTTGGACCTTGCTGCAGTAAAGAAGAAGAAAGAAATGAAAAAAATCTTCTCTTCTGGGTCTCTCTATTATACTCTGATTTAATAAACAGAATGGTAATGTGGACATGATACACAGGGATCAGTAGAAGTCATAGGATCTTCAGGAATATCAGGAAATCGAGCCCAGTGCAAATAACTGTTTAAGTAATAACTGTTGGTTGGTTTTATATTTCAAATGGATGAAAGATTTTATTTAATCCACTACATAGAATCCAGTTGTTCCAAAAAGGGACTTTCCCAGGAGATAATAATTTTCAAAAGCCCTCTAAACCCTTGAATCTTATAATGAATGTCATAGACCCCCCATCATGAGACCAGAAGGGTCCTTCTGACCCTTCATTTTATGATCACCATTCTTCTGGAGAAAGCAGATGCCCCATTTTTCAGAGATTCCAACAGATATCTTTCTCTCAAGAAACCTGATACTCCAACTTTTGATAAAAATAGATAAAGCAACAGCTGGGTTGTAGCTAATTTGACACATGGTCATCTATAAGCTTCGTACTGCAGGAGAAAAGATGCATCAGAGCTCACTCATGTGGCACAGCTCTACAGTACTCAGTGTAGAGTTCAGAATAACAAAGAAACATCCTAAAGGCTTCAAAGTTGTCTCTGGTGCCTGGAATCCTGTCCATCAGCTTAATTTTATCTGCTTCCCCACCACAACACTCCTTCACTTCCTAAGCAGGTGATTGCTGAGAGGCTGGGGTGGTCAGACACCCCTGACAACTCCTGAATTTCTCCTTCATCCCCAACCCAGGCTGAGCCAAGTGGAGAATGTAACTAAAGAAAGCACCTCTGCAGCAGAGGGAGCACAGGCGAGTACAAGAGGGAGCTCTGCTGTTTGAAATACTCCTTTTCAACAGCTAGAGTTGCTCAATCAATTGCTGAAATGTTCAAATTAAGAAACAGTCAAGAGTTTGCAGAGCTACTTATGATTGAACATAATGAATAGGAGGTAAAATATAATTGGAAACAATCAGTACTATAATCCCACAGCACAGAGGAATAACCTGACAAATACACTGCACTATAATGAGTTGGGTTTGCAGAAGAAGGACTAATAGATCCCAAAAGTTCATTTTGTCTTGTTTGCATGGTTGGGGCAAGAGGGTCTTCAATTAAAGACACATTTCTTAGAAACCTTAAAATATGAAAAACATAACTCTGCTCCAGAAACTTCTTTGCCTTGAAGCACAAGTTGATGCTCCTTGCCAGCACCTGAC
The DNA here is from genome assembly GCA_013397195.1 of Hylia prasina. Taxonomy (NCBI): domain Eukaryota; kingdom Metazoa; phylum Chordata; class Aves; order Passeriformes; family Sylviidae; genus Hylia; species Hylia prasina. Next base: position 23,930 of record VYXD01012675.1, read on the forward strand.
ATTACTCAGGACCAGACAAACATCTTGCCAAGTACCAGAGGGAAGTGTTCATTGAAACAGAAAAATATTCCAGTCATGTATCATGGCATTGGTGAATTAAAGTACTTACATCTATAAAAAGAAAATGGTTCTGGTCTTGTGGATGAATAGATATATAGTGGTTGATACTTTTTCTTGCTAGAATAATCCATAAATTCCATTTTCTCTGTTTCTGGGAAGTTTCTGATGCTTCAGATCTCCACATACCCCTCAGCAATTTCAGTAGCTCCAAGAGGAGCTCATTAGGGCAGAGGAGTAATGTGTCAGAGCACTCTAAACTTTGGCGTTGATCTGCTCTTAACCATCTTCTGCTACTGATATTCCATGTTCCCCTCTTAGTCTGTCTTCTGGTGCCTCCCTGAAATGTGTACAAAGCTTTTCCTCAGGATTTACTGCATCCTCTAGTCCATGATTCCTCTTCTCCTCCAAGAGTCCCTTCCTTTAAATCTCTCCCTGCTGGGTAAATTTGCCAAATCATGGATCATTCTTCTCATTGCTCTTTGCAAGAGCAACATCTCTCCACACCTCTCTTTAAATGTCACACCCAAACTGAAGAGAACATCTGCCTAAAGTCTTATCACCACCTACTTATAACTTGCAGTGATGCACTGCTGTTCATTGCCAAACACACCTGAGGCTGCTCAGTCAAGTCTTTGCCAAAGCTATAAATCTCTTTGATCCAGCCAGACACTGGTTGGAACTGGATGATCTTTAAAGTCCCTTCCAACCCAAACTACTCTATCATTTTATGCTATTTCTTTATGAAGTGGTGCTGCTCCCTAGGTCTTTTTCATCTCAGAGGTTATGACAAAGGTCATGATCCTTCTTCCCATTTTACTTGGACACTGAGGTACAGGAAGGGGAAAAGCTCTGGTCAACATCTTCTTTGGAGCCAGTGACAAGAACAGAGAAAAAAACAGTCTCCAGAGACCCAAACCTACTCCCAATACCAAATGTATCACATATCCTTGAAATAACAATCACCAAGGGATCCACGCACTGCTTCAGCAGGAAAACAAACTTTTGTTGTGAAAAAAAGTCACATTTTCCTCATCTATGTGTACATGTATTACTCGGCAGGGTTTGAGACCCAAAACACAATCTTCCAAAAGACATCAATGCCAGAGACAAGAAGGCCTTGTGGGCTTTGGGAGACACAAAATCTCAAGGCAGTGCTTAAGAAAAAGGGTGAGAGACCCAGAACAGGAAATTAAAGGTGTTGCACTTGGCCAAGTTAAGAACAGCATAAAATCCACTGAGACAGTGCTGCCCTGTCTCAGCTGCCCTTACCTGCCCCTTCAGGGAACCCATGAACAAGGCACCTGCACCTTCTCAGCCATCACAAAACCAAGAACAGCCCAGCAACAGCTTTGGTCAGCGGCAAGGGGAAAACCTTACCTGCTTAACTAGAGAGATTAACCAGCAGGGAATGCTTAGGATACATTTAATGGACCAGTGTAATGCTTTGTGTAATGCTTCAGCTGTCTGTGATTGTAGGCTACCAGCTGCACTTCAGAAAGTGTGCTCCAGACTATTGGGAAAGCTGTTTTATTTCCCACCTAACAGGCAGATAATCCATACTTATCCACTACAGTATTACTCTCAGGAGCATCCTGCATTCCAAGATTTATTAACTATAGAATCAAGACAATCTGGGTTTTCCCAGCCCCCCTCCCAATTTATTTTCAGAAGAAATATGGAGCTGGCAAATCTCTCTCACATGCTTCCTTTCCTCACTGCCAGTGGATCTTGGCAGAGAAATCCTCTAAAAACCAACTGCTGGAGACTTTGCAAACTTCTGGCTGCCAGTAGATGTCATTGCATACCAGCAATGTACCTGCCAGCCAGGGGACAATGCTGAAAAGAAATACATGTTTTCTAAGTTTATGTAAGGGGGGAAAAAAAAAAAAAAAGAAAAAAAAAAAAGGGGAACCAAGTTACTAGCACTCTTACACTGCTGAGAATTAAGCTGTCACAATCACAGTAAGTATGTGAGCTGACTTCGAGTTGTTTATTGCAATCTGCAGCTGTTATTCTGGGTCACAGAAACCCACAGAATTTATCTAAAACCCTCTAATTATGGTTAAGAAAAAGAACTCCATCAAACCATGGTTATTTAGCTCTGCAGAATATGCTTTAACTACAGTTAAGGGGACACAAAAATATTCAGCATGCAGACCAAAACTGGTCACACAAGAGGATTCAGAACATATTAAGGCAGATAGTGACATTACTAGAACTCACCTTTTAATATGAGGACTCTGAGAAGAAATCACAGATATGAACAATTCCAGTGAACTGCATGACAACCTTATGAGGTGGATGAGGTATTATTATACAGATGTTTAAGTGCTGGCCTGAGAGGTTTAGTGCTCTTAACCAGCATTCAGTAGCTAAGAATAGTTCCTGAGCCAAAGAATAGTTCCAAACCAAAAACATACATATCAAAAAAGCCCTGCCGATTGTGCTTTCACCTTGCATTACCAGGTCAGTTTTACTCACATTACCTTTTATTCTGCAATAAAATAAGAAGGCCTGAGCACTAAGAACATGAGAACACAACCCTGAAGAGGCAATGTTTCCATAGCCACTGTCTCCAAGGAGCATCAGTGACAGGGCATTGGGGTTTTGTTTTGTCTTCAAATTTCAACTCAATATTATCTCTAAACTTGGAGATGTTTTCCCATTTTGTTACTGTCAAGATGTGCTGTGAAGGAGCCAGCAGGGCTGCTGATGCACCAAGGCTCCTGCAGCCTGCTCCTGCCTTAGCCTCTCTGGGGAAACCCTTCAGCCCACCAGTCCTGGGTAAACTGGGTGGCATTTGTGAGTTTGGGGACTTGGTGACACTTCCTGAACACCACAGCAGCCCAGGCAAGGTCTGTAACCTCACTGGAGCATCTGCCCTACATTGGCCTCACCATTTCAGCAATGAAAAGGACACACATATCTCTTGAAGTGATAATTAGTTTTATTTGGAAGTTGCAGGAATAAGGACTATTTCTTGGTTCATGTAAGCTTAGGCCCCCACATCACTGAAGAGCACAGAGAACACATCCTGCTATTAGAAGTTCAAGCTGGTTGCTCCCCCTCCTTTGTACTGAAGCTGTTTTCAAGCTTTCACCTCTGGCCCTTGGGTCTAAAATATCATTGCCAGCCTGAGCCTTACCTGCCAGCAAATCACACACACCATCCTCCTGGTCCCAGAATGCATCCCTTAAAAATATACAGATGAAAGCTCTTTCTCCATCGAACCAGCCTGGAGCACCAGACCCCAGATATGCCTGCAGCACTTTTTGCAGGCAGAACTGCACTCATTTTCTTGTGTCCCAAGTTGCTGGATGCTGGCCAGCCCTCATCTAAAGGCACAGTGCTTGTGCTAATTTGGTAAGTCCTGCTGACAGCACAGCACAGGGGTAAAAAAGCAACAAGGCTTTCAGGTCAGGCCTTTGGTTTATTCAGCTGCCTGGGGGCAGACAGAGCACAGGGCTCCGTGTGGAGATGCTGTATCTAACAGAGCAGATTTCCAAAGCTTTTCCAGAAGCCCTAAACATGGCAATAACCAGAAATTGGGGAAGCAAAGCCTTTGTTTGAAGGATCTAGCAGGCAAGATGTACAGACCTGGAGGGAAAGAGGCTCTTCAGCTTAATTTTTGGGGGAACAAAGCTGCTTTGCTCAAGGTCATTAGAGCCAAGTTCCAAGTCTGGATGTCTTACAGTCTAGCCCAGAGCCTGAACTATCTGCTTGCTTTTTTTTCTATGCTTGGCCTTGCAGTCACTGCATCTCTAATAAGCCAAGCCACTTCAGAGATTTTATTTTCCTTAGAAATACTATAATAATCCTTCTGCATTTTCATCAGAGTCATTACCATGAAAAAAAAAATGCTAGGAGAATATAAACCTAATCTACTAAAGTTGTTTCTCATATTCATTGCTGCCTGTGTGATTATTAGCATGAAGGGAAACAGATAAAGCACAAAAGGAAAGATTGGATACTCTTGGAAACTCATTAGTGAGGGGAGTCCCAGCACAAAACATACTGAAACCTTCATTCAGCGCCTCTGCAAAAGGTGGGTGCTCATGGTTGGAATTTTTTCCTCTAATTGGTTTCCTGTGGAAAAATCATGGTAGTGACCACTTGATCCACTTGTTTCATGACAATTTTTCATGCTTCCTACTCTTCCTCAACAGGTGTGAATAGTGCTGGCCTAAACCCTGAACAAACTGTGGAAATTTCTGTCCCTTTCTGGGCAACGAAGGCATTAGGAATATTCAAGAATTGTACAAAATCTAGGAACAGCTACCAGCAGTCCAGACAAAGGTGCAGTGAGCTCCTGGCCCATCTGCCTCAGTTTTCCTTGTGGGAGACTTCTCAGACTTTCTGTCCTTCTGTCACCAATCACAGTTTGCAGAGCTCCACTGACATCCTGAAGCAAAGAATGTCTTTGTGTTCACTAGAGATGTACAGATGTCTCTGTCTAATTATCTCATATGCACTCTTTCAAACACACAAATTTTAAGCTCCAGAACAGTCTGCAAAGAGGTGTTAAAATACTGCTGGATGAAAAGCAACTTCATTTTGTTCTTTTTAAACTTGCTGTCAGGTATCTTGACTTGCTTCCCCTTCAGTTTTACAACAGAAGAGTGAAAAATAATTTCCCACTAATATCTCCATACCACTCAAAGTTTGACAGATTTGCGTCTTATTCCCCCTAAAATCCAAGCACTTTCCTGTCTGCAGAGCCTTTTCCCTGCTCTTGGCCCTTGGGATGCTGGAAGGGTGTCTCAGCACCACTGCATAATGCTCAGTACTTTGCAAGACAAAGGCATAAGTTTTTGAAAGCCTCCCAGTCAAATTTTGCATGGAGGCATTAAAAGGGCTGGCTCATGATGTGGATGGCTGTGCCCCAGGAATGCAGACCTCATGCTCCACAGAACCTCCCTTGTCAGACATGAATTCTCTGACTTTGATCAAGTTACTGAAACCCCATTTTGCTTGAATCATCCTCAAAAATGTCTCCAGCTGCTCCTGCTGCCCTCACTCCTCTCCTGCTCCTGCTCCTCTTGCATCAATAGAGATTTGAAGATGGGAGTTATAACCCTTCCAGGATCAGGCCATCTGGTTTAGCAGATAGCCACTTGAATAACCTCCAAAATAAAGCTAAAGCATTCCCTTTCATGGTGATGATGTTACAGAATTGGATATTTACCCACATACAATAATCAGTTCAACAACAGAAGCATTTGCAAAAGTGAATGAACACACAGTAAAGGGGCACAGATTTATGAGCAGAAATTTGACAGACTGCATCTAATGTGAAAGGAATTAAGAACTCCGAGAACTCCAGTGAAAGATGACAGTGAACAATGGAAATTTAAGATCCAATGCAGAGCAGCAATAGGTGAATCCAACCTCTCTTTGTAATCCACTTGACAGTGGTTTACAAGGGCACCTGTAGACACATTATGGTGTTTTCTTTTTTTTATCTGTGCACAATAACTTGGATAGATATGCATGTTTCTGTACATAAAAAGCATCCTCCATCACTCTGAGCTATTTAGGCCTGGCAGAACATTCCAGGCTCCTGCTTGAACCATCACACTGAGTTTCCTGGGTTTAAAAGTCACACGTGTCAACATGAATTAGGTTTTTATCCACAACTGTTATTATCTTGGGGTTTATTGCTAATGATGTGCTTGACGTTATATATGCTAATACAAGCATCCTTTTGGCTTTAACTTGGTGATATAACCAAGGTGATGACCTGGAGAAGCAAGGCCAGAACCTCTCCCGTCCTTCTGGAAAAGCACAGGATTTCCCTCTGACAAATGCCTCAAACCTCACATAAATGCCCTACAAACAGTACTTGGCAACAGCGTGGTCTGACAGGTGTTTGGCACTGACACAGCTGGAGAGCAGGACTATAATAAGGGGGTGATTTTAATCTTGTCATCTCAGTCTTTTCAAAGGTGAGACCACTTTGTTCCATCAACATTTAGGGTGTAAACCTCGTCCTTTTAAGGGATCCCACAGCACATGCATGACAACAACCACACAGACTACAGCTGTTAGTCAAGTCCAGTATCTCTGATCCAGCTTTCCAGCACTGGCTCATACCCATAAAAAGCAAGGAAACAAAGCTGTCACAGCCAAAGTGAGAAACAAGAGTTCCTGCTCATGCAGCCATTGCAGCCCAGCAAGCAAACAAAGGAGACACATTAATTTCCTTCCAGGTGTTCTCCTCTCTGGGAAGGTTTTAATTTCGTAGGTTATTCTACTTTGATGGTAACTGGAATTGCAGCTTTGCTCCCTGTGGTTTTGGCTGCTTCTTGGGCACTGGAACAGACTCTGCAGGGACATGGTCACAGCACCAAACATGTCAGAGCTCAAGAAGCACCTGGACTGTGCTCTTAGTTACACTGTTTAGTTTAAGTAGTCCTGGAAGGAAGAGGGAGTTGAATTAGATGATCCATATGGATTCCTTCCAAATAGAGATAGTCCATGATTTGATGATTCTATATCCCCAGGCTCTCTTTTTTATCAAGCCAGCAACATACAGCTGATACATCCTTGCATCAGCAACAGCACTGACACTGGGCCATTGGGTGCACATGGGACACAAACACCCTGGGTCCCATGAACCCTCCCTCCACAGATGAGAACAAGCTGCCTCAGGTGGCAGAGGTACCAGATAAACACCACGAGCTGACCATAAACTCAGTATCCTCCAAGCCTACACATTTGTTTAGGCACTCAGTGCTGTTTGGCTACTCCAGCTGAGGAACTTCTGCACATCCTGTGACATCTCTCTACTTTTCCCCCTCCAGACCTGCAAACCTATTTGTCTATGAATGAAAATAATACAGATGGAATGATATTTTCTGACATTTTTCTGCAGTTCAAAACATAAGAAAAGAAGAACTTACTTCAACTACAGCACAACTAATACAGTAAACGTTTCCCACCACACTGCTGGCTCTCACCACCTGCCAAACACAAGCTGCTTTCCAAAGGCTGTATCCTGAGTCTCAAAGGCTGAATAGTGTCTGTCAGTGGGAGGACTGCAGGAAAATGAATGCAGAAATGTGTTCTTTATGGCCCCCATGTCTCTAGTCTGGCTCAATAATATTTCCTGCCATGAGCAACTGGCATTTCCATTGTAATTTCACATGATGGATTACCATTATATACAATCAATATATCACAACCATAGAAAGAGCAAGTGAGAAGCTGCAATGGGCATAAATGCCATGTTCTCTCTAGTGCAGCATTCTTCGTTTCTGATCACAATCCAATACTGTTTGAAATTCTCTGAGCAATTGAGTAGCCACAGATTCCCTGAAAAACATCTCAACAGATTCTTAATCTCATTTTCAGTATGAACCATATTAAGGTTTCTTCCTTAATATGTTCATCTCCCATCCTGTCAATCTTATTCCATTATTCTTTGCAACTTGAAATTTCATTTTGATTGTAAGGAAAACACCCTCAACCAGGTGTGAATATGGAGCTACAGACAGAAAGAGCTAATTCTCTTCTAAAGTCCAGGCATCCAGACTCATTTTTTTGTGCAGAACGGAAAGTTTGTAGCCAGAATTGCCTCCAAATCACCATCTTTTTTAAAAGCAAATTAATCCAGACCTGCTACTTGTTTCCCACTGCTGATCACCAATGAAAGAGTTTTCCAAGATAGATAACACAGAAATTTTCAGTGGTTATTCCGTATCCTGAGTTTTAACCTTTTATTACTCTGTCCTGCCTAATATTTGAAGTGAAAAAATATTCCAGCTTTTTTCATTCAGTTTATTAATGAAAAAATCCTATTGGAAGAAAGACTATGACAAACTTCTCATGAGCCAAATTTAATTCTGATGAAAAATTCAATAAAATCAAAATTATTCTTTCCTTCTCTTTTTCATCCTTCTGGCCAATTTTCGCGCATTATCCTCCATGAACTCACTGCTGCTTACACAAAGCAAAGATTATGATTTCAACTTGATAAGATCTTCCATGGCCAATGCACAAAGAAACTCAAAGAATGCGAAGGGGAAAAAGCAATGAAAACTCAAAAGCTTATCTGCAAAAGGAGGCATAAAGGTTCCCCACAAAGATCCAACTGTGTCACATCTTTTGCATCCTATGCACTCCAAAAGCAACCTCTGAACTACAAAAGGCAACAGCAAGCAACTCCTTTGTTGGACCAGTGAAGGATTAGATCTTACCTTTTCTCCTTTTTGTCCTATGCCATAAGCTTTGCCCTAGAAATAAAAAAAAAAAGAGGGGAAAATGTACATTTGAAAACAAGGATATCAAACAACATTACAAATACATATTTCATGTTTTCCTTGTTATGCATCCAAGATCTATGTCTCTTTATATATAGACATACAAGTCACTTCGCAACTACTATGGGGAAAGCAATTTTCTTTGGGCGTAATTCCTTGATAATAATTCAGTGACAAATTAAACTAAAAACTTATCCCAAATTCTCCTACTGCAGCCAGGAAAACATCTTATTTTTTATTCATGGAAGAGCATGATGTTACATTTCCAAAAGCAAAGTTGCCAACAATGCTTAGTGGAATGAATTTTATACAGGGTTAAAGATTTTCTTGCCTAAAAACTCAGCCTGGCATTTGCATTAATTACAGCTGGGGAAGGTTGTGTCTTGGTCATCTGAATGTAAAAAGTCGAGAGTGATTTGGTGTTCAGTTGCCTCATTGTCCCCCCAGCAGACGTACAGCTGTGGTAATCAAGTGCATCCAAGTAACATACTTAATTAGAAGGTCAGTATTAAGTCAGTTATCAGCTGTACCCAGGGATGAAACCTCCATTTGCCCCTCTCCAAGAGAGGCCAGTGGGTGCCAGGAATATCAGGTTCCTCCTGGGATTCAGGTGCAGCAGAGGGAACAGCTTTGACCAGGGCACACAACACTGTGAGCAGGTTCTCACCATAAAGGAGAAAACAACTACTTACTACATTTTCATCTCCTTTAGCAAAATCATTGGGTATTTCTTACTTACTGACTCTCCTTTCTCTCCTCGGAGTCCAGGAAGCCCTGGGATGCCTCTTTCTCCCTTGAAATAGAAAATGTGTTAATATCACATAATTAATTTGTTCCTTTCTTAGATATAGAAGGAAAGTGATGCAAAGACGGTTTGACTGAAATTATGGATACTTTTGGTTCCACCAGTCTCTACAACCATGATTTCAGCTCCTGCCCTGAGGACTGAGTGTACCTAATTGCATGTCTTGAACATCCAAGTTTTCAGATTGATTTTCTATTCTATTTTTCATATAAAAATACAGGTGGAAGCCTTTGGAGTACACTGGCAAGGCAGAGAGTTTTCTCTTGTGAAGTACTTCAAAAGCCCTTATTTTTTATTAAAAGAGGAAATACTTGGAAAAGTGCTTTGCAGAAAAATATGCAAAAATAATCTGAAAAGACTGTTAAAGTTTTAGAGCTTTTTTCTTTTTTTTTAATCCAAACCCCTTGTTTTCAGTCACACTAAGTTTTTAGTATTAGCTACCCTTCCTCTTCCCTCCCACAAGTGTACAGCACACAGTCATTCTTCCTGCTTGTTCCAATGGGAGAGAGGGAAAGTAACACAGAAAAAAGACAACTGGAAAAATACAACTTATGATGGTTAGAAAAGTTATAACTGGAGAAGGACATACATCAGGAGGAAAAGAGAAAAATGGTCGATCTAAAACCAAGCAAAATTTTTTCTTCACCTTTCTCCTAAAAAGGACAGGGGTAAAAGGAATAAAGAATCAAAAAGGATTCAAGATTTCAGAAATATTTATCAGATACAGAACTAAAAGTGGTGCCAAACCCAGAAAAAATACTCATAAATCATTTTCACACACTGCTCTGCAGTCTCAAAACTAGAGGAGGAAGGACCAGCTGAGGATATATCCACTACTTGCACTAATTTAAGGCTATGTGCTGTGTTGCCACCAGTCCTTCACTTCCTCTAGCACTGGGAGCTGCTGGGGAGCAGAGGGCTCTGCCCACACACCTCTGCCTAAGCTCCTTCCTGATTCTTACCCAAAATGTACAAACCAGAAACGTGCTGTGCTGAGCACCCCATATCTCACTTACAAATACAATGTGCTCACTTATTTGTGCCTCCCATCATCTTTTGCTAGTGGGAAATCAGGCACTGTGGACTTCAGTACAGACTTAACATCATCAAGCTGAAAAAGTCTCAGACCTGGAGCAGGACCCTCCAGGACCACAGCATCAATAAGTCTGATGACCCCTGCTCTCCCCAAATCTCCCCACATGGACCACAGCAGGATTTAATTTTGTGTCTCTATCCAATTTATCCTGATCTATGCCCCCTCAAAAAAATGTGCTTAGCAGCACCAGGAACTGAAAACCTTTGCCAGGATTGTGCTTTCTTTTCCCCAAGTGATAAAAAGCTTTTGAAAGCACAGGAAACACGAAAGTTTCTTTCTTTAACCTTTCTGCTTTGTTTTTTTGCCAAACAAAAGAAAACTCACAGACCTACTAGCATATATGCAAAAATTATGTCGTGGTCAATTAAGAAGTCTGTGGTAAAATTAGTAAAAATTTTTATGCAATCATCTCTTTTAAGTCACTGAAAATACAAATCCTTTCTAATCTGGAGGAAAAGATACATCCTGCTAGAGCTTGTCTAATACACTCGACTTCCCAAATTTCACAATGGTGGGTAAAAATTGTAATTTCTCTGTGGACAAAAACACTTCTCAGACAAAGGATTTTTTCTACACTTAGATCAACAGCAGTGCTGGAAGAGAGAAGGAGCCTGTTGATCATCAGCCTAGTGCCCCAACCAGCCACCCTGGCTGCCTGCAAACATCACAGGCTGCAGAGGGACTGTAGAAGGAAAATACATCAGACTGGGTTGTCATTAGCATCTAAAATTTGTCAATAGGACCCAGCTTCAGACATATTAGCCAGTTCTGCCACAGCTATTTCCTGCCTAGCTGTCTCCCAATATGATCCTTTACCGTATCTCATTCCAAAACACATCAACTGTGTCTCCATGCATTACCCTCACTTTGGCAGCATGGGTGATTGAGGCAGAGGTGTTTATCTCCCAGAAATTTTTCCACTATTTGATAAAGAGGCAAGCTTTCCTGTTTCTCCCTGCCTTTGAAAGCATAGAGAAGATCAGAATCACATTATCTTCATATTTCTTTAATAAATACCAGGTGGTAATGTTGGGAAGTTGCAAATAAGCATTGAATTACTTTCCAAGGCCAGGACTGTAGCTTGGGCAGCTCAGTAATGCAGGGAGAGAGATGGAGAGCTAAAATTCATTCTTGAACATAGAGCAAGGACTGTGACAAGCTGGTCCTTGGCAATAGCAATGTAAGAACTACTGTCAGGGGTGCTAAATGTTATTGAATCACAACATCTTTGCAGCCTGGGACAAAAATCTACTATCGCATTCTTTAGCAGATAGAGAAGCTAAATCATTTGTCTCAAACCATCACATTTATACTAAATTGTTGTCAGATCCCACGTTTAAATGGCATCATCCCCACCAGGACCTTGAGACTGACAGAGTCTTGCCTCGTCTGTGTACAAGTCTCAAACTTCTACAGCCAGGGAAAAGTCACTCACATCTGCAGAAGCAGGGCAGTCCTTTTGGGGTCTGTTCCAGAAAACCTGCTCATGCTGTGCCTGTAGACACACCCCTCTGTATTCCACCAGTGTGTCCTGCAGCCCAGTGCTGACCCATGTGACACACTGAGACACCCTCACCAGCACACAGACCTTGGCAAAGCATGGGAAGACAGTGGGATCTTCCTGCAGGGCCCTTTTATCATTATAATCATTGTCTTTCCTGCAACCTCCTCACAACAGTCATGGCTTTGCCATTCTTAAAATAGCCCATCACTATTTAAGCTGTCATGGATTAAAATAGAGAACTCCTATTTATATATACTTGGAAGCATAAGGAACCTTTTTCTGCACAGGCACATTTGAGCAGTAATGAGCGCATGTTCTTTCACCCCAGCCTCCAAAAGGCATATTCTTATCTCCAAAACTCCCTGCAGACAGCAGACCAAGCTTTGCCAAAAGACAACATATCTCTGAAGATGTCTGACCTTCCAAGACCAAGAGATTTTTCTTTTCCCCTCCCACAGTCTTTCATAATAACTGACTTTTGGTGGGATGTAACCTGGTTATTCACCAAACAGGTATAAATTCAGTGACTCAGTTTGCAGAAGTGATTCAGATGGAAATAGCTTTGAATACAACTTTTTTCCTAAATATCTTTTCACAGATAGTAAAATTGGGAACTACCAACACCACCAACTTTCACCTCTCCTGCAATGTTGTGACTCTCTGTTTCCTTCCTGTACCAGTCCTCCTTTTATTGCCTCATGGCTCTGTCTGTGACCAGGTACAGAAGGAAAATGTGTTTATGCTGAATGCACACACGTGTGTATCAAAGAGGCTTGCAGAATAGGCAGGGTAATATAAAGGCTGCACTGTGAAACTTGAAGCAGACATCACAACCACTCCCTTATCCTTTTATCTAGGAGGAAGAGTACTGAGGGAAGTGGCCTATATTTAACATCATGACTCAGACAATTTTGCTAAGGATAACAGATTGTGACTGATCCTTTACCTCTAGTCTCAAGAAATTTTCTGGAGTATGACTGGGAGGCTGCTACCTAAACTACGCATATATATGACTGCTGAGCATGGCAGCAGCACCTCGTTTTCCAGCTGACCTACCATGGAAGCTGTGCATGACCTAGTAAATAACAGTAATTTGCAAAAATGCCAGTTTAGAAGCAGCAGAAAAAGATTTTGCAACATATTTACTCTAAGAATGACATAAAGCAGCAAGAGAGAGGCCTAAATCCAAGTGTAAAATAAAGATAAAATATCACAAAAATCTTCTGCAGTCCCAGACTCATCCAAAACTGTCTGAACTTAATCATATACTAAATTGACTCTCATTTCTCAAAATCTTCAAATCCTCAATTTACTCTGAAATTGTTTTGCCGTTGCTGTTTTTATTAAACAAAAGAACTAGTACATATTACTGACCTTTTGACCTTTGGGACCTTCAAAACCAAGTGGACCCCTCTCCCCCTAAGACAAAAAATACATGATTAATCAGACTTATCTTTTCATTTTATATTCAAGCAAGGGGCCCGATCTTACAACTACAGGACAACAAAAATGTTTTCAGGTTTAAGTAGAGAAGATAATAATGCTGACATGCCCTCAGAGCAATGACAACAAAGCTGGTTTCTCAGAGGTCCCAGTCAGAGCCAGAAAAAGCAAGCACACTGCTTTTAAAAGCCATGAGGTTTTTTTCAATGTGGCCACATTTACATTCAGAATCTGTTTTATTTTATTTGAAGAAGGATACACGTAACTGAGCTGGGAAAGAATAATCACTTTGTTTTCAATGTTGTTACCAGGACTATCAGCATGACCAGAATCACTGAACTAAGTAAAGAGAAAACACCTGGAGAAACTTCCTTTACCTCTATAGGCGTCCCAAATGAAACACACTCATCTCAACACTCACCTTTTGTCCAGGAGGACAGGAGCAGTTGAAAATCTTGAGATGTCCAACTTGCTCACTGCCAACCGTGGGCCTCACTTCCAGGGGAGGTGCTTCCGTCAGGACTGTGACCTGGCACTGCGCCCAAACACCCAAGGTCAGGACAAAGCCTTTGATGCTGGAAAGTTTCCCCTTCCACCCACTTCAGACAAATCCCATAGGCACTACTGTGTAACACACAGCCAAATGGATCTTCATGAGGAATGAAATCCTACAAAGGCCATTTATCCAAGCACTAGGGGGAAATGTGGCAAAATGAGCAATGGACCGCTTTAACCAAGACTGAGGGGAGAAGAGTGAAAGGAGAGTGGAAGTTTCTAGTGAGAGTTGGGCACAGGAAAATAAGCTGCAACTGGCACTGTTTTTAGCTGTTTCCAAATAAAACCAGTGGGAAACATGTTGAATATTTCATGCTGCATTTCTATTGTTCTATCATCACTTCGGGGTTTTGTTTCCCCTGACAGTTTGACAAGGAAAGAGGAACTTGGAAACTTCAAATTCCTCATACTCATCCCTCTGCAGTGGTCCTCCTCTGGTGCTGCTACACTGCCAATTACACAGTTAGGTTTCAGTCACCCTTATTAAACAAAATCATAATCCCACACTGCCACATATTCCCTGATTTATGTAATAGATTTCAGTGAACGGTGTTCATGTGAAAATGAATAACTGACAAAAAGGAGCTTACTGGTCCAGAGGGAATGTCGCAGCAGGTCTCCAGCTCGGCGTGCCGGGAATCGCAGTAAATCACCATCCGCTGAAGATCAAACTGGGAGACACAGGGAGGCAACAGCCTCAGAGACAGTGAATTATTAAAGACCCTGTGTCCTTTTGCTTGGACACAAACAGAGCAGACAAACACAAACAAAAACCAGATGGTACTAACTTCAGAGTGGTTCTATGGATCCTGTAGCCAATCTCTATCTCTCACTATCAATAATAGACCAATATCTCAGCATGCTGCAAGAGCTGAGTTAATAAGACCCTATGCCTATTCAAATTCTGGTGCAGGTTTTCATGCTAATCCCCATGTTCTGGCCAAATTTCTGTCTGAGAAGACATATCCTGGCCACGTCTATCCTTCCTAGAATTTCATCTAGACACAAGGTCTGTTTTCCTCCTGTTGTGCCTCGCAATTTCTGACCATTCATTCCTGCGTGAGAAATGTTACCAACACATTTGATATGCACATCCCGTCCATTTGGCACAGCTAGAAAGATTATACAAGTCTGAAATACCAAACTATCACACATAAATTATACCAGGGTATCACTGCTGCTGGACAATCAGCCTGTGTGTCCTGACTTTGGTTCATTTGTACTAAGGGTCATTTAATATCTGAGGAATGTAAAATATATCACAACTCTCTTGAGTTAACAAGCTTTCTTTTTTCCCCCTATCTCTTTCTGTCACATGTGGAAACATTCATAATGCCAAGATCAGATGGAGGAAGACCTTTCTGTGTAGTTCAGTACCCAGTTTGAGGATATTTGTGTACAATTTTGTCTCTGCATCTAACTGTAGCACATTCTGTGACTAGACCGAAAGATGAAAAAAATTTCCAATTTTTAATCCCTGTTATGAGATACAGTCTCACATAAAAATACAGCAAGTCCTGTACATCATAAGGTGCCAATCTGTCTTACCTATGTAACACTGGTATAATTTCAGTGATGCTGTCTCAGGAAAAGGGTCAATTACAACACAACCCCCAAAACCCCACTCATTCACAGGCTGCAAACCCAAACCGAACCTTTACCCAGCTCTAATCAGCAAGTGCAGTACTCACATCAATGGGGACACTGTCATACAAGCGTTTGCCAATCACAGTCTTTCCCTGAATGTCAATGTTTTCCCTGTCTTCAATGGGCAGCATCTGCACCAGCTTGCAGTCTATGTAGAGCGAGACAGCCTTGGCCTGGATGCCGAGGGCGATTTTGTGCCAGCTGCGGTCGAACAGGTCGCTGACCCGCGCGTTCCGGAACACCACCCTGACAGCGTCCCTGGTGAGCCCCACCGCGTTGTACTCCAGGGCTTTGTTCTCTCCGTCCAGCCGGATCGACACCTGCGGGGACACAGAACGGCTTCTGCTGAGGAACAAAGCCCTCTCCTTACTCCTGACTGCGTTCCACCATCACCCCAAAGTCAGAGATGGCACAGGCTGTGGTGAGAAGCCCAAGCAAAGAGCAGAGGATGGAATTTTGTGGGAGATATGGAAAGGGAGCCCACACTTGTGCTGGTAAATAAGATGGGGCTCCACAGGCTTCAGTGCAGACCCGTGACCAGCTAAAGCCTTCTCCTGTGAGAACAACCCTTGCATAGTTTCAGCTCGGGCCACCTTGCTACCATGGCTGTGTGGTAGCATGGGTCACAGGCACCTCTCCAAAGGCACCTCCCCAAAGCTGAACCTGGTTTGGATCCCTCTGCCTCGTGTACTCCTCCACTGCTTCCCAGCAGGCTCTTTACTTCCATCACATGTCCTCAGTTTTCCCATGGGATATGCAAAAATACCTCACTGCATCATATGAAACCAGTCTGCTGAGCTGTGGCACTGCCCACATTTTATTTCAGGTGCTTTGAGCAGAAAACTACACCCCATACTCTGTACTGCAAGCTACAGAGCAGGCAAAAATGGGTTTTTGAAGACATGCAACTTTGAGTTAATTCACAAATTGGTATCTTCCTTTACCAAAGTCAGGCAGTTACCAGCAAGCAGCAGGGAATGGAGCAGGCAGAGCCAGGAATGGTGTGTCCACAGGCTGCAGAGCAGGGAGGAGTTTGAGCCACCTTGGCATCGAGCTGCGAGGGATGTGAGGAGCCCAGGGCAGGCTGACTCCACATCTGACCCAACTTCTCCATGCAGCTGAGCACTGTGCTGGCTGGGAATGCCAGTGTTGGCTCAGGAGCATCTGCATCTGTGAGTTGTGCAGGTCTGCAAGGGAGTGGCCAAACCATGACCAGCTTCACATGAAACGAGGCTCATGGAGCTCTAAGGCACTTCTGGCACCATAATTTAAGGCACTTTTGAAATTATTACTGGAAATATTGAGTGTTTTTCTCTCTTCACACCTAAGCAGTTCAAGTTTTCAACTTCCTGCAAGAAATACTGATAGACACATTCTAACTCTGCAGCAACTAGGAATGCATGTGGCACAGTAAATCACATTTCATTTAACAAAGTTGCAGCTGATAATAACTTTCATATAAACTTTTTATCACTGTCCCAAACCCAGTTATCTAATTCTTCAAGCTGCACCTATTCTCTCACTGAGAGTTCCCAAAATCCTTTGGAATATCAGTCCCAAAGCAGCAATACAGAATTACACAGCTATGTGAGCCCATGCTGACAGCCCACTTTAGAGTCCTGGGTAATGCCATCACCACTATATTTGGTGCTGAGCATAAAAATGTACAGCTCATTCAAACCACTCCCTCCTCAAGCACCCTTGAAAACCCAAATTCTACCAAGCTGCTAAGAACATGTTATGTAGGGACAGATGGCCCTTTAGTACATGTTTATAGTTGGGGTGTTTTTTGGTGGTTTTTTGTTTGTTTGTTTGTTTGTTTTTGTTGGGTTTTGTTTTGGATTTTTTTTTTTTTCTGAGAACCTGAGATTACTTAAAAAAAGTTATTAGAACAAATTGTGCAACAGCCAGGACTCAGGGTTATGGAGCTATAACAGATGTTACACCCACATTTACACCCACATCCAGAACAGGAAGAATGCATTTCCAAGTTACCTAGAAGCCTGTGCAAAACCTGACATAACTCACTGCTCTGTAGTACATCCATGTGATGACCTTTTTCCAAAAAGGCAAAATATTTTCCCTAAACAGAACTATCTAAACAAAAAAACTGAAAACTCAACAGTAGTTTCAAGAGCAAGGATGGTATTTTTTTGCCCCCCATTTTCAACTAACACATTTATCTGAATCCTAATAACAACCAAGGTATATACGAATATTTATTCAGGGTTTGAATTAAAGGTAAAATATTTGCAGCAAAATCCACTGAGAAAGTAATGGGATTTTTACCATTTCACAAGAAAAAGGAGTGGGAGGTTAAAGGAAGAAAACTGGCTCATGCAAAAAAGAAAAAGTCTGTTCCTGCTGGCTGCAAAGGAGCCTCTTACCTGTGGTATGCCATACTTGTCAATAATCTGCCAGATATACCAGTCTTCCTTCCTGGAAGCCTTTCGGAATTTGAAGGTAGTTACAAAGGCATATTCATCAGGCAGGCCTTGTGGAAATACATCCCTGGAGAGGGGAAAAAGAGCAATGTATCAGGCTAAGCACTGAAGAGCAGAACTTCTGAAACTCTCTCCATGTCCCAGCAATGCTTTTTAAAAGTATCACGATAGTTCCTAAAAAAATCTGCTTTATTTGGAAGCCTGAAGAGGGATGAACATGAGCTTGTGCCCTCCAGGTTCTGTCTTTATGGAGCCCTTTCATCATTCTAATAGTGAGCCTCCCAAATTGGGTAAAATATAATGGAAATCTGCAGCTGAGTGTGCATCATGTTAAAAAGGTTGTTTTTCACTTCATGCTTCTGTTCATGAAACCTGAAAATAATTCTGTTGCACTGGAGATCTGTGACTTCTGAATGCCCAGGAACACCCAAAACCCTCTAAATGTACCAAATTATAGCAACAAATATTATAATATCTGCCCCAAAAGAGGCACTACAGCTCATGTCTTTCCAAGAAGATGTTCCTTAGTTGGCAGCCCTTGATAACAGAAATTTGTCAAATCAAACATTGCAAACATATCAGGCAGAGATTTACTCAGCGTGACACCACGACTCCTGCACGTAACCAAACACATGAAATATCCAAATCCAACACTGTTTTTCTCTGCTTCATCATAAAAACCTGTCATAACATGGGGATGCAGGGTTGGACAGAAGGGATAACTAATCCAGTGTCACTTTTTTTTTGCTACCTGCCATTACTGGATGAACAGAGAAAACATCTCTCTCATATCTCCAGATCTTTGGAATCCAGTTTAATTCAGAGACAAGTGCAATTTCTGTATCAATAGCTTTTTATGGATTTATCTCATACAGATTTCTGCATCCTCCCCTTGAACTCAGGCAAACTTATGACATTCACAACATCCCTTGACAAGGAGTCACCCACTGCTGCCCATTGCATAATGAACCTCCTCCTCTTTGTTTAGGACCTAACTCAGTTCTTATCAGGGAAAACACAATGAACCTGTTCTTTTTCTCTCTTTTATGTCATCCATGATTTTTCAAACTTTGCTTGTAATGCCTCTAAGCCATCTCTTTTCCCACCTAAGAGTCACAGTTAACATTGTTCTTCATGCCCCAGCCAACCTGCTCCTATGATCATTCCCAAATAAACCCTTCATAAATATCATGTCTCTGCTTCAGGACATCTGAGCAGTCAGGCATAAGCACTTGATACAAAACAAAACATAATAGCAGCAATTAATGAAGAACAAACTGTGAAACATTGTCCTAATGAATAGTTAACATAATCCATCACTATGCAGAAACTGGCACAGTCCAAGGCACATAAAACTAGAAGCCTTTAATTGTATTAAAAGCAAAATGTCCTCAAAATTTCCAGAATACTGTTTTGCAGTTGCAGCAAAGGTTGAGATCCAGTCTTTCCTAATGCCAAAATATTCAATCATATTTTAATCTGTGCTTTGAATCTCCTATCTTTTCAGCCAAGTCATAAATTCAGAACACTGGTTTCATCCAATAATGTGGCTTTTTCTGTATAAAGTACCCCTGCAGGATATGCACCATTATAAGCTGGTTTTCCCTCTGAGGACACTGAGACTCTCTGAATTCTTCTGACACAAAAGGAAACTGAACCAGGCTCCCACTACCTCCCTTAAGAAATCCTTCCTTTAGGAGAGCAGACATGGTTGTCTCACTTCTTAATACTAGTTATTTTAACCAGGGAGGTCCCAGTTGCCTGGAAGTTAGCAAATCTACAAGAAGGGCCAGAGGAGCACCTGGAAGTGAACAGAAGTAGGATCTGGAAGGAGGGTTGCCTTCAACTAGATATTAGGAAAAAATTGTTTACTGTAAAGGTAGTCAAGCATTGGAACAGTCTACCCAGGGAAGTGGTGGATTCGCCATGTCTGGAAATGGAGTGTGGATGTGGCACCTGGGGACATGGTTTAGTGGTGAACATCAAGTGTACCATAACAGCTGGACTCAGGGATCTTATAGGGCTTTTCCAGACTTAATGATTTTATGGTTCTGGACAACTCTGAGCTGGGAACGGGAATATCATTATGCAAGCTTTATTTCAAAAGGGTTTTCGGATGTTTAATACCCACAGAAATAACTGCGAGTTAGGTCCCTAAACATCCCAGTGAGTCTGGCTACACCTCATCACACAAGGCTGACAAACAGCCCATCAGGTAGATTTAAACTGACAGAAATCCATAAAGACCCATTACCTGCCATCCTCAACTGATTTTTAAAGCTGCTGAGGAACCAGCTGCAAGTTCCCAACAGAGAAAAGTTTCACGCCAAAAGCAAATCTGAAGACATTCTCATTGCTTTGAAGATATGATAAAAGCTGTTTCTGAAGTCATTGGTCCCTGTATCTTTTACAGAGCTGCATTGCTACATAAATAACAAAAACTTTGCTTAGCAGTTTTAACTTATTTCCTCACTTAAAAATTATCTACATCTGGAACTTCAGCTTTACTTGGGGATCCAAGAGCAGAAGTTGCTGTCCCCAGAAATGTTTTATGTTCTTCTTTCACACAGGGCAGAATTGAACTGATGATCGATATTGTGGAACTTTGCTGGATGCCTGGTACCTACAGGGAGCATTCTGCCAGCTCTTTGGTCTATAATTCTGACAACAGGATAGATTGCAGAAAAGACCCTTATAAAACGCCAAGACAAAAGAATCCCCCAGTGCTGCAGGTCAGTCTAAGAGTCAATTAACTCAACTACAAGGTCAGGTGAACCACAACTAACACAAGGAAAAAATTTAGTAAGAAGACAGAAGACTCTTTTAACTATTGCTGGTTTTCAATATATAGCAACCTTCTCACATGCTTTAATTTGCAAAAAGAGCTTTCATCTGTGAAAATAAGCATGAGATTCTACATCTATAGTAACACTGTGGAAAAAATTACATTATCAGTTCTCATTTCAGACACTGAATGAAACAACATTTAGTAGGGTTTTTACATTTGGTGGGGACAAGTGTAGTTAATGTACTTGAGCAATTTGACTGATTTGACAACGGCTAAGCCCACTAATATGAAATGTAACCCATAAAATCTGCAAAACCAAGTTGGAGAAAGCCAGTTCATTTAAATATATTTCACATCATCAGAGGCTCTTAGAATGACAGGAGGAAAATAAATAATAATAATAATTATTATTATTATTATTATTTTTAAAAAAAAGAGGAAGAGGAAGAGGATGGGGAAAGGGAGGGGGAAGGGGAAGAGGCTACAGAAGGATGTGTCTCATACATCCTTGGCACATATCATTTCTACTTCAGAAATCTCAGTGATGGAATAGATACATCCTCTCTAGGTAATTTCTTCCTGTCTTTCTCTGTCCTATATGCTGCAAAAAAAAAAAAAAA